>QEPC01006018.1:632224-654196 GCA_003113815.1 Sphenodon punctatus
AGGTCCATGTTGCAAGGATAAGGGTAAACCGATCGTAGGTATAGGAATAGTGGCTCAGCAGGATAAAGAGTCAGACAGAGCAGAGCGAAAGAGGTGAGTTTTAAGGAGAGATCCGCCTTGCCCCCTCCCTCCGCTCCTTCAAATCCCTCCTCAAGACCCACCTTTTCCTTGCTGCCTTTCCCAATGCCTGCTAGTCTTTCCCCATACACTTACTGTCGGCCCTCCTCTGCTGACTGCTGCCACCAACCTCTTTGTAACCAAGCCAAGCATACGCACCTGAGACTTCGCATCCGCTTGAATGTTTGTCTGTCTTCTCCCCTGTCTCTCCCACTGTCCCCTCTCCCTGTCTCCCTCCCCTTTGTCTTCTAGATTGTAAGCCACAGGCAGGGACCGCGTCTAATTCTATGTTCTGTACAGCACCAGGTCATACGACTGGCGCTATATAAATGTCTAATAATAATAATGAACTGCACTGCTACGTAGAAGTTTTGCATTGCTCCATAGCAATTAACTATAGACCAAACGAAGACCTATGGAGAAATACAAACCTGATCTGTAGAAGCGCAGTCCATAGAACCAGCTACTCTGCAGCAACAATGAAATGATGTGCTGAGGCACCGTGCACCCAGCAGAGCAAACTGTCTTTTTGCTAATATTCATGAGGATATGGCCCTAAGCAGCTTATGGACCCACAGGGCTTGAAGAGAATGCTAACCAAGGAAGTTTTTTCACAAGCAACTCCCCACCCATTACTAGGGATGTGCACAGAAATTTCTTTTGTTTCCATTATTCCTTTCATTTTTATTATTAAAATGTCATTCGTTTTCGTTACCTTTCGTTAGTCTTTTTTTTGGTTTCCGTTATTCCTTTTTTGATTTACATTGGTTTCAATGGGTACATTTTTGGCTGTAACGTTTTTGTTTTTCATTCAATGTGGATGAATGCTGGGGAGATTGCACCCCAAACAGAGGGCATTGTGCCTGCCGTGTTTCAGAAAGATTCGATAAAGGGATCCGATTTTATAAGCAGTCTAATTTTGTGATTTTTAAGAAAAGCTATGTACTCGTTTCTGGCTGTAACTTCGTTGTCTTCCATCTAATCTCGACGTAATGTGGACAGATAGTAACCCTGGGAAGGGGTACAATCTCTGCCAAATTTCAGAAAGATTGGATAAAGGGTCCTGATGTTAGCCATATATTCTCATTCTGTGCTATGAGCACCCCAACCCCTCCCTCCCACTTGTTACTGGGAAGTTGGAAGCATCTGCTTAGGAAAGAGCCAAGAAGGGACTCTTTTATGTCCTCTGTCACAGTGCTGCAGGATGTGATTGTGGTGGCAACTGGCCAGCCTGGATGCGTGACCCATGTTTCCTGATTGCGGAGATGCTTCCCCCGCCGCCCCTGCCTTGCTGCCTCAAATCCCAGTTATGTCCCTTCTATGTCTGTCTCAGAGCCGCCCAGGATAGGCCCTGGAAAGCTGGAAGCATGCAGTAAGAGAGACCAATCACATCTCTGTCCCAGGGGTGTGAATGTCTTTGAAATGCCAAGCCAATTGGCCAGAGGAGATATCTGTCATTTCTGCTGCTTGACACAGTCTTCAGTCTGAGTGGGCACCACAGGTGTGTGGGGGTGCATTTTGCAGAGAACGCCCCAGGAGGGGGCAGAAGGACCTTTATCAGAACTGAGACCCTTTATCAAATCTTTCTGAAATTTGGCAGAGATAATCCTGAAGGTGTGAGATACAATCCTGCCAAATTTCATGTAAATTGGATGGAATACAATGACATTACAGCCAGAAATGCATTTATAAGTAAATTGCTTATAACATCAGGACCCTTTACCCAATCTTTCTAAAATTTGGCAGAGATAGTAACCTTGGGGAGGGGTATAATCTTCTATGTTTTGTCCAAATTGGATGAAAGACAAAGAAGTTACAGCCAGAAATGGATAAGTCACAAAATTCAATTGTTTATAAAATCGGATCCCTTTATCTTTCTGAAATTTGGCACTTAAATGTTCTCCACTTGGGGTACACTTTCTCAAACTTTTATCCAAATTGAATGAAAAACAAAAATGTTATAGCCAAAAAGTGTTTTTCTATTATCTCATAATAACGAAATGAAAATCTTTCATTATTATTTTCATTTTTGTTATTCAATAATAAAAACAAGAGAGCCATCTTTTGTTTTTGTTACTCTAATATTGTTACTCTAACAACAAAAACAAAATGCACACCCCTACCCATTACCCACCGATCACCCACTCATCATGCATGTTGCAGGGCTGCATAGGGAGCCCATTAAAATAATTAAAATTAACATAATATTTTCCTAATATTTTTTCCTCATGCAAATGTTACAGGCTATTAGGAGAAAGAACTATCTAGTTCTTACAGGAGGAAACTGGGGACTAGGACTTTTGGGTTCTGCCTGCTCTCTCAACTCAACATATGACAACCTCTTTTCCCCAGCTGTACAATGGGGATAAAACTTACCTCTCTGTTGGATTTGTGAGGCTTGCAAGTCTATAACTCATATGAAAGATGTGGAGTGTTAATTATAAAGGCCAATAATAAAATATGATTTGAGCCTGTTTCAAGCAAGACATTTCTTGTCGAATTAGGCTGAAGCTCCATATTAATTACTCGTGGAAATAATGAAAAGTAAATGGAAAACCATAGTCGTCTACATTCTTAACGATGCTACATGCAGAGCTGCTAGAGATCACCTTATCCTTACCGTTGTTTTACAGTGATTTGATTGTAGCCTGATTTTCCACCAGACTTTGGGGCAAAAGTTACTCCTTTCAGAGGTTCCTGAAAATAGCTATCTGGGAACATTTCCAAATGATGTGGCAGTGCTTTGGTTTAATCTAGTGCCACCTGACCTTTCAAACACTATTAGTTAACTTGATCTCGAGGGCTCTCAGCAAACCGGAATGAATCCCACTGACTTTCCTGGAGATTTATGGTAGTGTAACAGAGCAGGACTTCACCCAGCGAGAGCGGTTTACTCCTGTAGTGAAGTCTTTTTGCCCCAGCTTGAACTATGCGAAAAGGCTTTAAAGTCTTCCCTGGAAAATTTTCCCAGTGAAGGACACCTATTTATTTATTTATTACCTCACCCCTGCTACCAAAGGCAGTCCAGGGCAGCTTACAATATAAAATATATAATATATAAAATACAGAACAAGAAAAAGAGGCAAAAACAAAAGAGGGAAAACACAGCTTCCTCACAGCGGGGAGAGGAACGTCAATTAGACACATTAAAAAACCCGACCCTAACCCCCATGCACCCCCTCACCAAAAGCCTGGTGGAAAAGCCAGGTCTTGCATTGATGTCTGAAGGAAGGAAGGTTCGGGGCTACCCAGGCCTCTGCCAGGAGGGAGTTCCACAGCCTTGCGGCAGCCACCGAAAATGCCTTCTCCATAGTGGCCCCCTGGGATACCTGGGGGACCTTCAGAAGGGCGCTCCTGGATGACTGCAGGGGCCAATCAAGGGCACAGGGAGTGAGGCGACCCTGCAGATGGGGTCCCAGCCATATAGGGCTTTATAGGTAAGAACCAGCACCTTGAATTGGGCCCAGAACACTATAGGCAGCCAGTGCAGAGAACGGAGCACTGGTGTAACATGTTCCCGGCAACCCGTCCTTGTAAGGAGGTGGGTCACCGCATTCTGCACCAGCTGAAGTCTCCAGACAGTCACCATGGGCAGCCCCACATAGAACGCATTACAATGGTCCAGTCTCAGGGTAATGAAAGCATGGATGATAGTGGTCAGGTCGGAGACTGAGACATATGACCGAAGCCGATGCACCAGATGTAATTGGCGGAAAGCGCTCCTCTCTACAGCCCCAACCTGGCATCTAGGCGGAGACCCAAAGCCTTATGCTGGGTGTGTGTATTGCTGCACTGACAATGCCCATCTAGGTGACTATTAAACTACATACACATTTATGTTACAAGATCAGTGCACATGCCAGCTCATCTAAAAACGTTAAAAGCTAAGCAAGCTCAAGTTAAAAGCTCATATTTTCTTATCTTTCAAAAGATAACCGTTTTTGCTTGCAATGAGCATGAGGGGTTATAGTGCCATAGAAAGCTATTGCTGCAGGTTGTTTGCTACCTGGGAAACAGAGTCCAGAGAATTTGGGGGTGATGGATACCCATGTCTTTGCTGACATTTGGGCGAGGCCGGATGTACAGAGAGAACTGTCAGACCCATCCTCCGAGACAACTTATGGGCTCATAGGGTGGCACATGCACACCATGGGGTTCTATGTATGCAATGGAGTGCATACACTGTGCAACCCTGCTGCAGTTCAAAGTTCAGCAGAATGGAAGGGTGGGAGCCCTGGACAAGATGAAAGAGCAGGATGTGAATGAAACTGTGACTTTTCTGGACATCTGTGCACTGCCGCAAGTAGGGCAGTCACTAAGAAAGGCTGGACCTTCTCTACAGTTTTTTCTAATCACTGCCCTGATGACAGTGAGAGGATACCTATAGGGACACTGGGAGTGTCTCTATCGGATCAGAGGTGAATCTGTTCTGGGGAAAAAAATGACTTGGAGTACAGGGAAAGTGAACTGACTGAAGGAAAGCTTGTTTAATTATATGAAGTTTGGACACTTGGAGAAGTGCAGAGAGCTCTGGTGAATGAGGATGTTTTCCAACCCCACTGTATGGTAATGCAGAAGATGCTAGAGAAGGAATACAGTGGGTGCATATTTAAGTGGGGGTTTTATGCGAAATGAGAGGGATTTCCAACACAGCAGGCGAGAGTCCAATAAAGCCACATGCTGCTATCTGCCAGTACGTTGCTGTGAGTCATGGATGTGAGAAATAGGGTGGCGACAACATGCAAAGGCTGATGGCTTTCACTTTCAATTTTTACTATCGCTTTCGATTTTCACTATAGGCACTCAATAAAGTATGCAATTTACTCAATAAACTCAGCATTCTGCAAATAGCGAAAGGTTATTTCAAGCTGCCAAGTGCTGGCAGGTATAAACCTAGGTATGAACCTCCGGGGGTGGGTGGGAATAGCAGGTGCTGGACTGCCTCCCAGAGTCATAATAGCCTGAAATAAAGAAACAGCTGGTGAGGCTTCTTGTTCCCATGGTCATGACAGCAGCTGGGATACTGAGAGGG
Source organism: Sphenodon punctatus (assembly GCA_003113815.1). NCBI lineage: Eukaryota > Metazoa > Chordata > Lepidosauria > Sphenodontia > Sphenodontidae > Sphenodon > Sphenodon punctatus. The sequence goes on from QEPC01006018.1 coordinate 637,374, forward strand.
GGGCTTTGGTGGGCAGAGTGCAGCAGGGAAGATGTCTGCCTGTATATTAGGTGTCACACTAAACCTGTGAGTCAGGGCCAAGTGGGGACTGCCCAAATGCACAAGGAATACATGCAGGGGGCTGCCCATTTATTAGGCTCTTTACGCTAAACATGTGAGTGGGGGATGCATGGACCAAACCTGAAATCCAGGGGGCTACCATCTCATTTGTTAACATTCTTTGTTGGGGGATTTCAATTCGGTGCGAACAAAGCAGGTAGCAATTTATGCCTACAAAACAAGTAAACAGCGTAGGGAATATATCCATCACTTATATTTAAGCGCGCCCCCTCCAGAAGGGGAAGGGACCAGTTAGGATGGTCCGCCCTCGGAGGCTGATGGAACCCCAGCGGTTCCAGGAGGTCCTGAGGGAGCTTACCCTGGATGTGGACGGTCACTCTGTGGATGAGCTGGTCCGGCATTGGAACATCTTGCTGGAGGAGGCCATTGACAGGGTGGCTCCGAGGCGCCTTCTGCCTCGGTCTCGTCACCGCAGGACCCCTTGGTTTACTGAGGGGCTGCGGTGTATGAAGCGTGTGGGCAGGAGGCTAGAGCGACGCTGGCGTCGGACTCGGTCTGTCTCCGATCGTCTTCTCCATAGGGCCCATTTGCGGTCCTATGTGGAGGCTGTGAGGACGGCGAGGAAGGAATTCCTCGCCGTCCTCATAGCGTCTGCGAAGTCGCGTCCAGCGGAGCTGTTTCGGGTGGTGCGGGGGCTGGTGAGTCCGGCCTCCCTCCGCCTGGATGGGGACTTGTCCCGGGCCCGCTGTGAGGAGTTTGTCATCTACTTCGCAGACAAGATCGCTCGGATTCAGGCCGATTTCGACGCTGGGTTGATAGCAGTAGGGGAAGAGCGCGGGGGGGCGGAGGGTCCGTCTGGTCCATCTTTATGGGGTGAGTTTCAGGAAGTGACGCCGGCCGATGTGGTGGATGTCCTGGGGTCTGTGAGGGCCACGTGTTGTCAACTAGATCCGTGCCCGTCCTGGTTAATAAAAGCTTCCGGGGAGACGTTGGGGACGGTGCTGGCGAGGGTGGTGAATGCGTCCCTTCGGCAGGGGAGGTTGTCGCCTTGCTTAAAAGAGGCTGTGGTGCGCCCCCTGCTGAAAAAACCATCGTTGGACGTAGACGCGCTCGCCAGCTACCGACCTGTCTCTAACCTTCCCTTTTTAGGGAAGGTTATTGAGCGGGCAGTGGCGCTCCAGCTCCAGGGTCATCTAGATAATATCGGGCTCCTTGACCCTTTTCAATCTGGGTTCCGCCCCGGCTATGGCACCGAGACGGCGTTGGTGGCCTTGGTGGACGACCTCCGCCGGGAGATGGATGCGGGATGTTCGACATTTCTCATCCTGCTCGATCTCTCGGCCGCTTTTGACACCGTGGACCATGGGCTGCTGTTGAGACGACTGCGTGACCGGGGGGGTCTGGACGGGACTGTTCTTGAATGGTTCCGTTCATTCCTCTCGGGGAGGAGCCAGCGGGTGGTGTTGGGGGAGGAAACATCGAGCCCCCGCGCCTTACCGTGTGGCGTTCCGCAGGGATCGATCTTGTCTCCATTATTATTTAACATCTATATGCAGCCCTTGGGGGAGGTCGTGAGAGGGTTCGGGGTGCGATGTCACCAGTATGCTGATGATACTCAGCTGTACCTCTCGTTTTCTACCGACCCAGACCCTGCTGTCTCGGTGCTATCCCAATGTTTGGAGGCCGTGGCGGATTGGATGCGGCGGAGCAGACTGAAGCTCAACCCAGATAAGACGGAGGTGATGGTGGTGGGGAGGGCGAAGGGGGTGGTGGCCCCCCTGATTGGGGGGGTTTGCCCCCCTGTAGCTCAGCAGGTCCGGAGTCTGGGGGTCATATTGGACGCAGGCCTGCGGCTGGAGCAGCAGGTGGAGGCAGTCGCGAAGGCTGCCTTCCGCCAGCTTTATCTGGTACGTAGGCTGCGTCCGTATGTCTCTGGCCCGGACCTGGCCTCCCTCATCCATGCCTTCGTCACCTCGCGACTCGACTACTGTAACGCGCTCTACGTGGGGCTTCCCTTGTTCCTGGCCCGGAGGCTGCAGCTGGTGCAGAATGCGGCGGCCCGTCTTCTTACGGGGACGGGTCGCCGGGAGCACATTACACCGGTGCTCCGAGCGCTGCACTGGCTGCCGATAGTGTGCCGGGCCAAGTTCAAGGTCCTAGTAATGATCTATAAAGCCCTATACGGCCTTGGCCCCTCTTACCTTAGGGACCGCCTCGCCCTTCGCGCCCCGGAACGGCTCCTGCGGTCTGCCGGGGGTGCCCTCCTGGAGGTCCCCCGTGTTAAGCGGGGGGCCACGATGGAGCGAGCATTCTCGGTGGTAGGGCCGCGGCTGTGGAACTCCCTTCCGGAGGAAGCTCGCCTGGCCCCAAGCCTTTTGACATTTCGGCGGAACTGTAAGACCTGGCTGTTTGCCCAGGCCTTTGGGAGGGAGGGTGGGGGGGGGATGATTTTAGCCCCCCGCCCATTTATTTATTTGTTATTTTCTAGCCCTGTTTTATATGATACATTTTATATTTAATATTTGATATTTTAAAGGAATTTTATTGTTTTTATTTGTTGTTGGAAGCCGCCCCGAGCTGCGTTGCAGGAGGGGGCGGGGTATAAATTTGAAAAATAAAATAAATAAAAATTATATTTAATATTGGAGATAATGATGTTCTCTCTAAAGCAACTCAGGAGTGTCCTTGAACTCCTAGATTGCCTGGGTGGTGGGGAGATCTGTAGGCTGGGCCCTATCCCAGGATAATATCTACGATATCACATTCCTGATTATTACGGTTTTCGTATTTGCAGTGGGATCACTGGGATCTCCTATTGCGAATGCGCATACATTCGTGAAGCTGGATTGTGTCCCTGTGCTGAGATTACATCTGTATGTTCCTATTGATATTTATAATTATTTGCTTAAATCATTGACTTCACTTTTGAGAATTTATGTTGATGTTATGTTTCTGTTTGTGTCCATGTATAAAGAAGGGTATGGACCCCCCTTTATATTATCTTTGTTTTTAGCCATGTGGCTTACAATAAACTACATTCTTTGTTCAAAAACCACATGCACACCAGCCTCTAGGAACAGGATCGTTTTTCTAGGTCTGGTGACACAGCTGCCCTTGCTGACACTGCAGGACAACGCAGGGGGAGAGATTTGCATTTTGTGTGCAGTGGGTGTTGCTTTGTACCTATCTGCTTCTGTGGCATGTACCTCACCATAGCCATAGCATGTGACTATGGGTGAAATCAAACAGGACGATAGCCTGCTAGAGTCTGTAATTAGTCCATGCAGTCCCCACTCACGATTAGCATGTCCAACCCAATAAACAGGCAGCCCCTGCATGTATTTAGTGTGTGTTTGGGCAGCCTCCACTTGCAGGTTTGGAGGTGACAAACCTAACAGATGGGGTCGTTCTTCTCCGCCACGCTCCAACCACCAACCACTCCTCCCAGTAGCTCACGGTCATGATGTGCTGCCATGGCGAACTATGGGAAAAAGAAACTGCTCCAGCTATTTCTTTCTTCCGGGCTATTTTCACCCTGGGAGGTGGTCCTACTATCCTCACCCATCCACAGGTTTATTAGATCTGTATTAACTGAAAATTTGAGTTTATTAGATCTGTATTAGTTAAAAATTTAGCCAATCACAGTACAAACACCTCTTAGTGGCAGCTAGCATAGAATTGTAAAGACAGAGCTTGTGATACAAAAGACAAGATGGTGCATGTTCCCTGGGCTGTTAATAAGCTGATGATGGCCCATTAAACTCAAGGGAATATAGCCCCTAGCAATCTCTTACTAATGGTTATTTAGTACTAATGGTTATTAGACAATGTGATCAAAATCCAGGCACACATTTCCAGCAGCTGTTGGTGGCTGAAAGTAACTTTTTGCTATACACACAATGCTGAGTTTATGGAACAAATTGCATACTTTATTGTGCACCTATAGTGAACGCTGAAGGCGAAAGTAAAAATTCAAAGCAAAAGCAATCAGTCTTTGCATCCCAGTTTCTGGCTCACAGTGATGTACAAGCAGCAGAGTTGGTGCAAAGATTTTTGCTAGAGCCTGAATGGCCGGGCACCTCACACCGCCCTGCAGCCCCGTACAGCAGGAGAGGTTCCCTGGGATGGAGAGGTGCTGGCCTCTGCTGGGGTGCATCATGTCCTTAACTTCCTCTCACCCCACTTTCCAGGCCAGAAGGAGACACTAACAGGACATTAAGTGGGGTTATCTGGTTGCCCTAGTTTAAACAGTGCTATTCGGTTTTCTGTATAGCACTGTGATGCCTAACATAGAAAAGAAACCATCCTGGTATTGAAGGGTCAGTGTAAATAGAAAAACCCAAAGATCATATTCAAAACAAAAGCCTTCTTTCCTGGTCATTACTGTCTCCGCTAGTTGCCTCTTCCATCTCTAATTCTGCAATTCTGAATTTGTTTATAAGCTCCTTGTAGGTATACTGCAGCATTAGGCTTGTGTATTCTCTTTCAGGAGATGGGACAGAATTCGGTGACTGCAAACTCACCATTGCTACATAGACATTAGCTAATGTGAAATGATTGACGACAAAGTGTGGAGCTATTTCCACTGCCATGGTAGCCACGATGATAGCATCATTCCAAAGCTTTGCATTGTGGAAAATGTTTGCAAGGCTTATGAGTGGCACATCCTGCAAAGAAAAAAGAGAGATTAATGGAGTTGACAGTACAGGTTGCTTCCCATTTACCTAGACTTAACTAATTTGTATTGGCAGAGGATACTCTGCCATTGGGTCACTGCTTTCACTAGATTAAGAAGGATGTTTTGCTCTGATTTCATTTGCAAATGGGATTAGGGTTCAGAATGATAAACACAGACCTTGGTATTACACATGTAATATGACGAGAAGGAACCCATACAATATCCACAAGACACAGGCCTCATGGCAAAAACATGCCTGAGTTGCCAGTGCAGTTGGTATGAACGTTAAGACTGGTTGTTGCTGCTGTACTGCGTCGTGGCCAAACTGTCACTAGATTGGCTGCTCCCAGTTATGATAGTCCCACCCCATGGAGGCAAAGTAGTTCAGATGATATATTTTATTGGAAGTTCTAATTTGTTACATGCCTGAGGAAGTGCTCTGGGTGGCCTGAAAGGTTGCATACTCACCAACCAAAGTTGGTCAATGAAAGGTATCTGAACTATTTTGTCTCCACCTCTTGTTTTTGGAACCAACATAACAACCACCTCTCTCCATTCCCACTCCATGAAATACATTGCTAAAGGCACTAACGCCAAAGATGCTTAAATAAATACATGATAAACAGGGTGGGAAGGTAAGTCAAAGTGAGTAGGTGCTCTAAACCGGCAGGATCTCTTGGTTTCTGCGGTTCCAGGCTTCTTGCATGAAAAAGATGGCAAGGTAATTCAGTAAGGAAACAAATGAACAACTGGGAGCTAGGTGCAAACTCGTTGCTTTCCACTCATCTGGTCCAGGAGCGTAGGCATAATAGGTGCAGAAGGTGCAGCCACACCAGGGACCATGTGCACGCAGAATGCATATGCACAGTGGAGTGGAGTGCTCCAGCAGGGGACCCATTCCATCTTCTGCATCAGGGCCCATTTCTACCCAGGTAAGTCACTAATCAGGTCCACTTTGCTAGATTTATCTTATACCTCACAAATATTATTGAATGTACCCACTCAGTTGCCCTTTGGGGTAATGAATTATCATGAGCGCCACTATCAGGTGGGGAATAGATGCCCCAATGGTAACACAGGATGCTTGTGGCTGTCCCATGAACATATTCTAATTTCCCCAAGTTCCAGTCCAGTGCTTGAATCACAAGATCCATTTCCCCCTCTTTTCTCTTCAGCTTTAACCTTAGCTCTGCCAAGGACTCACTATGTAGCTTTAAGCACTTCTCTATGACCGTTTTTAGATAGACCCGCATGGGGGGGTGGGTCCATGAGTGCCACTACGCACGTTAGGTGAGGTGGGGGCAGGGGGAGGTTAGACAATGGAGGATGGGTGTGCGGTCGGTGTGCGCGTGCACCCATTCATTCCCCTGCACGGAGCAATGGGGAAAAATCCATGTTGTTCCATATGTGGGCATGGGTGGGCGGTGCGTGGGTCGCAGGAGCACGCCTCTACCCATGCTGCCTTCAGACGGGTTCCCAGGTCCATTGGGGGGTGGGGGGGGGAGGAGAATGGGTGGACCTGTCTAAAAATGGCCTCCGTCTCCCATCTATACAATGGGATACAGATAATGACCTAGTCCCCAAGAAGATTGAAAGGAACAATTAATGGAAAACATCAAAGATGGAAAGTGCTATATAAGCTTTAATTAATTAATTAATACATACATACATACATTCCAATTTTACCCCCAACCCTTCTCATTAAGGCTCAGGGCAGCTTAAATCCTATAAAAACAGCTAAAAATCCCCATCATGATTCCCCAACCCTCTCTCTTAACTCCTCTACCCAATCCCACAAAACCCTATCCCTGTCTGCCAAACACCTGGACAAATGAAAGGGCTAAGACGGATCTCCAACTGGAGGAAGTTCCATAATTGTGGGGCAGCCACTGAGAACGCCTCTCTGCGTACCTTGTTGTGGAAACCACATGGGTAGATGGTACTTGCAAGAGGGCACTCCCAGCTGACCTCAGCTATTTCGGGCCAAGGTCTTTAGGGCTTTATAAGTCATTAAGCAGTACTGCATTGTTAAAATGTTATTAACTAATCCCTTGAACCAGCATGCTTGTGTAAATGTGCCGTTTGCAATGGAACAATGTCAGAGTCATGCAGGTTCAGAAAAGACTCTGTTACAAAAGTGTAAAAACATAACTTAGTAGGTGAAAGTCTTAAACCTTTATTGGGGTTAGTTTGAGTCATCCGGACTCAGCACCTGGAACAGAAGAATGTCTTCTGGACCTACAATGATGAGACCCAATGAAAGCTCATACCCTGGCTACATAGGCATCACAAGACGGGAAAAACCACGAGTATCTGGGATCCAGTGACCCACGCACCTTCATGTGATACGGAGCATAGGTCAGGGCCTGCCGCAGGCAGTCGATTGCTTTCTTCCCTTGACCTTTCACCCGCCAGTAAAGGGCTGCCATGCTGGAGAGGACCCAGGAGGTCTGATTCTGGTGCAAAAATAGGAACAGAAGGGGAAATATTACACAAAACATTTGCTACGTTCTCCCAACAACCTCCATCTACAATCCTGTGACCATTAAAACATTTAAAGAAGGTAAAGGGAATCCTGTTTAATAATAAATACTTGGCTCTACAGTATCTTGCCTCCGAGAGTGACCAGAATTGGATGCTTCAGAACTCCTCATTTTTCCTCCCTCCCCTTCCTCTCCCTCTAACCTGACCATCTCCATCGATGGGGTAACCATCCATCCTGTTCTCCAAGCCCGCAGCCTGGGCTTCATCTTCGACACGCACCTCTCTTTTAAACCTTACATTGATTCTGTGGCCAAATCATGCCGATTCGCTCTCCACAACATTGCCCGCATCCGCCCCTTTCTCTCTATCTCCTCGGCCAAAATCCTTGTTCATGCCATGGTTATCTCTCGCCTCGATTACTGCAACCTCCTCCTTGCTGGCCTCCCTCGCTCTCACCTGTCCCCCCTTATCGCAATCCAAATCTCCGCCGCCAAGGTAATTCACTCTGCCCGTTGCTTCGACCATGTGCAGCCTCTCTTCCTCTCCCTTCACTGGCTCCCCCTTCCTGAACGTATCCTGTTTAAACTCCTGGTTTTCACGTTCAAATCGCTCCATGACCAAGCTCCCCCTTACCTCTCGGACTTAATCTCCCTACGCACTCCTGCACGCGCACTCCGCTCTTCCGTTGTCCCCTCCCTCGCTCTCCCTCATTTCTCCTGCTCGCCTAACCGCCTTCGACCCTTCTCCCTCGCTGCCCCCCATGCCTGGAACTCCCTCCCTGCCCACATCCACCTTGCCCCCTCCCTCCACTCCTTCAAATCCCTCCACAAGACCCACTTTTTCCTTGCCGCCTTTCCCAATGCCTGCTAGTCATTCCCATATACCTACTGTCTGCCCTCCTCTGCAGACTGCTGCAACCAACCTGATTGTAACCAAGCCAAGCACATGCACCTGAGACTTCGCATCCGCTTGAATGTTTGTCTGTCTTCTCCCCTGTCTCTCCCACTGTCCCCTCTCCCTGTCTCCCCCCCTTTTGTCTTTTAGATTGTAAGTCACAGGCAGGGACCGCGTCTAGTTCTGTGTTCTGTACAGCACCAGGTCATACGACTGGCGCTATATAAATGTCTATTAATAATAATAATAAAGGGAGTATGAACACAGAACCTATAGTGGTGATTCATCCTGTTATTCACACTGAAGTTCCAGGAGTCATAGGTTGCATGAAAGGACCATCTTGAGTAATAACCCCCGATGGACCTATGTTCCATTACCTATCTAATGTTTTTTTAATCCAGTTATACTAATGATCTTCACAATATCCCAAGGCAATGAGTTCCATGGGTGAACTGCACGTGGTGTGAAAAAATACTTTCATTTGTTTGTTTTAAATCTGCTGCCCGGTAGTCTCTCAGGTGTCCCCAAATTATAAAATTAGGGGAATGAGAAAACAACAGTTCACTTTATCCCCACCATTCATGATCTTTTAGACTGTGTTTATAGCCTCCTCACTTGTCTCTTTTCTAAACTAAAGTCTACACCATGATCCAGCTGTGGGGAGTCCTGCACTGGCAGTGGGAGCAAATGTGGAAACCTAACAGTTTGCACATGCTGGTTGGCCGCAGCAGTTAAAGGAGTAGGATGGGGGAGACACTCCCAGAAATCATGGATTACCAGATTCGCCAGAGAAGTGGGATGGGGGGCATTGGGACATGGTAATACTAGGAAAGAAAGAATCAGGGTCCAGGTCTTAACAGTGTGCACTGTGCAAGTGAAAGAAACTCTGAAAACGGGTGGGGACTGAGCCACATATGAAGAAAGTAAACAGGCACTCTTTCTGGGTCTGCTTCCTAGCCTCCAGGCTACCCTCATGTGCACTGCTAAGACCCAGCCCTCATTGCCTGCCCCAATGTGCACCAGCACAGTGAGCATACGGCAACTCTCTCAACCACTACCAGCACAGGAATTCTCCCATAATCACCACACTCCCTGTCAGTAGTGCAGCAATCACTCCGGCAATCGTCTCTCCCTCTCCTGACAGCACAGCAAACTCCCCTGATCCCCTCAGTGTTCCTGGTTGCCCGTCAGGGAGTTCATGCTACCCCTGCATCTGCTCTGACCAGACACAGGCTCGCTTTGACGTCACACCTCCATGCAGAGATGTCAGACACCTAAGGCATGTAGTACTAAGGGGCCCCATGTGCCATGGCAACCCTGTAAGGTACAGGGGCAGCCAGTGGCACTTGCTGAAAGTTCTGTTCTGCTGGTGCAGGGGGTGTGGCTGGTGTTGCTAGCAGGGGGAGGGAGCGAATCCACCCTGGGTGCTGGCATCAGGCTGCTGCCTTGGCACACCCAACGTGTACCGCCAGCAGGGAGGGGAACCCGTCAGAGCAGAGGTCTCTGCGCTGCCCTTGTGTGGGCATAGAGGAGAGCTAGGTCACGGCCTTAATCTTTGCAACCTCTCCTTGTATGGAAGCCCTTTCATACCTTTTTGCTGCCCTCTTCTGTACCTTTTCCAGTTCTGCTATAAACTTTATGAGATGGGGTGACTGGAACTATAAACTGTTATCGGAGGTGCGGGCATGTAATATTGATTTATATTATGGTATTATGTGAAGGCCAATAGCACAAATGGGCTCAAAAAGGGATTGGGCAGGTCCATAAATAGCTATGAGTCAAGTTGGTCAGGGAATGAGACCTTTGACTGTTGGGGGCTGGGAGTGAATGGCAGGAAATAGATCACTCCGTTATGACCTGTTGTGCACTTCTCTGAAGCAGCTAACGACAAAATGAATGCTGGGCAAGATGGACCATGGACTCAGTATGGCACTTCTTATATTGTTATTAGGATATTTTGTGCTTTATTTTCCATCCCCATTTTAACTGTTCCCAGCATTCTGTTAGGGGATAAAAATATGTCCCCTATTTCTCACAGAGGTGCCATATTTGTTCATGTTACATTTGTTCGTGTTTTAGAAGTACTTTAAAACCTCATGTTGTATCAGCACAGCAAGTGTGTGCCAGAGGCAGATTTCAGGTATGAAGCAAGGACTGAAATCTCTTTCATTCAACACCAACATAGTCTGAGAGTAAATTCTGAGGCCAACAGCTCTGAGATCTACTGGACTGCCACTCAACTAAAGTACATGACAACCTCTGCTGCTATTCCTTGTCACGCGCACATACCTTTTCCAAAACTTTGGCTATTCGAGTGCCGACTTGCTCTAATGAATGAAGTGGATACTGGTCTTTGCCAAGATTCTGCAACACCTGGAGAGCAGGAAAATGCAGCAGCTCAGAGAGGAAGAAATCAGGGATCATACAATGACTTCTTAAAATTGGATGTTGCCTGACAGAGATCTAGTCTCTATCCTCTGGTAATACTGTGTGTCTTGCCAGTGTGCATCTCAGAGGACTCCCTTATAACATAAAAAAGTACTATCTGAGAGTTGGCAGAGAGGAAACAGTGCATAAACAATACATATATTGGTGGGAGGAGAGAAGAGATGGGAGTCAGCAATTTGGGAACTGCCTGAACACTGTAAAGCTTTGTCTAAGTGATTGTGTTGTTGGTAAAACTGATCAGAGCAATGGTTTAATACTCTCCATGGCCATCAAACAAGTACAGCCAGAGCAGCAGTGGCAGCACAAACTTTCTCTCTGGATCACCTCAAGAGGAAAGAAGGCAGATCAGTAGTTGGGGGTCCATCTAATTCTTGGCCCTTCTGTATAAGCAGCCCACACAAGGGCTGCTAACAACAACTTTGGTCCTAATCCACTACAAAATGAATGGACATCAACTTTTTCACAAAGGCTGCTAATTAGCCATCAGATAATGGTTCTGGTCATTCATTACTAGCCATGAGCAGTGGCTCAAAGGAAAAAGTTTTTATACCAGTATTCTGGTGTCAGTTTCCAAATATTAGTGTGAAAGCAGAGTCATACCTCTTTCATCTGACTCTCTCCAGTGTAATGTAGGCTACCCCGGCTGGCGACCCCTTGCAGGTGATCCAAGGTGTGCATGCTGGCAGGTAGATTGGGGTTACAAAGGGGCTCCGTGGCTGGTTCTTGTAGATGCGTAGCAAAATCTATGTGCTCTGTGATACTAGAGAGGAAGGAAAACAAAACTGTAAATCATACTTGAACTTCCAGGGAAGGAGATAGAGCAGGAGGGTTCATAATACAAAAATAACTTATCTACTAGGTGAGATTTTTCTGGATTCTGACAGAAGCTCTAGAGAATAGGAAGAATCTGACTTTCATTGTGCAGGGTTCTAAAACAGCAGACTTAACCTGTGCTAGGCAATGCCTCTATTTCTGTCTGATTGAAGGACCTAATGGAACCACAAGTCCAACTTTTCCTTACAAGCTGCACTTACTAAGCCATAAAGAAGGGAGATACTTTCCCTACACATTTATGATTAAACCACACCTCTAACTTGGCTCAACATTTTGTATTAATAAGAGCAGGTTTTCAAATCCAAGAGGTTTATTTCCCTCTTACTCCTAAAGCAGTATGTTACATATTGCCATCGTAGAAAGATGTAAATCCTGAACAACAGTGTTCAAGGGAAGGAAGATATTTTATGAACTGATAGTTTAAGCCAATAAAATACATCCAACTGTACCATGCCCTTAGTCTTTCCCAAAAGTCTCAACAAACTGGGTGCATTTCAAGGATGTTCTCAGTCTATCTTAGGCTTTATATATGGTGATTCATCACTATAGTATGTGAGTGCTTTACATATAAAAAATAAAAAGCAATTCTGAAGCCATTGTAGATTTCATGGAAACAACAGAGGTGAGCAAGCTCCAGTACCAGTGGACCCTAATAGAAAATGACCAGTGGGTGGCCCCTTCTCTATTAGACCATTGAGAACAGGCATATGTGCCTAGATTGGTTTAATTTCCAACAGTATCTCACAGAGAGGGATGGTTTTTTAAGTAGTGAGTTGCAAGCTATGTGGGTATTTCTGGGTTAGAACCATCCAGAAACAAACAGGCAGACTATGTAAATCTGGCAGCAGCAGTGTCATGCTTACCAGGAGACACAATATTGAGTTTTTCGTCCTTTATTTATTTATTTATTTATTTATAAATAAATAAATAAATAAATAAATAAATAAATAAAGGGCCCTGTGTAGCCTGAAAGCTTCCATACTCTCATCAACAGTAGTTGGTCCAATAAAATATATCATTTCAATTATTTTGTCTTCAGCATTTAGTAAATGAGCTTCAGGATTCTGTAAAGGAAGGGATTTATGGTGGAACCTCATGTAGAGGATGATGGGATACTGGTGCAACTGTGTAATCCTGAGGTGAAAAGATTTGTTTGGTTTCTGGCAGCATATTTTATTTATTTATTTAAATTTATATCCTGCTCTTCCCCTAAGGCTCAGGGTGGCTTACAATGCATAAAAACACGTAAAAACATATTTAAAAAAACCCTTAACATGAGGAATAACGGTCTTCATGGATCTCAAGTGAAGGAAACGGTCACAGCCTTCTTGCCAAATGCAGATGGAAAAAAGGCTCCTTGTTTGCTGTTGCTATGTGACCATGAAAAGCAACTGTCAATCTGTCACTACGTCTATGTTGCAAATATACCAACCACTCACATACTGAAGCTTCAAGTCAGAAAGAACACGGCCGTTCCCAGCTCAGTGTTAGTTCTTGGCTGCTGGGCTCCCTTACAAAGGCTCATTACTCCCTCGTTACTCAGTAGTAAAAAGGTCAGCCTGAAGTCATGGTAGGGCTGCTCTTTGCTTTAAAAGACCACTGGGATGTTTGACATGCACACATAATAAGGCCATGCAGCTGTCCCAGTTCATGCAGCTGATGACCTGGTTTTGTCTACGTGCACAATACTCACTCAATATTTTTAGCAGAAACAGCTAGCCATGTGCTAGCTACAGTAGTAAGCTCTACCCTGCGGAGTTTCACACATTCATCAGGACTTGGCCAGCCAAGGCTGCGATAGTCACGCCTTTTTCCTGGAAGGAAGCAGAGAAGTTTGGAAATGCAAATGTCTTTTTAAAAGGTTTGTTTTCCTATTAATTCTAAAGTTTACAGTGTACTTTATACATGCTGGCAGTCATTCCCTGCTCCAAAGAGCTTAGAACATAGCACCCCAACCCTGTCATTGGAACCCTGCAGGATGAGCACTGCATGATCATAGGTCCCAGAGACTGGAAATTTAACTAGGACATGGCAGAAGGCAATGGATGTTTTATATGTTTAGTGGGTGCTTGGATTTTTCTACATGTGTAGCAGAGAAGATAATAGGAAGGAAACAACAACACAGGGCAGACGAGAACCTAACACCTTTGGCATAGTAACCACAAAGCTTAGCTACACAGCCACACTGAAACTGCACCTGTAATACCATTATAAACAGACATCTAGTTTGTTGGGTACTATGTAGAGTCCTTCCCCCTGCTGGATGAATGAAGCCCTTTCTCCTATATCTCTAGTGGTAGAACAGGGTACAGGAAATTGATAGCTCAAGGGTTCAAATGTGGACCATGTGGTAAGTGGCAGATGTGATTTCTTGCATGTAAGTTTACTCTGGGAACCAATAATTTAATGTTTTCTGCCTGTGTAGTGGATTCTCTGATGTCTAGATACTATTCCTTTACTTGATGCAGCCTTGAACCTATGATTTTCCAATAGCTTTTGCTCAGCTCTACCATCACAGCTACTGTTAGCTGTTTTTGTTAATTCAGTCAAGAAGACTAGACTGGTATAATACTCACAAAAATGTGTGGTTTCTTCCATAGGTACAATCACTTAGTAAAACATTGATACTGGCACAGAGGCTTTTTTCCTCTTTGTGTGATCGATTCGCTACTTCTTACATACAGTTTCTTTGCCCACAGCAACTTTGAACTGCCAACCTTCCCAAAGTGCTACCAGCAGAGTTACCAGAACAACTGCTAGCACCCTGTATCTGCTTTAGCCATAGGGATGGGCACTGCATATTGGGTCATATAAAGTGCTTACAGTTAGTGCCTTGAAAGATCCATCTGGCATGTCTCAGCTGCTCTGCTTTACGGAAGTTGTATCCAGGGTCTTAGGTTTTATGCCACCCTCTGCCTAGCCAAGCCCCTTTCTAGTAGCTGGCTTATAAAATTAGTGGGCATTTACTTACACACCCACCAAAAAGGGGTAGGCAAGTACTTGTTTCCCACTGTGAGCATTGGTCAGATACTTGCAGGGCAATCTGAAAATTCGGGTACTACTTAAATTCACTACTTGTTTCAGCTCTAATCCAAAACCTACTTCCCACTGCAGTTTATAAAACTGATTCTATGATTAGAGACTCCTTAAAGGAAGCTGCACTCTGTATATCACCGGGAAAATTATCATGTGGAGATGATAATTTCTTGCTACATAAGTGTTGTTGGGTGTATTGCACCACCAAGCTTTTAGTTCATATGGGTATTTCTCCCTGCTGATTGTGGTGAGGAATCATCTTGCTAAGTATTAATAATAGTTGAAAGCCCAGTACTCTGGTAAAAAGAGATGACAATCTAGTTTGCAGCTTAGCATATAGCTTGGCATCCAATGATCATTATTTTTGTATGTTTAACAACTTAAATTCTTCTAAGTGTTGAAAGAGGAGTCCACTAAAGGTGCCCCTTATAAGTTTTAAAATGCAAATAGGTCATAGAGACAAATCTAACCCAAGTTGCTAGTGACTAAAAATGATTTCAAATGGCTATTTTCTTGCATCCAAATTTCTATCTGGCATTAACTCTGAAACACCGTATGGATGCGACACTGCCTAAACTACAAAACCAATGAAATCTCCACCCATTATACCATCAACACCTCTCACCTTCCTTCCTTATGGCTTCCCCAAATTTTAGGTCTCTTGGAGCTCCTGCCATCTGAAAAAGACTGATTTTTCCACAAAGAAGGCTGTAACCAAAGAAATGTTATTTAAAAGTATTTGCCCTGTTCTGTGACTGGACCCTTATTTGTTGCGTTTTGGTTCTGAAGCGTATTTTTGAATTCTTTGGTATGCCTAACTTCAACTTTAAGTTCCATGGAGTTTACATAATGCCTTCTTCTACATTTGTTCTCAGGAAGGTCAGAAATACCTATAGGAACTAAAAGCGTGGGGGTAAAATACGTTTTTTTACCTTGTTTATTCTTTCTAGGTTCCTCTATTCCATTAATCTTATG
Organism: Sphenodon punctatus; assembly: GCA_003113815.1. Classification (NCBI taxonomy): domain Eukaryota; kingdom Metazoa; phylum Chordata; class Lepidosauria; order Sphenodontia; family Sphenodontidae; genus Sphenodon; species Sphenodon punctatus. The sequence continues at coordinate 652,783 of QEPC01006018.1, forward strand.
TGGTTAGCTGAATGTGCACTCACCACATCTCTAGTTTCTTTCCAAACCCTCCTTTACCTTTGCTTCTTCGTTTCTCTTGCTGTTATTATTTTCTAGTTTATCTCTGGAAAATGTTTTGGGACACAGATATTAGTCAAAAGAAAGTCTCATCATATTGTGTATACACAGGTGCTCCTGGGACAGTGTTAATGAGATAGATTTCTACTTGTGTCACTTACACTCATTGACTGAAATCTACATTCATACAATCGCTCTTTATATCCACTAGACAAATTAACAGAGAGAAATCTGAAGAACTGAAGGGATTTGCCATATCTGAAAATAACTTTTTACCTGGTGGCCCAGGGGAGGGTATCTTTGGTCCACTAATCTCCATTGCTGTTTGATAGAGGTTTTCATTTTCTCCATTAACCCCCTCCTCTCTATTTCTCCCAGCAGGCTCTTGAGAATCCAGACTTTCTGCTTTTGGTTTCTTTAAGCGTTTGACTTGGAATGTGATCTTTAAAAAGAAAATAGTAATAAATATAATCAGGCACGTTGTTATGGCTGGCCTTGAAATGGGTGAGGCCTGCGACAGGAGCAAGGATGGTGGGGCAATGCTTCCACTGTTTTTAAGAGACAGTGAGTGCACCACTGCTGCCACTCCCAAGGGACCTTGCAATAGCACTACCTGCTAAATGCCCCAGTAATCTGGGATTTGATCCTGGATGGGGCAGCGGACCTTGCATGTATTATGGAAACCTGGCTGGACGGGGAGGCGGGACCAGTTTTAGCTCACCTTGTTCCGGCCGGGTATGCTGTGCAGCACCAGCCCCTCATGGGGGGCCAGGGGAGTGGTGTAGCTACGGTTTTTAGAGAGGAATGGCCAGTTAGGAGATATCCAGTCCAGGAGATTCCAGGTATTGAGGCCCTCCATGTGGTGTTTGATTTGGCTGGGGGAAATCTCGGGGTGCTGCTGGTATACTGGGCCCCTTCCTGTCCGGCAGCTTCCCTTGCCGCTCTAGCAGAGCTGGCCTCGGAGATGGCGCTGAACTCCTCCAGGACTTTGGTCTTGGGGGGCTTCAACCCCCATGCCGACGCCGGCCTTGTAGGAGCAGAGTGAGAGTTCATGGCCGCTATGGCAACCATGGACTTGTCCCACGTGGTCAACTGCCTGACCCATGGTCTTCTGTTCTGGCCGTGAGGCGGGCGATCCGTTAGTGGGGGATGTGAGGGTCACGCCCTTGTCATGGACGGATCATTATCTCCTACAGGCCAGTCTCTCAGCGCACCACCTCCAGAAGGGGATTGGACCAGTTAGGTTGGTCCACCCTTGGAGGCTGATGGAACCGCAGCGGTTCCAAGAGGCTCTGAAGGAGTTAACCTTAGACCCCGACAGTCACTCTGTCGATGAGCAGGTCCAGCATTGGAACAT
>QEPC01006018.1:655314-666808 GCA_003113815.1 Sphenodon punctatus
TTCCGCAGGGTTCTATCTTGTCTCTGTTATTATTTAAATGTGTATATGCAGCCCTTGGGGGAGATCATGAGAGGGTTCGGGGTGCGATGTCACCAATATGCTGATGATACTCAGCGGTACCTCTCTTTTTCCCAGGTTCTGCTGTCTCGTTGCTTTCCCAGTGTTTGGAGGCCGTGGCGGATTGGCTGTGGCAGAGCAGGCTGAAGCTCAATCCCGACAAGACGGAGGTGATGGTAGTAGGTAGGGCGAGGGAGATGCTGGCTCCCCTTGTGTGGGGGGCAGTCCGCTCTCCTGTAGCCCAGCAGGTTCGGAGTCTGGGAGTGTTTCTAGACTCAGACCTCCGTCTGGATCGACAGGTGAAGGCGGTGGCTAAAGCAGCCTTTCGCCAGTTGTTTCTAGTGCGGAGGCTGTGTCCGTACATTTCCAGGCCTGACCTGGCCACCCTCACCCATGCCTTCATCACCTCGAGGCTAGACTACTGCAACGCACTGTACGTGGGGCTTCCCTTGATACTGGTTTGGAGGCTGCAGCTAATGCAGTGGCCCATTTCCTCACAGGGATGGGTCGGCGGGAGCACATAACGCCTGTGCTCTGTACTCTGCACTGGCTGCCTATAGTGTACCGAGCCAGATTCAAGATGTTGGCTTATAAAGCCCTGCACGGTCTGGGCCCCTCATACCTCAGGGACCATCTCGCCTTCCACGTCTCATAGCGGTACCTTTTTGGAGGTCCCCCGTGTAAAACGGGGTGCCACAATGGAGAGGGCGTTCTTGGTGGCCGGGCTGCAACTTTGGAACTCCCTCCTGGAGGAAGCCCACCTGGCCCCAGGTCTGCTGGCTTTTCACCGAGCCTGCAAGACCTGGCTGTTTGCCCAGGCCTTTGGAGGGGCGGGTGGGATAGTTGGGGGTAAATCTGGGGGTTTTAATATATTTTTAAAATGTTGTTGTAGTTTTAGTATTTTTTATTGAATGTTATTGTTATGTATTTTTGGTCCTTATAAACCACCCCGAGATGCCGTAGGCATGAGGGGGGCGGCTAATAAATACAAACAAATCAATCAAACAATCAATAAATACAATTGTGAATATTAGGAGTGGTAGTAGCAATAGGCTGTGGGGTGGGAGCTCCCAGGGTCTCTTTAGATTGGCAGCAGTGGTGGTGGCTCCTGGAACCTCACCACCAAGAGACATGGTGGCTCTGAAAGCCTGGGGCCAATGGTGTAGACTTCTGTTACTCTTGCCTAAGACCAGCTCTGCACATTGTTAGAATGGAAATAAGGCTAAAAGACAGGTTTCACATCAAGGGAATTTCTATACACAGCTCTCTTTCTCCCAGAACCATTTACCTTCCAAAATGTTTATATATGCAAACTAAAGCTAATTTTTAAAAAACACAAAAACATACACAAGGATTTATTTTTTTCCCCAAAAGAGCTCACTTCTGGTGAAAGGTGGTCTATACGAGAGCTTGGAGAGTGATGTCATATTCACACAACAGGGACAATAAGAGCAGCACCAATGCAGATCCTTCTCCATTGCTCTGGCTGTGAGCCTCAAACCTCATCAAAGGGGGAGAAACCCTCTTAGACCATTATATTCAATGGAACCTGAACCTTCTTTTCACAGCCTCTTTGGTGTCAACCAGGATGCTATTTTTTACCAACTGTGGTGGCAATTTTGTGATGTGTCCATTAGAGGATGGACTGAAACTACCAATTCATGTTATACAGAGCCCGAGCTGTCTTTAGATATTCAGAGTTTTGATTTATGACTGGGGCTAGGTCTGAACTGGTGACCTAGAAATGAAAGGTTCTGTATTCCAGGGAAAATTCCCCAAATTAATATTGTTACCGACACATGGAATCAGTCTCTTATTTATGAATGATGTTATACTGGACCTTTCCAATGACCACTCACCCATTCAGCTTCGTCATCATCACCACAGTCTCCAAAACATGAGCTAGCCAGTCCATCCTGAGAACCCTTTTTAAGAACACGGATTCCCTGCAAATCCATCCGGCGACCTTTCACCTCCAGTGCCCCTTCAAAAGCTTCCAGAGGCCATGAGTTTTCAAATTCATCTACTAATGCCAGCATCTCTTCAGACATCTGGATATCTCCCAAACTCTCCATCCCTTCCGAGCCATTGCTCTCAGCAATAACTTTGTCTGAAAGGGAGTGCCAACAGGTATCACCAAAATTATTCGTATTACAAGTGTCCCAAATCATACAAACAGACATTAGTCTTCTGAGTTTAGTGTCTTCTCCTTATGCCAATCAAATAGAATGCAAAACATTAATAAAGGAAAACAGTGACATGACTAAATATCATTGTTTCACTCTGTCACAGAGTGAATATCACTCTTCACTCTGTCACTGTGTTTTGTTTTGTCACAGACCCAGACGCTTAATTTTGAAGATCTTCATGAGTGCTAAGCTGCTTGGATAGGTTTGTTATGCCAGGATTGTTCGAGTAGACTAATGACAACTTTTGATTTTTTAGCTAACACAACTGAGTTATTTAATTTGAACAAGATTCCTTTCTCATTATGAACACATGCATGCACACAATTACTTTACACAATAATGTAAGAAAGCAAGGCAAAGGGGAGTTGTAATCTTCAGTCAACCAGGAACCTTGCGCTGTCAGTATCCACTTTTTGTATTTTCTTAAATTGAAAATACTGACACGAAACCTCACTTCCGTCTGATCACATGCTAGAAATCAACGGCAGCTGGTGGGGTCTTTATGAAAAAACAGGCTTTCCCATAATGATGCTTTCAAATGCTTCAGAAGTGGACAACTCTCTTATTCTCCTGTTTCCTTTCCAAGACCATTTGCTTTCTTCGTGAGGGAAAACTTAATGAAAACTTTTAAGAAGTGTTTATTATTTCACTTGGAGCAGTAGTTCTAGGAACTAGAGTATTCTGCTAAGTCACATTCCTCGAGTGAGAATTAGATAAGTTTATGTTTTCCCCCCTAAATGGACTAAAAATGCCAACACAAGAGGGGATAAGAGGAATTCAGTCATAGCACTTGAAGGCAGGCTTTTAAGCAAGCCAAATAGAGAGCTATCCAGCAAGGAATGTCAATTATAGCTGGGCCTAAGGGTATCAAACTTCTGCCCAGTTAAGAAGTCCTGACAACTGACTATTTTTCAACAGAGTAGTCTTTAGAGGGAAATAGTGGAAACATCATTGTTTGAACTACTGAAAAATGTGATTAAATTGAGTATTACAATGTTGGAAATATTCTCAATAGGAGAAACTGTCCATAAAGTAGACCAGATGACAAAGTATGTTTGTGCTGTCTCTAATGTCTGCTAAACTAGACAGGACTGAGAAGGATACTGCATGCAACTAATATGGTAAATCATCAGCCAGCAGTATCTTAAGCACAACTTCTTATAAATGTATGCACAAACAACTTCAGAGCCGAACTATGTCACCTGTACTTTCTCTGATAAATGGGAAGTACAAGTGTGATTAAATAAAAGTTCAATGATATTAAGAAAGAGTATTTCTTCCACTTTGTCACACGAGTTCCAGCTTCATGCCACGTATTCCCAAACTGGAGAGAGTATCTATATAGGGTGGGAGAAGGAGACAAACTAGTTCAGATGGTATCTTTTATTGGTCCAGAGTCTGTATGCATAATCTCACCAACAGAAGTTCATCCAACAAAAGATACCATCTCTATCTCTTATATTTGGAACCAACACAGCAACAACACTCTCTATGAGGGAGAGAAGCAGCTTTTCTGAAAAGGTATCCAGGGCCATCATCCAAGTGTACATGGACTTCCATGATTGACTTACTTTCCAGTCTCAGAGAGGAAGAGTCCCTTGTGGTACTCTGAACAACAGCTCCTGGATCATCTTCTGCATCTGTCTCAGGACTTTCCTCAGCTGTTAGCTCAGATTTCTGGAGGTCACCAAAGTACTTTTGCTTGTCATCCTTGTTTTTCTCTTGATGGTGGTCTGTAAGACAGAGTCATATACACACACAGTATAAAGGACTGCCTTTGGACACCTCATCTGATACGAGCCCTGAAAGCGTCTAAAAGATGGAGACAAAGTAGTTCAGATTATATCTTTTTATTGGACCACCGTCTGTTGGTTTGGGAACAAAAGCTGGTCCAATAAAAGATATAATCTGAACTACTTTGTCTCCATCTATTACTTTTGACCAACATGGACATCACATTCTCTCTCTAGACGGAGTCTAAAAGTTTCCTAACAAGTCTCTCCTTTCCTACTGCCTAATAGACTAAAATGTATCGATTCTACAATATGCCAAGCACACTTAATTCAATTACTTGTCTGTAGGAGTAGGAGATGAGGGTGCTGAGCACTTTTCAGTATCATATTACTAAACAAGTGAGAGGCAAGGATCTCCATTTTTTAATTTCCTCTGACTTTCTCTAGTGGTGGCAGTCCTGTTTCTTCTGGTGTTGGGAGATCACTGGAGTAACCAGTGCCCAGAAAGAAAAAGAAAATTGAACTCTGGGCGTCAACTCTGACGAGCAGTTCTTTAAAATGTTGTTCTTTTAAGCATCACATCAGTGACATAATTATTAACTTGCAATATGTCCCACACTACCCCAATTAACTGAATTAAGACTAACTCAAAATTGAAGATTCCTTGGTGCTGGGGTTCAGATTTGGCAACGAGAGCCATAATAAGTTGACAGACACAGGTATTACAATATAACTGCATTACCCTACTGGCATCCTTAAGAAACCTCTCCAGAGAAAATAAAAAGTGGGACTGAAGCTTAACAAAGAGTTTGTAGGACACCTGAAAGGTTATGACCCACCATAAAGGGTTTTAGTACCACCCCGTGAGAGTGGGGGACATAGGGGGATTTGGGTGGGTGTGTCTCTCTCTCAACGGCCTGGTAAGACAGCCAGAGACGGGGCGGCGGCACAGCGATTGGGGCTGTGATGGGCCGGGGGAATTATGGTCCCCTTGGGGGGTGTATTCGATCTATGAGCTGGGACAAGTACTTGGTGCCTGTCCTGCTTGTCCCCCCATAAGGGTGATGAGGTAGTTCGTGATCAGGGGGCTCCTGGCACGAATTGGATGCTGTTGAATGCGAGGTAAGTTGTTAACAAATTTACAATCGTCCGGGAGCTGATCCTTGACCATGCGGCTGATCTTGTGTGTATTACAGAGACCTGACAAGACATTGAGTCGGGGCATATATTGGCTGACCTTGTTCCGGCCGAGTCTCTGCGCAGCATCAGCCACAGTAAGAGGGACAGGGGTGGGTGTGGGTGTGTAGCCATTGTTTTTAGGGATTCATGGTCCGTTAGGAGGTATCTGGTGCAGCTTATGCCAGGTATTGAGGGTCTCCATCTTGTGATTGATGTGGCAGGACTCGGGAGACAGATTAAGGTTGCTGTTGGTATACGGTGCATCTACCTGTATAGCATGGCACATCTAGATGTGTATAAGAGACAGGGTTAATGGGGGGCATGTGTGGATATGTCTTGTTTAAAAGGTTGGTGTCGGAGGTGGTGTTGCAGTTCCCAAAGACTTTAGTCTTGGGGGACTTCAATATCCACACCGACGCTAGTCCTGGAGGGGCGGGGCATGAGCTCATGGTCACCATGGCAACCATGGGCCTGTCTCAAGTAGTCATTGGCTCGACGCACGATGGGGGACATACCCTGGACCTGTTTTTTTGCACTGGCCTTGAGGCAGTTTGTGTGGGAGGTGTCATCAGTGCCCTTGTCACGGACAGATCATTACCGCCTTCGGACCTGTCTCCCAGTGCATATCTGGCCCCGGAGAGGTGCGGAACTATTTCGGTTGGTTCCCCCCCCGGGGAGACTAATGGAACCGGAAAGGTTCCTGAATGCTCTGGAGGAATTACCCTCTGATCTTGATGGCCGATCACTTGATGACCTTGCCATGGTTTTGGAACACCTTGCTGATGGAGGCCATTGACCGCATGGCTCCGAGGCATCTCCTACCTGTGCGTTGGCACCACAGGTTTATTGAGGGCCTGCAGCAGCTGAAGTGAGAAGGGCAGCGGTTGGAGCGATGGTGGCGCCACCCTCGTGCTGAAGCTGACTGAATGCGACATAGAGCCAGTTTGCGTGCCTATGCCATGGCTGTGCGGGCAGCAAAGAAGTAGATCTTTTTTACCATCATAGCAACCACCAATTCTCATTCAGCGGAGCTTTTCTAGGTGGTGAGGGGGTTGGTCAGTCCAGCCTCCCTCCGCCTAGAACTTGAATATCTCAGTGCCCACTGTGACATGTTTGTCGATTACTTCACAGATAAAATTGCTCGTATTCACCATGATTTCAATGCCGCACTTATTATGATAGGAGAAGCAGAAGTAATGGAAGCATTGCCTTACCTGGTTTCGGGGGATCAAATTCAGTGGGTATCGCCCGCAGGTGTGGAGGATGTTTTTGTGGCTGTCAGAACCACCTTTTGCGAACTGGACCCATGCCCGTCCTGGCTGGTCGAGGCTAGCTGGGAGATGCTGGGGCGGCTGCTGGCGGGGGCGGTCAATGCCCCCCTGTGGGAAGGCAGAATGCCGAGTCGCCTCAAGGAGGCAGTGGTGAGGCCTCTGCTCAAAATGCCATCGCTCAATGTTGACTCCCTCGCCAGTTATCGGCCCGTCTCTGACGTTCCCTTTTTAGGCAAGGTTATTGAATGGGTAGTGGCTCAGTAGCTTCAGGGCATCTTGACTGCATCAGATTTCTGGACCCCTCGCAGTCCGGCTTTTGCCCGGACTATGGCACTGAGACTGCGCATGTGGCTTTGGTTGATGACCTCCGCCGTGAACTGACTAGGGTCATTCGACCCTGTTGATATTGTTAGATGTGTCAGCTGCTTTTGACACCGTTGACCACAAGATGTTGGTGACTTGCCTGCAGGATCATGCCAAGGTGGGCGGAACTGTTATTGAATGGTTCCACTCTTTCCTGGCCGGAAGAACTAAGCGAGTGGTTCTCGGGGACTATTTTTCAGCACCCCTGGACCGCTCGTGTGGAGCAAGGTTCCATTCTGTCCCTTCTCCTGTTCTGTCCCCTCCTCTGTATATGCAGCCGCTGGGCAAGGTCGTGAGACAGTATGATGTTCGATGTAATCAATATGCTGATGGCACCCAACTCTACCTCTTGTTTTCATCCGACCCAGATCTGGCAGTCTTTGTGTTTACCCAGTGTCTGGTGGCTGTGGGGGATTGGATGAGGGTGAGTCGACTGAGGTTGAATCCTGACAAGATGGAGGTGATGCTAGTGGGGGAGGCGGTGTGTGGCGTCTCCCATGATTGATGAGGCTCACCCCCTGCTGGTTCCTCTTGCAGTATGGGAGAGCTCCTTGACTCCCAGCTTCACCTGGATGTCCAGATGGGAGCAGCAGTTAGGAGAGAGTTTCGCCAATTACATCTGGTGTGGCGGTTTTGGCCGTATGTCTAAGTGCCTTCATCACTTCAAGACTTGACTATTGTAAAGCACTCTACGTGGGGCTACCCATGGTGACGGTTCAGAGACTGCAGCTACTGCAGAATGCGGCAGCCAATCTCCTTAAGGGGACAGGCTGCTGGGAGCATATTACACCAGTCCTTCACTCTCTGCACTGGCTGTCTATAGTCTTCTGGGTCTGATTAAAGGTGTTGGTGCTGACCTTTAAAGCCCTACACGGTCTGGGCCCTACTTACCTGCAGGACCGCCTCACTCCCTGGGCTCTGGATCGGCCCCTGAGGTCTGCTGTGGGCGCCTTTCTTGAGATCCCCCCGGGTTTCCTGGGGAGCCACAATGGGCAGGATGTTCTCGGTGGCTGCACCACGGCTGTGGAACTCCCTCCCGACAAAGGCCCGGGTGGCCTTGGACTTGATCTGCTTTAGATGATTTTGTAAGACCTGGCTGTTCCGTCAGGCTTTTGGTGAAGGGGACAGGTAGGGTGGGGGTCGGGGGCTGAGGGTTAGGATGGGAGGTTTTTTGTTTCTATTTTCTTGTTTCTGTTTTTTATTTAATTTTTAGACTCTCCCCTGCTGAGATTTTATATTTTCATTAATTTGTTAATTGTTTTGTTTTTATTTGTGTTTAAAATTGTGAGCCGCCCTGAGCTGTTTTTTTCGGAGGGGCAGGGTATAAAATTGTAGAATAAATAAAATAAAATCTTGCTGGATACCATAAAGAACAGAAAATTAAAAGACTAGATGTAAATTCTCTAACATTTATAAAGGATTTGAGATGTTAGAAGTGCTAGTTAATTAAACCTCAACCTACCAGTGAAGATCAAGTTATTACACCAAGTCTACAGGTAGCAGAAGGAGTGCAAATGGTGGTGGGAGAAATGAAATGCTCAAAGCCACAGGGATAGTACCAGAGTGGGATATAAAATTCAAAACTTCTAAGGCACAGGCATGAGTTCCAGCTTCATGCGGTGTACTGCACTGTTGGGAAGTGCTTGAATACTAGGAGTAAAAACAGATTTGTGGGTGGTGCAGTGGCTCTCCAAGCTGGCCTGGGGTGAGAAACAGCAGTGGCCACTCTCCGGGTTGATGGGTGGCACTGAACAAATGTGCCTGCCGCAAGGAGAGCTGTCCTGCCACCTGCATGACCTGGGTGGGGGACTACAACAGATGTGCAGGTGGCCAGTCCTGTTCCCCCAACATCCTGCCATGGAGCGGGGTTGAACAGATGTGTTGGCCTGCTGTGGCCCGTGTGGGCAGTCGTGGCCCGGAATCAGTCCCAGGGCACATTCTGGGCCAGACACCTACCTGCCCCACATCTGGTGGCGTAGGACATATGTGCGGTTCATCCTGGACCACAGCAGACCTGTGTCATGTCTGTTTTTACCCTATGACGATGTGCCCTGAACCTGAGTACATCAGTAGTTCTCTGTATTTTCCATGCCGTGAAACTGTGTTGCAGAGTTGCAATGCTTCCTTCCCTCCCATTTGGCCCCTTCAATCCCCCTTCCCCTTAATTTGAGAACCCATGGAGAAGATCATACTGGCTTCAAGGAGAGATTTATTATTTGATAGTGGAATTCAACCACCCTTGTAGACAAACCTGATTTTCAGGCGTAGTGGGTACCCTTGGTTTCTTGTGAAATGGGAACTATGGGGACTCAGCACCTCTGAAAACCAAGTCATATATGGACCATAAGGAAAAGAGGTGATAAGTGACAAACACCCGGGGGTTTGCTTTCCTCTAGTTTAATGACAATTATGTAACCAGGCCAAGAACGTACACCTGGGACCTCGCATCTTCATGAATGTTACACTCCTTGTCTCTCCCTCTGTTCCCCTTCCTTCATCTCTCTCCCCCCCACCCCTTCTCTCAGATTGTAAGCCCTAGGGCAGGGACCGTGTCTATTCCATTACTTTGTAAAGCGCCAGGTATATTGCTGGCGCTATATAAATGCTTGCTAATAACAACAACAGAGAGAATAGTTCTCCAAATTATTTTATGAAATGTCTGCATGCAAAAAGAGAATGGCAAAAGCTCACTTTATAAACTGTTTGGGCATCTGCCATACGATTAAATTCTTTCTGGTTTTCACAGTTGACTTCTTCCACAAGTAAGTGTGTCTGTCCTTCTTTCTCCTTCTCAATCCTACCCACCCCAATAAAATGTAATTGGTTTCATCATTTTAAATCTCAGCAATAAGCAGAGAGCTTCATGCGTAATTTATAAGAGATGGTGAACACAGGACCCCAAAGCTGAAATTAGTCCTCCTGGCTGATATCAAAACCAGACTGACTTTGATGCAAGTCTGGTGCATTCTAAGAATGTGATGCCCTTCAGCAGAGAGAGACTTAGTCAACTTAGCATTCTGATGAAGAAAAGGAGGCTGAAGTACAGAGGACTTTTTTTTAAAAACCGACCATTTAAAAATAAAAACGCACTATAGGAGGGAAGGGGGAAATAACAGGGGACAGCAAGTAAGAAAAATGAAGACATGCTTAAAAATGCATTACTTAAGACTAGCATCGTTAATATTAATTTACAATCACTGACAGCTAAAAACAGACTAGATGAGAGTGCTGGCTTTCCTGGGATCAGAAGTGCTACTATATATAGAAAGCCAAGTGGCCTAATTTTTTTAAATTACCGATTCCAATTGCTTGGTGTCTCTGGGTAAGGGAAGGTGTCTAAAAACCAAAGAAAGCTTTCAAGAGCTTTTTGCAGATCTGATGGAGAGACTGAGATTGTTAAAAGGTCTCAAAATGGAACTTTAAAATCTCTTACCCAATCCCTGAAAGTAGATGTTGAAACAGAAACTAGAGATTATTGAAACAGTTGGAAAGAAGCAACAGTCTGAATAGTAATAAGATGTTTTCAAGGACCTTGAATGTTGCAAGAACCATTGAATGCTTCCAAGAAATGGCTGGGGAAGCATCTATCAGTGGTGCTGTAGGCACAGGGCATTTTGCCTTGGACTAGACAATCCTTCAGGTCTGTTACAAACCTATAACTCAAGAGAATCCAGAAGTACGTGGTCACTTGCTGGCTGTAGAGACTACAGCCTAGTGTATGCATCATTTAAAGTTTTAATCTCTATTCTAGTTTTCCAGTTGTGTCTGGCTGAAATTGTGTTGTTTCTTCAAAGATCACGCCACAGCTGGTTCCATATGAACAGTAGTAATATGCAGATGTTCCATTCAAAGGTTTTCTTTTTCTGCCACTTGATTCCCCAGAGAGACCCTACAATAGCTCTTCTCATTTAGCAGCTCTGTTCTTTGGCTATAGTTAGGGTTGCTAACTCTCCTGAGGATCTGACCTGAAGAGGGTGGGGCTACAATGGGATAGGATGGGCGCAAAGCGACTCTCCTATCCCTGTCCAGCATGGTCCTACCCCATTTGGAGCATTGTGATGTCACAATGCTCCACAGGTGGTGGGGTCACATCAGAAATGGGATGAAAGTGTCTTTTCTCTGATGGTCTCACCCTCTGTAGTTCCAATTTCTTTAGGTTATCCTAGAGCCTGAAGGTGATAGGGCAGCCAGGCCTCTGCAACCCCCAAGAGCACAGAATACAGGTAGAAGCCCCACTATTTACTATGTTTAGTTGCAATCCTCATTCATGACAATGTAGCTCGGCAGGCAGAGGCAGATTTAAGTCAACAAATTCAGACTCCTCCCCCTCATCCAGGCATCCTATCTACTGTCATTTTTAAAGAGTCCTAGCCAGGGAGGGAAACACTGTAGGGTTTTGCAATTTGGGAGAGATTCCTTTTTAAGGCTTTTTTGTTTTTATGTTTAAAAGGTTTAAGGTGGCAATTTGGGTCACATGCTGTAAACTTGCTGATCATGTTCTGACCCTCATCTCCATCTCAGGACAGGACATAGTTGTGGCTGATTGATGGCATGGTTTGGCCTGCAAGCAAAACCTTTGTTTGAAATGGTCTCTCAGAGCCCAGATGGAATTTTGCAGGCCAGGCAGGGAAGTTATTTATTTAAATTTCTTGCCACACCCTTCCCAACAAAGGCAGCTTACTATGATAAACACCCCCACCCC
>QEPC01006018.1:676087-709245 GCA_003113815.1 Sphenodon punctatus
GGGAAGACGTACGCTCTCCCAAGACCACCTGGTGAGTTCTCCTGGCCAGGAAGGAACTAAACCAGTCCAAGACCGTTCTGCCAATTCCGGCACGGTCCCGCAGGCGAGTCACCAACACCTCGTGATCGACTGTGTCGAATGCAGCCGAAAGGCCTAGCAGGACCAGTAAGGTCTGACGACCCTGGTCCAACGCCAGACGGAGACCGTCAACCAAGGCCACCAATGCCGTCTCCATACCATACCCAGGCTGAAACCCAGACAGGGAGGAATCAAGGAAACCGGTGCGGTCCAGGTGTTGCTGGAGCTGCTGTGCCACAGCCCGTTCAATAACCTTCCCTAAAAAGGGAAGGTTAAAGACTGGCCAATAACTGGCAGAAGCATCAGCGTCAAGAGATGGTTTCTTGAGCAGGGGTCTAACCACAGCCTCTTTTAGGCAGTCAGGCACCCTGCCCTCCCGAAGAGAGGCACTAACCACCCCAGCCAGCAATGGCCGTAATGTCTCCTGGTTAGCTTTCACCAGCCAGGACGGGCATGGATCTTGCTCACAAGTAGTGGTACGAACAGATCCCAGCAAGGACTCCACATCGACAGGCACCACCATCTGAAACTGATCCCACGAAACAGGACAGGACGGGGCATCCATAGCCCCAAGATGATCCTCTGCAATAACTCTGGTGCCGAAATCGTGGCGGATGCGAGCGATCTTATCTACAAAGTACTCGATAAACCGGTCACAGGATTGCTCCAGGTCCAGGTGGAGGCAGACAGGACTGACCATGCCTCTGGTTTTACATGTCTTATACTTGCAGTGTAAATTTCTTCGAGGGTAGGGATTATAATTTACTGTTTGTACAGTAACTCACTTTTTTGTCCAAATCCAAAACTAGGCCATATTATGCTATGTAACAGTGTGACTACTCAGTATTGATGTGTATATGTGGGCAGATCAGTAAAATTTGCACAGATAAAGATGATAGAGTTATTGCATTGATTCACTAACTACTGAGGGGCTGCAAAACATGAGGAATGTGCAGTAGTGCTTTTTGTCCAAATAATAAACCGTCTTTAAGGAATTCTCTTCTCTCCACTGGAGAGGAAAGTGTGTACCTAACTTGGTTTAACTGTTGGTTTCTTTATTTTTTAAGACAAAAACCCAGTGCTGGATTGGGACAAGGATTTTTTATTTGTTTTTAAAGGAACACTCTGCTACAACTAGATTTGGTCTTTGCGTAAAGAAAAAGCAATACTTCACAACTACATAATGGACTTCTCCCCAATGAACACAGCACCACAAACTGCTCTTATGAAATATAAACCGACAATAAATAAGTCATGACAAAAATTTTTGAGAGATCTGTCTGTTTAATTTGTATGCTATGTGGCTTGAAAGGGACATATGAAAAAACCCACCTCTCAGGAGAATCCACTGGACTGATTTACAAACAGAACAGCAAACCATTTTAAAATATCTTGTTTAATAATGAATAGAGAGTGGGGGCTAGAGGCCTGGCTAGATTAAAACAGTCATCTCCCCCCTCCCCTCCCCCTTTCTCTCATCACTAGATACAACAGGAGATTGCTCTTTATGACGTGAGTAGAGAAGCCACAGTGTGCTCTCAGCACTGTCTGGGAACAGGGCCCAAACATGGGAAGAGGATGTCTAAATTTAACTCTCCAACCCCATCAGCAGATAAGAGAGACTAGAAAATGAGATTAGCAATGCCTTTCTCAGGGTGCTCTGGTGCTACATATAGAGCAGCAGGGTAAGCAGCGCTGTGGCCTGAATTTCAAGTAGTGCCTCAAAAATAACTTGATTTTCTTTGGAGAAAGGAGGAGGAAGAAAGGCACACAAGTTCAGAATGCTGATAGCTTGTCCTTGGCGACTTCTACTGTGTTCTTGGCTCTGCGGTCACTGAATAAATATTTTCATTATTTTAAAAGCTTGCTCTCTCCAGTCTATACCTGTTCGTCATCATGGCTCTCACTTGTGTCATTCTGTGCGAACAACCCCTCTGCAGGATGTAAGCAGCTTCATGAAAGTGGCTTAATCTGCGCCTCATATCAGAAAATTTTCTGTCACGTGTGGTCACAAGACGAAAGTTATAGTGATCCAGTAGGTTCAAATAAAAAAAGGTAACCCAACTGGAAGGCATTTTTGTGAAGGTCTTGGCTGCATGCAATATCATTCACAGGTAGCCTAGCAGTACCTGCTCAGCACACTTACTAGTCCCTTCAAAACTTATCTCCATTATCATGAAGCCCTACAGCCTCCCACTGGTGATGGGCTATTGTCCAAGGTTTTCTGTCTAGTGTTAAAACAGGTTTCCTGATCTTATATCAGGTCCTGTAGCATTACGATAACTGAAGTGATACATCTATTCCCATGATTTAGTTTTGCAGGATCACAACCAATGTTTGTTAAGCACCCATTTAATAAATACACTCCAGAAGTCATAAGACTGTCATTTAAGACCACTTACGCTATGAAGATAGATAATATATTGCGAAGTCATGTGCTTAAGTGAATGCATGATTCTCTGGACTGAGTCCTCTTTCCTTGATGACTATCCATTTCAGAGACTTACTGCAGGATCTTCTAGCTGTATGGCAACACTGCTAAACCTTAGCACCAACGCAAGCCCATTAATTTCTTGCACCAGAATGAAAACCACCAGAAAAGCACACCCGTGTTCTTATTTTTAGAATACCTGCTGGAAAAAGGTCTCTCCTAATGTAGTACTACTTTCTCTTCAACAGATGTCATCTGCAAATAGGTGAGCAACATTCAGGTCTGATCTAACGGCAAGAGAAGAGACCTGTTGGAGTTAAGAACCTGCATAATTTGCTTGTGAATAACACAACAATGCCAAGCTCATCAAAATAAAACTTTTATACTTCACTTCTGTGGCAGCTTTCATCCCAAAGGATAACTGATTAAAGAATCATACGAACACATTGCTCTAGAGCAAGACTTTGAACATAAACCAAGGGACAATCTATGTTTTTGAAGACAGCAAGAGTGCCCATTAGTTGAGATGAGAAAGCAGGAGAGTATTGTGTTCAGGTAGCTACCTTTGGCAAAGGAAATATATGCAGAAAAGAGACATGTACTGATCTTGGACAGAGCAGAGTTAATTTTTGTACTCTTTGTAAAAAGGTTTAAGTGAGGTTTAAATAACCTTGATTTTAAGTCTCATCTGAAGGACAACTCCTTCATAACAGCATAGGGCTAGGTCACTGGGTTTACTGCTGACACAGACAAAGGAGTGCCATCTGCTCAGTCACCAGTATTGATGTCTCTAGTCTATTGCTCCTTTGCTTATAGAAAGTAACTGCACACATTTTTATTTCCTTCCCCTATTATATTCTTTCACTCCCCTTTATTACAGAGTTATCAGAAATCAAGGAAATGTCTTTCAGGATCAAAGCAGACATCTCCCTAGTCACATATGAGAAACACATCCTTCAAGGAAAGATAAAACAAAATGGGCAAATTAACTGTCCCCTATCACATAAAATTCTTCCTAAATCTCGACCATTAGTAGTTGGCTTCCTGATCCATAAAGGCACAGTTCTCCCCCACCCCCCAGTATAGTTTAACTGTGGATGTTCTCATTATTGAAGAGACTCCCAAACTTGTCTACAGGCCTATGCTCTTGATATGACCAAGATGGCAGAGAATTCTATAAAATAAACATCTGTTTCTCATCTGTGATGACAGCACAGCTCTGGGATGGCATTAGCTTACAGCTCACATTGTTTTACCACAGATATTTTTTTCTTTTTGCAAGCTTATCTAGTGATTTCTTTGGAACTCTGTAATGAATATTGTATATTATCTAGTTCTGGAGGGCTCAATGTGTAGTCCATGAGAACTGGTGCTGAATTTTGAACTCTGTATTCAAAATTACTTGGTTTTTACCAAGTATCTCAGTATTTGACTCTGTTTTTCCAAGGAATCGTCCTGGTACTTGGACTTTTCCTGCCTCTAGATAAGGTGACTGTACTCGGAAAAATACTCAATACTTGGTTTTATTTTACCAAGTATTCCACTGAGTATTTGGCAGAGTTTCTGAGGACTGGTCAAACACTCTGAGCCAGTCTTCAGAAACTTTGAAATACCCAAGTCTTCAGAAACTTGGAAATACTATATAGTATTTATAGTTGGAAATACTATTAAAAATTAGTAATTTTTTATTATTAGTTTAATCCTTAATGAGAACGTTTCCTGTTGCCCTCAGACAACTGGCCCATAGGAGATTGTCTGTAGCCTACGGGGCTGTCAGTGCCCCCAAGAGCCTGGGAGAGCTGCTGCTGACATGCTGCAAGGGAGATCCTCCAGAGTGCAGAACCACATGGCCATTACATTGCTACAATTTGCAGTGATTTTCATAGAACTAGCTAGTCCCACAGTGAAATGTTAAAATCATGGCAAAATTGCAACAAGACCTGCATGTGGGATCTTTCAATTCTGGTTCTGACTCCAAGCCCAAGGTAGGCCTGCAGCTATAGCAATCATCTGTGAGGGAGCCTTGCCCTGAAGGACCAGATCTTGGTGAACAGAATCCCCGAGAACTGATACTTAGCGGAACCCAGGAGCTGTGCTTCAGTTGGAGTGGTGGCCTGAGGATTCCAAGAATCACATGAGGGGGGGACAGCCTATGAGCCAAGTATTGGAGAGGTTATTTTCAGATTGTATTGTGGGGTGGATGGTCTGGGATGCTGAAATTCTGGAGGCAGGCAAGTGCTTTTTAGAATTAAAAATCCCTGGATTTTGGACTTGTTGCAACTCCCCCCACCTGTAGTTTAGTTTTTTATTTTTATCTATTGTGTGTGCATTGCAAGTACAATGCAAATAATGTTGAGACTGCAGCTCAATTTATTTTCTATATATCTTGTCTATGTAAAAAAAGTAGCAAGTGCAAGCTGTAAACCATATTTGCATGTTATGAAATGTGCATAATTATGCAAACAAGATAGATTACGCAGAATTTTTACTTGGAGGTGAACTTGCCGTACTTGGCTCTTAGATGGAGAATGTAGGTGTGTTTGGTGCAGTAAACAGAGGTTGTTGAGATTGTGCTCCCCTCTGGCATTTGGACAGACTGGAGGGGAGCAGAAAAAACATCTCCAAGATCAGCCTGCAGAGCTAGCTCCTGCAGCACAAGACAATTTGTTGGAGACTGGGTCCACCAGACATGGCAAAGGCTGCTGCAGCAGAGATATTTACAGCTGGTGGTAGGGGTATGTGTAGTGGCAAGGAGACACCTGAATGCACATGAGTGAGAAAGAGAAACTGGGTAACGAGAGCAAATGGGGGCACCGGACTTAATTTGGGCCCTTGTAGGATTTTCACATTTAACTTAAACATTTCATTTCCTTTCACTTAGACATCAAGGGACTTCATAGCATTGAGTATTTGTTTTAACTTGACCATTTAGCAGTTAAAAAATATGTATGATTATTTCACTTGGATTTGTGGTTATGGCATTTCATGGTGTCTAAATTAACTTGCACCCTACTAATGACAAGTTGTGTGCGTGGAGATTAATACTAAGCATTTTTGTTACGGACTAGTAACTTACTAGATTGACACACACAGACTTGGTCAATTGACAATGGGTGTAAACAAATGAGACATTAGCCAGGAACCATTTGTTTTGTATATGCTCGCACATGCAAAAACAAACAAACCCTGCTCTATGGCTAGTGATTAAATATAACAGCTTGATAAGTGGGCAGTGGTGATAAGGGGGGCGAGGAGGAGGAAAAGGGTGGTTGGGAAGCTGCAGTGTGGATCTGGTCATGTTTCTTTACAGCCAATGAGCCACCAAGAATCTCTAAGCAATGCAAATACAATCCTGGGATGTATTTCCAATAGGAACAAGGAGTTGGTATTGGAAAGACCACATCTGGCATACCGAATGGAGCTTTGGACACTGATATACAAGTATAAACTTAAAACTGAAACAAAGCCAAAGAGCTACCAAGATGATCAGAGGAATGAAAAATCTCTTAGGAAAGGAGGTTACAAGAACTTAGTCTATTTAGCTTAACAAAAAGGCAGTCAAGAGGAAACATGATCATAATGTACAAGTATATTAGGGGAGTTAATGAAACAGAAGGGCACAATTAATTCAACCTCAAGGTAAGTATGGGTACAAGGAGGAATAGATTCAGGTTGGTCATGAATAAGTTTAGATTGGAAATTAGAAAATTTTAACCATAATAACAGTGAACTACTGGAATAAGCTCCACAGAGGATTTAAAAAAAAAAAAAAAAAGTTATGTTTCCTGTGCCACGCCAGCAGGAGAAATAGGGAGTAGACTGGCAACAGAGAAGTAGGTCTGGGGAAGCCGCTAACTCTCCGCTGCTGCTCTCTCTGGTTACCGCCAGGAAGGCTACCTCCCAAAGAGCGAGTAGCAATGGGGGACCAAACCCTGCTTGTTGCTACTTAGGGGACAGGGTGTAGAGAGCCCTGCCCTTATGCTGATCTTGCTTGCCCATTTTTCATCTTATTTGTATTTATTTTTGGTTTGGATATTTACAATTTAAAAGTCATATGCCAAGCTACTTGGGGAAAAGGAGGGTACCTTAGTGCTGTCAGGCTCTAAGAGTGCTGACACACCAAACAGCACTCAGCATCTTCACACAAGGAGGAAGTTGGAAATGACATGAAGGCTAGTTACCCATTTTAAGTTGTGCATTTAGTTTACACAGATACTTTTCTAAATGAAAGGTTGACTACTTTTAAATCCTACCTACTTCATCCTCAAGTTTAGCATCTTCCTTATTTATTTATTTTATTTATGATGCAAATGTGAATGGAGGGATGTCAGTTGTTAAAGGGAACAAGATTCTCCTGACAGAGGTAGAAATGACAGCCCTGCAAGTACCATAGAGGACCATCACCCAGCAAGTTTCTTTATCTTGCCTAACAAGCCAAACATTTCATAAAACAGGTGAGATAGTATAGAAACTGGTGCCACCTCTAAGACAGGCTACGTTCAAATGTATGCGTCACAAAGAGATACTGGACTACAGGTCTAACAAATATGTAAAGCTAAAGGTTAAACATGTATGTAATGTTAAAACTGAGAACTGCAAACTCACTTCATGTAATGTCGAAGCCAAGAGGGAAACTCGCTTCATGCAATGGAGAGACACAAAAGATATGCCAATGTGTATTCGCCACCGAAACCAGACATACCCCATGGAGTGCAAATTAAGCTTCCTGTTTGCCTTTCTGCGGATGTGCTGGTAAGCAAGGCTTCTCCAGGGCAGGTAAAAAAAAATAAAAAAATCACACAAAGGGATAGCAAAAGTATTTAAGCTAAGATCTTTGCCATCAAGAGACAATTGAAGCTGGAATTCAATTCAACCTCTGAGCTGAGTCTTGGAGGCATCAGCTCGCCTGCCAGCCAGACTGCTGGAAGAGATGCATTGAGAGAAGGACTTTGATTCTAACCAACTTAAGATTGATGCCCAGCCCTTCCAACATCGGGCTGAGAAGGAACTCAAGTGAATGGACTTTTACAGGGTAAGACTTTAACTAGGGATGCACGCAGTAGAGAATAGGAACGTGTTATTGTGTTTACTTTATTAGCCACTCTGTGTCAAACTATCTTTGCATATGTAATCAATAAACTTTCTTCTTATCTATTAAGAAGTGCTTTCCATTGTACTACATTGGGAACACAAGTGAGCAAACTTGAGCCTTCAAGCTCTTGCGAACCCAGAGAGAGTGTTGTGTGAACAGGAAGCTTTCTGGACCTTGGGTGGCAAAAGGATTTTCCCCTTTGCAGGGGAATCAGCCAGAAAGAGAACTGGTTCAGGTGGCCTGCAAGTGAGGGAAGTTGAGTCACCCAACCCAGGAAAGTGGGGTACTGGACCCCCAAACCCATGACAGTATGGAGGATGCAGAACCAACTGATCAAAAGAGAATGAGGGCAAGTGAGAACGTGAAGCTCTCTCTATATGTACCCTAGCTTTGAGGGAGCATGCAACAGTAAAGTATTACTCTCTTCATGATGCCGTGTCAGGAAATTCGTGTAAGAAGTAATGGTTCACAAGAACAGAGTGTAAGCTCAAGAACACCATTGTCACTAGCTTAAAGTTCTAGCAGAGATGTCTTTGACCCTTTATTAAAAAATGAAACAAAATCTATAATCTCTTATAGTGAGAATTTGGTTGAGGGAAGGTGCTGTGAGAGAAAATACAGAAGTCAGAAGATTATTCATAAAGGAAAAAATAAGGCAGTGAGCCAACTCCTCCTATCCAATATGTGGATTTAAAGTGTTGGTTAACTGCCAAAGGTAACAAAATATACAAAAATGTTTAAGTAGGAGAGCAAGATGAATATATAAGTCCAAGGAACAAATGGATTTGAATGAAAATACTAGTTTAGAATCCAACCTGGCTAGAGTTTTACTCCAACTAGAAAACACTTAGATTCTGAACTTGTCTTATGGCTCCTGCCCCGTAACTCAAGTGGTTTAAGTGGCAAAGGAAATCTTAAGTTCAGTGAACACAAAAGGAAACTACACACACCAAGGAAGGTGTACCTTTCCCAAGCTTTATTCAAGAAAAAGATGTGGATAAAATTAAAACTTTTTACTGCTCTTACTCAGACCACAAGAGGGCACCAAAACCAAGGCATTCAACAAAACTAGGTACAGCTGCTGCTTAAATACATACGCTGTGTTGCTAAACACCCACCCACAACAAGTAATGAAGCAAAACAATATAATGGAATGCAAATTGGCTAAACATATGCAATGAAGTGCCAGGAAATGCATATGCATAGTACATGAACGTATGAAGACAAACTACAAAGTGCCTATACAGAAAAGATTGTCTATCCTACTCAGTAAAAGATTGGAAGTATTGAGGGATAGCATCCCCCTAAATACATGTGTTGAAAAGTCAGACAATGATACTGAAGACAAAGGAAACTCAAAAGCATTCACTCCAAACTTACTTTCCAAAACAACAATACAACATAGCATGAAATAATCTGGACAAAGGGGCACATGTTGCAGGAAAACTATATGGCAAAAAAAAAAAAAGAAGCCACCATGGCACAATTTTTATTTTTTTTCATGTACTTCGTTATATGCACTGAGTGGAGTCACACTGTCTGCAAAGAGAGCTAATCCTGATTGCTACCAAAATACTCTGCATGTCTTGGTAAAGGTCATGGGATTTTATTTAAGTCAAAATGGAGTCATACAGGCAAGAAGATTAAGAGCCACTGATCTATATAGCAAGAAGTACTTCTTTACACATGAGCTTTCAGATGGTTTTGATGAACACAGAGGGGCAGTTTTGTTTAAAAAAGCTGAAGGGTATTCCAATAGGGTGCTGATCCGAGGCTGCATGTATCACAGCTGGCCAGGTATTGAACTTGCAAAAATATAGCAGAAGGAACATCTGCTGGCTTGCTGTGCTGGCAGTATAGGAGAGGAAAGCTGACAGGAGCACCCTCTCCTACAAGCAGCTTTGCATGCTAGAATTTGAACAAAGTTTATCTGCGTTTTAAACCTCCATGTTTTTTACTGCATTACGGGCATCCCCACTTTAAAAATACTTAAGCATCTGTTGTGTAGCCAGTCTTTGAAACAACTTTATTTAAAATTTATTTATTTATATATAATAAAATTTGTAGGCCACCCCCTCCTGCTAAAAGCATCTCGGGGTGGCTAACATGTTAAAAACAAATTAACTTGCCAAGCATATTAAGACTACTGATTACTCAGGAATTCAGTTTCTACGAAGTTCTCTTGCAGCAAGGCCTAGCACAGGAAACTGGCTTTGCAGTCATTCTTCTGGCTGGTACCTCCAACCCATCAAGAACTGGATTGATTATTTACAGGATAGCCGAACTGTGTCCCTTTTTATGGAGAAATGAGTCTGATGGCCTAAATACGTCAATTACCTCCTACTGTATGAAAGTACAATATTTCTTGAGTTTCTGAATGACAGTTTTAAACGATGCTGTGTTTATTTACAGAAATAAATTTTATTAAAAGGTTTGCAGTTTATGACAAATGGAAGCTTGCATGGATTTAAATCTTCCCGCAGTGTTTACAACCCAGTCTTCAGCAGAGCTGCTCTAGTGTCCAAGAAATTGACAGTGTAACTAGCTAGACAGGGAAATGGGATTTATCAGGATTGCGGTTTAACCTCCTTCAGAGCACTTCATGAAACTTGATTCTGAAAGATCCAGTGCCTACTGCCTTCCCTCACCCCCACCCCAAGTCATCTTTAAAAACACAAGAACTATGTAAGAGATGGAGACAGTAGTTCAGATAGCTTATTGGACCAGCTGCTGTTAAAGTAACTGAATTACTCTGTACCCACCTTTTACATGTTGGACCAACATAGCAACCACACACTCTAGAAACCTGGAAAGTCACTATTTATGGGAGAGGGTCCTTCCCTGGCAAGGCAAATGGTTGTTTTTTTTTTTTTTTTAAAAAGAAAGAAAATGACGGTCAGTTCTCAATGGAGAGAGGTGTAAATCATGAAGTGCCTCAACCATCTCTACTAGGACATATGATTAACATCCATTAATGAAATGTGAAAGTGGTAAGCGGTGAGGAATGCAAAGGCTGCTTTTGGACAATAGAGTTCTTCCTTTGATAAAGGCCTAAACTGAAAATGTACGTGTGTTCTCTCAGAAGTTGGTGCAATAAAACCAACTTAACTGCTTTGTTCCTCCCTTTCTCCCAGCCTTCATTTTGGGGGGACCAACAAGGCAACTACAATCTCAACGGGGCAATAAAGTGGCAGAAATTCAAAGTTGCTGAGTGCAAAATAATGCACACAGGGAAATGCAGGCCTAAACTTACAACTCTATATTACACATTTACTCTTACCACTTGGGAAAGATCTTGCAGTCACTGTAGACAGTTCACTGAAGGGATCTGCTCAATATGCAACAGTGGTCATAAAGGCAAACTATGGTAGGAATTAGGAAGAGGATAGGTATCTTAAAGGCACCACTACATAGATGCCTGGTGTGCTCACACCCTGAATAATGTATGCACTTCTGGTCACTCCACACTTCAAAAAAATGATAAAAACAGGAAAGGTGAGCAACCACTTGCAGGCAAGCGCTCGAAGAGAACTTTGTTCAGCTTACAAAAAGAAAGACTGAGGAAGGGAATACAAGAGAACGCCCCACCTCATTCCTCAGCAGGGGTGGGTGGGTTTTTTCCTGCCTGCCCAGAACAGGATGTCAGGCAGCGGAGGGGCCCCTCCCCTGCTCTAGAGACACGGCCCCATGGTCCAATGGGATAAAGAAGTGCACCTGGGGGCTGGGGGCCAAGCAGGTAAATATCTGGACTGGCCAGGTGCCTCTTTCTCTCCTCCCATTTCTGCTGGGCCACATGCAGGAGTTGTGTCTCTCACCTGGGTACAGCTGCAGAGGGAAGTGGCCCAGCATGTTCCTCTGGTCGGGCCGACGTCTGCCACACGCGCCGCCTGCCTCAGCGCCACAGTGCTCAAAGAAAAAAATCATTTAATGGGGCCTGGCCAGGCCCGTGAGCGCCGCCGCCTGCATCAGTGCGGCGGTGCTCTAGAATCCTTTAAAAGGGCCTTGGGTGGGCCTGCAAGTGCTCTGGTGCCCCACCTGTGTGTGGTGGCGCTAACTCTCAAATAAATGAATGAAAATAAAAATAATAAATAATACTTTAATAAATGAATAATTTTTCTTTTTAAAAAAAGGGAAGACAGGCCTCTTGGTCAGGGGGAGGCTGCTGCCCAGGGTCACAAAGGGGCCTGGGCCACATGGTAAACCCTGAGCGGGGCAGTAGCCCTGGGCTCAACGGGGTCAGAGCCCCATGGGGATTTCCCAGTCACATGACCTGAATGTCACGGACTCTGGGGGCGGTGCAAGAGGTGAGACATGGAGTGGGGCAGTAGCCCTGGGCACGAGGGGCATTCCATTTTGGGGTCTGCGCCTCTGGAGATGTCCCCAGTCACATGGTTGGAGTGTGGCCGCATGGTTAGTCGTGGCGGGGCTATGAACAAGTGGGCCCAGGGGAGGGACGGCAGAATTTCCCAATGTCCTTTTGCATATCCAGTCAAGATCTCAACGCACCGCTGGTGTTCCAGTGGGGCTAGCCATCGCTATGGCTGCGATTGGGTGTTTTTCCATTGAGTCTGGTTGCTAACAGAATTTGGTCTTTACTCTCCGTGAAGTGCAGGTCCAATAGCTCATATGAGGTCCAATCGGGGAGGCAGGGGTTCTCGGGCCAAACGATCTCAAGGGCCCCACCCTCTAATCCTGGGAGGGGATGTACCCAGATGGGGGCTGCGGTCACCCCTACTCCAATGGAGGACCAGGAGCAGCTAGACAGCGCTCCTAGGTTCACAATGCAGGAAGTAACTGAGATCCTAGCCATTGCATTGGAAACTGTGCATGCTCGGTAGTCTGTTGAGGTTGCTGGAGTTCCTCCACTGCCCAAGCGTCCCTGGGTGTGGGGCCAAGGGGGTGGGCATGTCTCTGGCCCTAGGTGAACTGAGAGTGAGGCAGGATTACCGGTGGCTGATGTCGAAGTCCTTGCGGTAGGGACGCAGTCAGCTGTGATGGACGCACTGGGATCAGGTGGGATACAGCTGGCACTGATGGAGCAAGGTGAGGGCTTCACATGTCCCGCAGTTACCGGTACTGTTGGCCCCGTGGGCCAGGTTTCCGGTGCTAGCACAGCCTCAGGGTCCAATCCTGTGTGCAGTGGTACTGGGAGAGATCGATGACATTGGCATTAGATGCCAATGCTGCAACCCCAGTGTGGGATACAACTTTAGCTTGCAAGGAGACGCAACCCAGCTATGGGCGGCCGAGTTTTACCCTGGACTCGTACACCTATGCCATCCCCATCTCCTTGCCGAGTGATCAACTGTCCTAGGCAACTGAGGAGAAAATATGGAAGGGGGAATTTATCAATATGTTTATGTTACGTCATGGGGAGGAGCCGGGTGATGGCAACTCTGAGACCGAGAAGGGGGGCAAGGGTAAGTGCAAGAGGTTCCTAGTCCCCAAGACCTGGGAGAAGTGGTCAGCTTGTTTCTACATATACATGTGGGTGGTGGCATATAGATTCCCAAGCAGGGCCTGGCAGTTAATTCAATATGCTGCAATTATACAAAAGGCATATGCAGACTTTGGGGGGACAGCCAGACTTGAATACGATAAAATGTTTCAGCACAAGGCTTCATCCAACCCGCACACACGCTGGGATATTATTGACTATAACATGCATTTGCAGATCATGGCCCCGCACCACCTTAATGCTGGCATCTGGACAGGGAGTGGGGTAGTTCTCCCAGGGCCTTCAAAGCAGGCTTCCGGCAAGCCGGAATGCTGGGCTTTCAATGGGAAAGGGTGTTTTCGTGCCTGATATAAGTACACCCACGCCTGTGTGAACTGTGGGGGTGGCCACCAGGCCTCGTCCTGCTTCAAAGTGCACTACGAGTCCGGCAAGCAGAATTTTGGAAATGGAGGTCCAAAAGAGGATTGGCAAGGGGGTAGTGGGGGTGGGGCATCATACAAGCGGGGGGGGCGGGGTTCAAGGTTTTCGCTCCCACGCCAATTAATCTAGAGGTACTGGGGCCCCTCTTGCAGCGTTACCCGAACAGGTTTGACGCTGATCACTTATGACTAGGTTTTTTTGAGGAATTTGGGATTCCTTACAAGGGTCCCAGGGTCAGCCAGAGGGCTAGGAACTTGAATCTGTTTGAGGAATGGAAGGGATGGTCTGGAAGAAAATTAGTAAGGAGATAGAAAAGAAACAAAACTATTTGACTCTTCACCGTTTAGTGCCCTGAGGTGCTCCCCGTTAGGAATTGTGCCCAAGACAACCCCTAGGGAGTATCGGTTGATATATCATTTATCATACCCCAGGGGCAGTTCTGTCAATGATGGAATTGATCCTGGGCTGTGCTCAGCGCAGTACACATCCTTCGACGCTGTGGTGTGTACCGTCTGGGCAGGTGGCCATGGGGTGCTCATGGGGAAGTGCGACGAAGTCGGCCTTCCATCTGTTGCCGGTCTCCCCATGGGACTTCAACCTATTGGGTTTTACCTTTAGGGGCCAATTTTTCTATGATAAGGCCAAGGTCATGCCCATGGGCTGCTCCATTTCCTGCTCTGCTTTCGAACGATTCAGCACCATGCTTGAGTGGGCAGTGAAGAACAGGGCGGGCTTAACTCTCCATATTGCATTATCTCGAGGACTACCTCTTCTCTGGGCAGGCAGGCTGTCAGGAGTGAGCCAAGCTAATGTCTACATTTGCAATGGTAGCAGCCGAGCTGGGCATCCCGTTGGAAGAGGAAAAGAAAGGATCCAGTGGCCTGGCTTTCCTTCTTAGGCATCATGATTGACAGTTGCTTGCACATTGAGTCTTCCTCCTGACAAGCTGTCCTCCCTATGGATGCTGCTAAAGGATACTGTGGACGCCTGTACGGCAACACTAAGGGCCATGCAGGCTTTGCTCGGGCACTTAAATTTTGCCTGCAGAGTTGTAGTTCTCGGTACGGCTTTCTGTGTGAGGCTGGGCCGAGTCACTGTTGGGATTGTTGCCCCCCCCCCCGCATACAAATATCCAAGGGCCTTAGGGAGGACCTTCAGGTCTGGCTAACTTTTCTTGACAGCTACAATGGGATTTCATTGTGGAGGGAGGTGCGGTTGCTTGAGGCTGACCTTCAGGTGGTCTCCGATGCTGCAGGGGATACAGGCTTCATGGTTTTCTTTCAGGGCAGCTGGTGCGCCCAGCAGTGTCCAGAGGCCTGGACTTCTAAGGGGCTGCTTAGAGATAACACATTTCTGGAGCTCTTTCCACTACTGGTGGCTCTGGAGCTATGGGGTCAGCGATTCCAGAACTTTCATGTATGCTTTTGGTCCGATAACCAGGCAGTGGTGCGGGTAGTCAATCGACAGTCTAGCAAATCTGACAGTCATAGTTTTGGTCTGCTGGTTTGTGCTTAAGTGCCTTTCCTTAAACATGTATTTCTCGGCCAAAAACGTGCTGGGTGTGCACAATGATATTGCTGATGCCCTCTCTTGTTTGTCAGTGGAGTGGTTCCGTTCCCTGGCGCAGGGCGCCAACATCAACCCAGAGGTGATGCCAGAGGCCTTCTGAATGCTTGGGAGTGGAAGTTAGACAGCGGCATTAGATCTGCCATATCATGCTCAACCTAGCACGTATATGTAAACTCATTTAGGGAATTCCACAATTTCTTGTCCCAACATGGGATTCAGGAGAAAACAGCCCATTCCTCCTTGTCATGTGGAGCGGTTTGCAGCACACCTAAGCTGCCGTGGCTTGGCACCAAAAAGTGTTGCTTAGCAGCTATCGCCTTTTTCTGCAAGGCGTACGGCGTGCCTAATCCTTGCGCAGACGACAGGCTTTGGAAGGCTGTCGAAGGACGGGCCAGAGAAGGAGGGCCTAGGAGGGACACTCGCAAACTAATACCCGTTAGTACACTGGCTCGTCTGGTCTCTGCATTGCCCAGGATCTGTTCCTGTGCCTATGAGGTGTTGCTTTTTCGGGCCGCTTTTTCCATAGCATTCTCTGTGGCTCTGTGGATCAGTGCCCTCTTCCCAGTGTGATCTGTCAGGCACTGCAGTTTAGGGATGTGGTCCAAAAGGCCTGACTCCATCACCATCATTATTTGGCGATCCAAAAGCGATCAAATGGAAAAAGGGCAGCTATTGACATTGCACCAATCCTCAGTTGGGGTGGTGTGCCTGGTCTCTGCAATTGAGGCCTATTTGGAGGTCTGCCTGTGTGCCCAAGGCCCTCTTTTCATTTGTTTAGCTGGTACATTTTTAACCAAATTCTAATTCAGGGCAATTTTTAAGAAGGGCATTGCAATGCTGGGTCTTCAACCATCCGATTATGGGTCACACTCATTTTGGGTGGGGGCTGCATCCATGGCAGCCGCTGGGGGACTGGCTGCCTCCCAGATTAGGGCTATAGGTAGATGGAGGTCAGGCGCTCATCGCACTTACGTGTGGCCGTTCAGCCCTTCTCAGTAAGGGGTGGGGAGTCGGTAGCCCCCTCTGTTTTGTCATCCGCAGGCTCTGAACAGCTGCTCACCGTCTGAATATGCGGACACAGCATAGGGCATTGGGCTGAATGCCATGCAGCTAATTCAGATTTTGGTACCCAGTTTGGTTGTGGCTTGCGCGCCTGCCTTTATTGGTTTGGGCACAGTGGAATGCGATGGGAGCAGTTGATGTCTTCTTTGTTCTGCAGGGTGGCATGCTTTGGGCCGCTGGACGTCCTGGTCATCCACTTGGATGAGAATGATCTTGGGCTACGCAGTTCATGGGGGCTCACTGGCGAGGTGAAGGATAACATCTCCCATTTGGTAGCTGAATGGCTGCAGTCCTCCATATGGTGGTCTAATTTGCTGGAGTGTCGAGCTTGGTGTTACATCACTAAGCCAAGCAAGATCAAGTNTCACTGTTGGGATTGTTGCCCCCCCCGCATACAAATATCCAAGGGCCTTAGGGAGGACCTTCAGGTCTGGCTAACTTTTCTTGACAGCTACAATGGGATTTCATTGTGGAGGGAGGTGCGGTTGCTTGAGGCTGACCTTCAGGTGGTCTCCGATGCTGCAGGGGATACAGGCTTCATGGTTTTCTTTCAGGGCAGCTGGTGCGCCCAGCAGTGTCCAGAGGCCTGGACTTCTAAGGGGCTGCTTAGAGATAACACATTTCTGGAGCTCTTTCCACTACTGGTGGCTCTGGAGCTATGGGGTCAGCGATTCCAGAACTTTCATGTATGCTTTTGGTCCGATAACCAGGCAGTGGTGCGGGTAGTCAATCGACAGTCTAGCAAATCTGACAGTCATAGTTTTGGTCTGCTGGTTTGTGCTTAAGTGCCTTTCCTTAAACATGTATTTCTCGGCCAAAAACGTGCTGGGTGTGCACAATGATATTGCTGATGCCCTCTCTTGTTTGTCAGTGGAGTGGTTCCGTTCCCTGGCGCAGGGCGCCAACATCAACCCAGAGGTGATGCCAGAGGCCTTCTGAATGCTTGGGAGTGGAAGTTAGACAGCGGCATTAGATCTGCCATATCATGCTCAACCTAGCACGTATATGTAAACTCATTTAGGGAATTCCACAATTTCTTGTCCCAACATGGGATTCAGGAGAAAACAGCCCATTCCTCCTTGTCATGTGGAGCGGTTTGCAGCACACCTAAGCTGCCGTGGCTTGGCACCAAAAAGTGTTGCTTAGCAGCTATCGCCTTTTTCTGCAAGGCGTACGGCGTGCCTAATCCTTGCGCAGACGACAGGCTTTGGAAGGCTGTCGAAGGACGGGCCAGAGAAGGAGGGCCTAGGAGGGACACTCGCAAACTAATACCCGTTAGTACACTGGCTCGTCTGGTCTCTGCATTGCCCAGGATCTGTTCCTGTGCCTATGAGGTGTTGCTTTTTCGGGCCGCTTTTTCCATAGCATTCTCTGTGGCTCTGTGGATCAGTGCCCTCTTCCCAGTGTGATCTGTCAGGCACTGCAGTTTAGGGATGTGGTCCAAAAGGCCTGACTCCATCACCATCATTATTTGGCGATCCAAAAGCGATCAAATGGAAAAAGGGCAGCTATTGACATTGCACCAATCCTCAGTTGGGGTGGTGTGCCTGGTCTCTGCAATTGAGGCCTATTTGGAGGTCTGCCTGTGTGCCCAAGGCCCTCTTTTCATTTGTTTAGCTGGTACATTTTTAACCAAATTCTAATTCAGGGCAATTTTTAAGAAGGGCATTGCAATGCTGGGTCTTCAACCATCCGATTATGGGTCACACTCATTTTGGGTGGGGGCTGCATCCATGGCAGCCGCTGGGGGACTGGCTGCCTCCCAGATTAGGGCTATAGGTAGATGGAGGTCAGGCGCTCATCGCACTTACGTGTGGCCGTTCAGCCCTTCTCAGTAAGGGGTGGGGAGTCGGTAGCCCCCTCTGTTTTGTCATCCGCAGGCTCTGAACAGCTGCTCACCGTCTGAATATGCGGACACAGCATAGGGCATTGGGCTGAATGCCATGCAGCTAATTCAGATTTTGGTACCCAGTTTGGTTGTGGCTTGCGCGCCTGCCTTTATTGGTTTGGGCACAGTGGAATGCGATGGGAGCAGTTGATGTCTTCTTTGTTCTGCAGGGTGGCATGCTTTGGGCCGCTGGACGTCCTGGTCATCCACTTGGATGAGAATGATCTTGGGCTACGCAGTTCATGGGGGCTCACTGGCGAGGTGAAGGATAACATCTCCCATTTGGTAGCTGAATGGCTGCAGTCCTCCATATGGTGGTCTAATTTGCTGGAGTGTCGAGCTTGGTGTTACATCACTAAGCCAAGCAAGATCAAGAGGGCTACGTGCAAGATCAACAGAGCAATCAGGGCATTCACTGAGAGTTTAGGAG
The DNA here is from genome assembly GCA_003113815.1 of Sphenodon punctatus. Lineage (NCBI taxonomy): Eukaryota > Metazoa > Chordata > Lepidosauria > Sphenodontia > Sphenodontidae > Sphenodon > Sphenodon punctatus. The sequence continues at coordinate 694,516 of QEPC01006018.1, forward strand.
GTGCATCATGAGCATATTGTGTGCCATGATCCAGGCTGTTCTGAAAGAAGGGGTGCAGTTGCCCGAGCAGGGTAACGCAATGTGGCTGGAAGACTTGAGGGATGCTTTACGTCAGTATTCAGGTATACCTGTGTGGGGAAAAAGGGGTGAGTTAAGTATTCCTCCCCCTTTTCATGGCGACTAGCGGTTTAGGAACCAAGCTGTGGTGAGCCTCCCTAAGAGCTAAGGCGGCATGGCTGCACCTCATCACCACTTGGGGAGCAGGAGGGGTCTTAAGAGCTGCAATCCCCAGTCCAGGCTCGCAACAGCTGGTATGGGGCTTCACCCCGCCCGACTCAGGGGGAGGATGAATTCGAAGGGTTGAATCACCCAGGCAGGTGGATGAGGATTAGCTCAGCCCTCCTACCTGCTTTATATGGCACGGTTCCTCTCCACTATACACACAGGTTCAGGTTTGTTGATGGTCTACCGATTCTGTATATAGTTGTGGCCAGTGCCTCTTTATCCCAAAATATGTTTCTGTCTGTTCTTGTGGGTAGTGCGGGCACAACAGACATCTTTAAAATGAACGATGCAGAGAAAGTAAGTTTGGAGCTTCATTTACCCCCTCCATAACACAACTAGGAACACCAGCAGGCAGTAGGTTTAAAAAAGAGGGAATGATTTTCTTCCCAAAACTTTCTCCTAAAAACAGCCTGTTGAACTCCCTACTATAGAAGGTTGAAGACCAATGATCTAACTGCGATAAAAGAAACTTGAGAAGTTCCTGAAGGATAGGCGTAGCAATGGTTATTCACCAATCTGGTCAGGAGATGCAACTTGGCTTCTAGCAGTTAAGAACGATGGGTGTTAGTTCACTTCATATATATTTAGTTTGGTACACTTCCTCCAATACATCTGCTACTGGCCACTGTTAGGCGGTTTACCTTAATCCCCAGAGACTGGAAACCAATATTCATCTTTAACAAAAGCAATAGAATTCCTCCAAGTTAAGAATAGTAAGAAGGCACTAACTGTTAAATGATCCAGGGGACACAGCAGCTACAGATACACACACGTGCAAACAACAATCATGAGTGGTCTAATAAATTAAGATCAAAATTAGGCTGTGGCAGAATGTTTAAATGATGGTAACTAAACTTCCACCACTTAAGTTAGAGTATTTTGCCTGACCAGATATTTGGGAAAACCCTTCTATAGCAGTTACTGGTCTTTCCAATTCTATACTATTTAGTAACAGCATATGAAGATCATCAATGTAATCTCATTTTATCACAATATACATTTATTTTAATTTATTTTATTTTATTTTACAGATTTATATCCCGCCCCCTCCTGCAATGCAGCTCGGGGCGGCTAACAGCAATAATAAAATATTAAAAATACACTTTAAAATATAAATATAAAATACATCATCTAAAACACATCATATAAAACAGGGCTAGAAAACAAATAAATAAATGGGCGGGGGATTAAAATCACCCCCCCCCCCGAAGGCCTGGGCAAACAGCCAGGTCTTACAGTTCCGCCGAAATGTCAAAAGGCTTGGGGCCAGGCGAGCTTCCTCCGGAAGGGAGTTCCACAGCCGCGGCCCTACCACCGAGAATGCTCGCTCCATCGTGGCCCCCCGCTTAACACGGGGGACCTCCAGGAGGGCACCCCCGGCAGACCGCAGGAGCCGTTCCGGGGCGCGAAGGGCGAGGCGGTCCCTAAGGTATGAGGGGCCAAGGCCGTATAGGGCTTTATAGATCATCACTAGGACCTTGAACTTGGCCCGGCACACTATCGGCAGCCAGTGCAGAGCTCGGAGCACCGGTGTAATGTGCTCCCGGCGACCCGTCCCCATAAGAAGACGAGCCGCCGCATTCTGCACCAGCTGCAGCCTCCGGGCCAAGAACAAGGGAAGCCCCACGTAGAGCGCGTTGCAGTAGTCGAGCCTCGAGTTAAGTTTAATCCGGATGCATCAGCAGAAGGAATGCAGCATCACAGATGCATACCTTTCCCATGCATCCATCAGTCAACTGTTAACTTAAGATTTTTGGAATAGCAGTGGCATACCAATTGTTTGCAATTCAATACAGTGTGCATGCCTTTGGTTTTATTGTATTTACTATATTCCAGAACATTAATTTTTTCTAGTAATTTAGATACAAAATACTTCTATTGTCCCATACCAATTGACTTAATATTGGGTAATGATTTTGTCTCCAGGATAGCAACTTGAAAATAAAATGAAGCATATCAGAACTTTGATTCACTAGTATGTTTATTCTGCACTTCAATAAAAAGAAAAGGAAACTTATTCACACCTCTTTTCAGGTTCATAGTTCTAGTTCTCCCACACTGGCAGGGAAGGCACAAGTTGACCTGAAGCATTTCCCATCTTTTGTCTATAAAAGAAAGGAGGTGGGGAACAGCACCATTATATGGTAAGACACCTAGAAACAGCTTCATTAACGTGGGAAATCAAAAGCTAAAAAACTAGTGGTCAGCTTTCCTTCTAATAATATGCGTTATGTATTTCTAAGACTGCTTGTACACGAGACGGGAGGGACTAGCAAGAGCTGAAATTGCGTCGGGGGAATCCCAGGAAGCTCTGCTTGTGCGTGTGGTGTTTTAGTCCTTTACTGGCACAATTTCTCACACGGAGTACTGGGCTCAAATTCCAGCCCTGTAATCCTTGAGAGAAATTGCACCAGACACGGGCTAAAACCCTGAGTACATGAGCGGAGCTTCCCAGGATTCTCCCATGCGTGATCTCAGCTTGCGCTGGTCCCTCCCACCCCTTCCATCTCATGTACAAGTGACCTTAGACTCCATGAGTTAACCATCATTGTACTACTTAACCTCTATTCACCTCCAATTGATGCCAATCAGGCAAAAGCCATAGCACTATCACAAGCACCATTTCTGAAAGCAGTTTAAGTGTTTCCCACCCAAGAACCATAAAAACTGTCTAAATAGTTGAACGTATAATAGCATGGCATGGTTCTCAAAGTGAAAGTCCTATTAGGCAACACCATGGCAAGATCAGCCATGCTTAATACATACGGTTTGGAAATACTATTTCAAGTGTGGAGATTCAACTAAAAGAGGTCTTGAAGAAAGGAATACTGGATGGAAAAATCCACATACAGTCGGTTCAGATGCAAAACTGTTGCTCATGAGCTGCTCAGTCACATCCAACAGGTTTAAAGCAGCACTCTTGCTACTTCCATTTTGAGATAAAGTTTACACTGCACAGATTTGGCTTTCAACAGAGCCAGAGGGGCTTCTCATCAGTGTTTTATAGAGGGTTTCAAGAGAGCATTTGAATTCAGAAAGAGAGCAAAAAATCACTTAGAAAACAAGGAAAGCTTCACACTTATAAAGCCCTAAAAATGCTTCAATAAAGTTTTCCACTGTCTGGGCAAGCCACAGGGAAAATGGTCTGGAACCAACATTCAGGTAGGGGGCACAAATCCTCCATCCTTTTGGTAGCTAAGATTAAGAGTATGACCCTAAATTCAAATCCGTTGTGCAGTAAAGCTTTTTAGATCAAAGTAAATGAGTAGCCTGGCAACTTAGTTTTACTGTCTACTGAGATAGACAGCTTCTTTAGATAACCTAAACTAAAATTTTACTTTTTAAACTCTGAAGTGTGCTCTCATTTATGGAAAAAAGATATTGTATCAAAGCATGTCAGTGATAGTCTTGGAAGATGTCAAATGCAGATTCCCCCTTGAAAATTGGGTAAGACACAAACATTTCTTGGTATATATGGAAAAGCTCATCCCAGAATCAAAATCCAAGAACAAAGTTTGTTCCTAAGCGCTTTCCAGTACACGTAACATATGGAAAATTCTTAAAGAAAAGGTACCACCACCGCTGGAAAACAAACGTGTATCACTTGTCATGCAAAGCTTTTGTTTAAATACCCAGCAAAATCATCCCTTGGTGGCAGTTTCAGAGAAAGAGCTGCCAAATACATTCATAATGGATCTTTGTTACCTTGGGAATAGCAGATCAAATACAGAATAGACATCTGAAAAATATAGCAGGAGACCGAGTGAAATAGAGTTAACAACCTTCTCTACAAGGCTGTCCTTGATCTTATCTGTTTAGTCGGGCAGGGAGGGATAAGAACACATCGCAGCTTTAAAAGTTCTCAACTTTGGAAGAGAACACATCTTACTGTTCTCTCACCACAACACTTCACTTTAAAAAACTTTAAGTTCTAAGTGGTATTTAAAATGGAGGCTCCGCACATAAAGCAATAGACGCATTGTGTGCACACTATATTTTTAAATGGCATCTTGTTTAGAAAGTACTTTTATTAAGTGCTGAAAGGACTAGATAAAAACGAGAAGTTGTTCTTTATCAGAACACAAGTTTTTAAAAAGAATTTAATAAAAGGGTATTACAAGGAAGCAGAAGAGCAATACAGAAGAGGCTCTGTACTGTCATGCAAGGACTTGAGTTCAAGCTCCAATGTGTAGCAAGGTGGGGTCATGAAAAAGGCAGAAGTATCAGGGAAGGAATCAGCTTTGTCATCAGTGACAGCTGCTTCAGTCTGAAGGAAGTTTCACTGAACTAGTTCCCATGGCAGCACTGTCCTCTTTCCTTGATAGAGAAAAGTGCCTAGCAGAGGGAAACGGGATCACCCATAAGGGAAGATTGTAGTGGACTTGGATTTCAGTAGGTAGCCTTACAGACAGGGTGCACTCTATATCACTTTTTGGCCATCTTTCAGTAGCTGCTTACCACTGCATGCAGAAGAGGTGATGTTGTACAGAAAAGGGTAAAACTGCAAACAGCGGATCAGCTTCAGGCTGCTCTCACACTCCAAACACTTCGTAGTCAAATCCAATGCATGCCTGAAAGCCTGCAGGGCCCCACTGATGTTCTTCAGAGCCAGATAAGCATTCCCTAAGCTCAAGAAAGTCAGAGGCTACAAGGAGAAAAGCAAACTTAAGTCAGAACAGATAACTATAGTCAAAGTTCAGAACTGAAGCTAAGCAACTTATCAAAAAGGTGTCCCACCATGCTATCCACCCCATTTGCTATCCAGCAAAACATGGACTATTGTAGCTCCGAGTCCAGGCATGTGGCTATACCCTCTGCTCTGCAGACAATCAGTTCCTGTTTGTTCCTGGCAAGACCCACCACCACCACACTAATGCAATGGAGATGCTAATTATTTTCATTAAAAGTGTTTCACATTGTCTTTTACGACTAGTCAAAGTTCTCAAGTTTTGCTTGTGATAAGGGAATTGGTCACCTACCTTCGGTTAATTCTTTTCTCCCCTGCACTCCGGCTACTCCTCCGATTGGGTAGCTCTCTGCTTTGACCGCCAGGAGGCAGAAGTAAACAGTTCTTTCTGCGCCTACGCATCCCAAGATAACCGGATTCCTTTCCAGTCGGTTCCAAAGCCGAGGACCATGTCATTCGTCCTCAGGACAGAAAGGCAGTGAAAACAAGACTACGTAGAAATGTTAACAATCTACCGATGTGGGAATTAGCAAACCTACCGGTGAAACCTAGCGTAAATACTAAACCGGGGAAGACTAAGCTTCCTTGATGCAAACTGTAGAACTAGAAGAAAACTAGTAACTTGAAAGTACCCCCCAACTTCCTGATCCTTTCGAGCTGTTTGGCAGGGAGGGCCAGAGGAGTATCTGGAGTGCAGGGGAGAAAAGAATTCACCGAAGGTAGGCGACCAATTCCCTTTTCTCCCCCTGCCTCCGGTTACTCCTCCGATCGGGATGTACCCGAGAAGACCAAATATACCTCTAAGGGTGGGGAGAAACAGCACTGGGAGAATCCAGTACCGCCTGAAGCACCTTCCTACCAGATGCAGCCTCTGCTGATTTATATACGTCCAGTTTATAATGTTTAACAGAAGTGAGCAGAGACGACCACATGGCTGCTCTGCAAATTTCCTCGTAGGAAGCTCTGGACTTGAATGCATAAGATGTGGCCACGCTTCTAACCGAGTGGGCCCAGATTTGCAGTGGATGTATCTTACCCTTCACCCTGCAAGCTTCTACAACGGCCTGCTTAAGCCATTTAGAAATTAACTTTGAGGCCGTAGTGCCCTTGTAACCGGTTCTGATAGTCACAAAAAGAGCTGACGACTTACTAAAACTCTGTGTCCTAGCCAGATAGATTTTGAGTGCTCTATGCACATCCAACGTATGCCAGATTTTCTCTTTAGGGTGAGTAGGTTTAGGGCAAAAGGATGGTAATACTATTTCCTGCGCCCTGTGGAAAACTGAATTGACCTTGGGGATAAACGCCTGGTCTAATATCAAGGTAACTGATTGTCTCTGAAAACAACAAAAAATATCTTCAACAGAGAGCCCCCAGCTCTGAAACTCTCCTGGGCGAAGTGACCGCCACTAAAAAATACCACCTTGACAGATAGCATGTGTAAAGAGACATGTCTAAGGGGTTAAAAGGGAGCTCTGGTAAGAGAATCAAGGACCAGATTTAGATCCGACGAGGAGCACCTGTGTACTACAGCCAGGGAGAGGATTCTCGCTGCCCTCAAACTGTCTGACTTGTATGTGTGAGGAGATGGCTCTATTGTAAGTCACCCTGATAGTCCAAAGCAGTCCAAAGCTGCTGCTTGTCTGGCTAGGGTGTTGGGTTTTAGGCCCTTGTCTAGGCCCTGTTGCAGAAATTCTAAGATCTGAGGGATTCCTGCTCTGCAGGGATCCTGGTGTCTGGCAAATGACCATTGGGCAAACATTTTCCAAGTAGCCCTGTATGTCCTTCTGGTAGTTGGCCGTCTTGAGAGCTGGAGGGTCGTCAGGACAGCCTCAAAGTATCCTCGCTTTCTTAGTGCTGTACGTTTAACTTCCACACTGTCAACTTTAGATTTTGCAGGTTGTCGAACAGGATGGGACCATGTGAGAGCAGGGTGGTCAGGGTAGGCAATGTCTAGTGTTGGGATTGACTCAGTTCTATGAGGTTTGAGAACCATGGTCTCCTGGGCCACCAAGGAGTTATGAGAATTACTTGTGCCTGCTCTTTGATGATCTTTGTTATTGTTCTTGCGATCAGTGGAAACGGAGGGAACACATAGAGGAGGCCCTGCGGTCAGGGCTGTTTCAATGCGTCGGTTGCCACTGCCTCTTGGCAAGGGACTCTGGACATGAACCTCTGAACCTGAGCATTCTGGTGAGTGGCGAATAGGTCTATTTGAGGAAGACCGAAGTGCCTGACTATATCCTTGAAGACCGCTCTGACCAGTGACCACTCGTGAGAATCGATTGTTTGTCGACTGAGCCAATCTGCCTGTAAGTTATCTCGGTCTTTGATGTGGAGGGCTTTCAGCGATGACAAGCGACTCTGCGACCATGTGAATAGTTTGATTGCCTCTGCGTGCAGGGCTGGAACTCTCGACCCGCCTTGGTGGTTTATGCAGGCCTTGGCCGTCGTGTTGTCTGTATACACTTGGACGTGCCTGTTGGTGAGAGATGGAAGAAGTTGTGTTAGTGCGAGGTGGATTGCCTTCAACTCTAGGAAGTCTGCTCCCCGGGACAAGTTCTGTTTCTTCCATAAGCCCTGGACTGAGGAAGCTCCCGCATGAGCTCCCCATCCTCTGAGGTTGGCATCTGTCGTCACTACTGTTCTGGTAGGTTCTGTTAAAGGAGCTCCTGCTTTGAACCGGTCTGGTTCTAGTCACCAGGACATTGAGCATTTGAGGTCTGTAGGAACAGAGACCCATGGATTTAGGCCTAGCGTGAGCATTCTTTGCAAAGGACGCAGCCGCTCCTGCAAGGGTCTGAGATGGAATCGACCCCATTGTACCTGTTGAGTGCAGGAGATCAGGAGACCCAGGAGCCAAGCCAGAACCTTTAGCCTCATAGTCTCAGAAGCCGTATGAGCGTGAGAATCTTTAGATGTCTGGCCGGAGGGACTAGGGCGACATTTAAAGTAGTATCTAGAATTATCCCTAAATGTTCCAACCTGCGCGACGGGGACAGGTGGCTCTTGTCCTTGTTGACCAGAAACCCATGCAGGCTCAGATACTGAATTGTTCTGTGAAGGTCTGCTATGGTCTTGGCATGAGACTGAGCCCTGATGAGTAGGTCGTCCAGATAGGGGTATAGGTGGATGCCCTCCCTCCTGAGATTGGCTATTAGAGGAATCAGAACCTTTGTGAACGTTCGTGGAGCTGAGGCCAGGCCAAAGGGAAGAGCTATGAACTGCCAGTGGGATTCCTGATAACAGAATCTGAGCCATCTCTGGTGAGGTGGCCAGATTGGAACATGCAAGGACGCCTCCCTCAGATCCAGAGAGACCAACCAGTCCCCCTTCCTGAGGCTCTGGCATATGGAAGTTACTGTCTCCATCTTGAATCTTTGACTCTTTACCTGCTTGTTTAGTGCCTTTAGGTCTAGGACCGCTCTCCAATTTCCTAGTTTCTTTGCCACGAAAAATATGATTGAATAGAGCCCTGATCTGGTTTGTTCGATTGGAACCCTCTCTATAGCTTGAATTGAGAAAAGTCTTTGAATTTCCCCCACCATGGCTCGATGTTTTGCCGGATTGCATGAGGTGGGAGAGCGTATGAATCTGTCCCTGGGCAGCCCTAGCAGCTCTATGGACTAACCCTGTGAGATGCAAGAAAGTACCCAGGCGTCTGTGACTGATTTTTCCCAGACTCTCGAGAAATTTTGTAGTCTGCCTCTCACCTCTGGACTGTTGGGATAGTCATAAGTCTTGTTTGTGTTGTCCTGGGGCAGCTGCCCTAGGTTTCTGCTTATCGAATCTACCCTGCTTTTGACCCTGCTGTGAAAGGAAAGTTGAATGGGAGATGTCTACTGTTCTAAGGGTGGAATCTCCTGGAGGCTCCAGAGTTTCCCCTCAATCTGAACGACTGGGTACAAAAAAAACTCTTTTTGGACCCCACCTGTTGGAGGGTTTTAGGTTTGTTTTTATCGGTTATGTCTGCTAAAACCTTATCGAGACACATGCCGAACGGTTTAAAACCTCTGTATGGCCCTGAGACCAAAAGGTTTTTTGCTGTAACATCCCCCTGCCACGATCTCAGCCAGACTCTACGCCTAGCCGAGACTGTTTGCCACCGAACGGGCTTCCGAAGTCATAGCATCCGTGGTGGAGTCAGCAATTAGAGCTGTGACCAAAAGAATGCAAGAGGTTAACTTTTGAGATCTCTTATCTGAGATATCTGGCTCTTGAGCCTCCTGCATCCACGACAGTAATACTCAGACCACATTGGAGGACAGGGTGCTGATTTTTAGAGTGGCAGATGGAAGACCCTTCTGAGGGATGAATCCAGGGCCCGGTCTGTGGGGTCCCTTGGGTAGCAGTCCCCCTCGGTGGGAAAAACCGTTTGCCTTGCTAGTGAGGCGGCGGCAGCAGCAGCGTCCACCTTTGGGTTCTTGAAGAGGGGCTCCTTCTTTCTGGATAAAGAATATAAGGAGTTCTGCGTTTTATTCGTTTTGTAGGCCTTGTTAGGATGTTTCCATTCCTCTAACATGAGCCTCTCAAAAGCCCTGTCCAAGGGAAGACCCTGATCCTTGCCATGCAGAGAGGGGATGTAATCTCTGATCCTCCTCCTGGGAGTCAGAGGAATCTCCTTTGGAAGGTTTTTCTCTAAGTTGTAAAGTTTTGACCACCTGGCCCAGGAGCTCCTCTCTACATGAGAGTGGGAATTGCCTGTCCTTGTCTTTGGGGTCTGGAAGGGGCTCTACGTATTCCCCCTCCTCTGAACCAGAGATCTCCTGAATAGATTCAGGGTCAGATTCTGAGCTCAGAGATAACTGCTCCTGCCCTTTAGCTGTTTGTTGGTGATCATTAGCTGAGCTCTCCTCAGAAATCTGAGGAGACTAACAGGCGGGCTATGGTGCCCCCTCGTGGCACCTTTTTGCTTGTTTTTCCCACCTTTTGGCTAAGAGTCTTCAGAGCCCTCTTACTCGGTTTAGGTTTGAAGGTTTTTTGTTTTTTTCTCTTCCCCTGGGACTGGAGCTCACAGAACTTATCTAGAGACTCCAGGATTTCCCCCATAAAACTAGCTAGGTAAGACACTGACACTACTTGCGTGTCTTCGCTAGTAGCTGTAGCCTACTCCGATGGCTGGGTGTTTGTTGCTTCCATCCTCCTGAGGACGAGAGGGTCTTTATCCGGTGCTGAGGAGTGTGTGCCGGTTGGAACAGATTGCAGCTGTACTGTGTCTGTTCTTGGGCGGGGGGAATGCCGGTCGAGACTGTGGACCGGCCTCAGTTGGAATTTAATTTTTTTTTTTAAAAAAAAACCCCAACAACTTCTTGCATGGCTTCCCCTGCTCCCAGGCGCCTTGCAAGGGAGCTGGCCTGGGGTTGTGGAGCGGTTCCCAAGACCGCGTTTGGGAATATTGCTGCCCCGTTGCCCCCGCCAGTGCTCCCAATGTTGCGCTCACAAAAACTGCTCCTGATGGTCCGAAGACGGACTGGAAAGGAATCCAGGTATCTCGGGACGTGCAGGCGCAGAAAGAACTGTTTACTTCTGCCTCCTGGTGGTCAAAGGGGAGAGCTACCCGATCAGAGGAGCAGCCGGAGAAATTAAAAACAGTCCATCAACTTGGAAGATATTGACGACATGACTAATTTAAATTCAATCGGATGCTCCTCGCCATCCAGTTTATTCAATTCCTCTTTGTGGTCTTCCACCATTTGTTAACATCCATTTCGGATTAATTACTTTTCATATGCCTCTAACCCACTGCAGAGTAAATACTTTTACCCATATCTTTTTATTAATGTTTCTTCATAGGCCATTTCTGCAGCCTAAATCATGACCTGACCAGAAAGTTAGCCAATGCCACTTCAACTGCCACAGCACTATATACCAAAGTACAAGCCTGTACTGCCACAGAAGATTTGCCAAAATTAAAGTTGCAGCTATTCCAAACCCTTCGCTTTCAAGATTACCTATTTGTTTTATCATTCATCTCTAGCTTGGCCTTTCAATTATTGTTTGTCCCATCACCTGCAGTCCACTCTGGATAATTTCCTTTATAACTTTTACAGAAGAGCCAGGTATTAAATTCTGTGAATGTTACATAGCTAATTCCATTTTCGTCGCTTTGGCATAATATGGGAGAACAGTAGCCCTAGACAGGTATTCTAATAAGAGGTCTGAGGGCAGAAACATTTCATATTTCCCATATATCATATGGGAAAATATATCAGTGGGCCTGAAATCAGGTGCCCAATATATCAGTGGGCCTGAAATCAGGTGCCCAACACAGTAACGGATTTTGTGCTTTGGGCAGTTTTCCACCAGTAAATGAGAACTTAATCCCATACGATAATTATTTAGGTCTCCAACAACAACTGCTATTTTAAAAGGTGATGCATACCTTTTCTATATGAAGTTGCCAATCCTTCCATCATTTCAAGGCAACAGATTATTTTAGTATTGTACATATATACAATATTCAAACAGACAGGACCTAGTATTTTATAATTCAAAGCTGACCAGAGTGGATTTGAAATCAAAAGTTCACTCTTGCAATATACAGCATTTCCCTGGCGTGTTTTGTATAGTTATAAAGAAAAGAAGATAAATACTCGAAAGATTAAATCAAGATAAAGAAATCACCCAGGCAACAGAAATGGGACAGTGACAGAGGCATGTTAACAGCTAAGAGATTGGCTGTATGCCACTTCTTAGAATCTCTTGATCAGTAAGATTCTAACTGAAGATGCAATAGTTTTGCCCTGGTAAACAGAATTCATTTTGGATTTTAGTTATAGGAGACCAAGGTTTAGCTTGAAATGCAGATAAAAGTTACCAACTTCTTTATAACACCACATGAAGAAAAGATACCCTCGTAAGTAATCCAGGCTCAGACCATATATATATATATTTTGGAAAAGCACATAGTTATCTGTATATTTATAGAGCAGGTGGCTAGATTCCACATTCACTTCAGCCAATCTGTAGCCAAGTTAAACTCTTAAATTGCATGCTGAATTTAAGGAAGTAGCGCATATACTTCCACCATTTCTATCCAAAAACATAAGGACTTTACACAGGATTAGCAAATTAATAGTTTCTTACAAAGTGATGAGATGCAAGTCTCAGCTCCATTTTACACAGAAGGTAATGGAGACTTGCTAAACATTACATGTTAGTGACCGATATACAGCTTTAGCCAGACGTCTGATCTCCCAAATGTTGGTTTTTTTTATTACTCTTCCCCTACCCCCTTTGATTCAACCAAATTCAGGGAAGACAGTTAGTAAACATCAGCTTCAAGGATAGTTCTCCTTTCTGCTCCGATAATAATACCTTACTTGTAGTTGCTTCTGGTTTTAAGATTGCTATAGTCAGTGTTAACAAAACAAAGAATATCCTTTCTGAAAATCGGAAGAAAGCTCACTTACAATGCTGAAATTCAACCCCTTAACAAGGAAAACCTGTTTATTATAATTCTGGTATTTGGAGGGAGTTTTCTGCTGCCTCAGTGTTAATTCTTAAATCAGCATCCAGTGGCCGTGATCCCATACTCTGCCGATTGCATGTGCACAGTTTCCGTAGGGCGCAACGTGGACCCGCACAGCTGGCATGTGTATGGCTCCGCACGGGCTTGGGATTGAGCCTACTTACCCGGCACTAACTTCATCTAATCAAGGGGAACGTAAGTTAACAAGTTTCATTAATACAACATATCACATGCTTGATGGTGAAATATCTAAGAATTAAACAGGAGGATGGGAGTTAGGAGAAAAGCCACTTCTGTTGATTTATTCTACTTCAGATGTAATAGAAAAGCAAAACCTTACCTCAGAGCTATTGATAGCCAAAGCTCTCTGCAGAAATCGGTTGGCATCCAGATGAAGGCCATAGTGAATCAGAAGGTTGGCCAGATTTACTAGTGGGATATCTTGATACTCATGTGGGGCCAAGTTCAATGCTTTCCTCAAGCAAGTGATGGCTAAGGAACTATTTCCAATTGCACGCCAGTAGAGCCCAGCCTCATTAAGCACGAGCCATAAAGGATCCCTCCGCTGAAATTAAACATTCAAACAAAAATTGTTGATTTCAGGATGCTAACAAGTGCATATCACAACTTTATATCTCTTGCCCCGTGATCCTTGCCAACTCAGCCTCTGCCTTTGAGGAATGCTTGAATGACAAAGCCACCTAGATGCATCAGAGCTTTATATGCACCTGTATTTATGTGTGTTGATGGAATGGTTATTGATTATTTATTTTATCTATGTATTGGGTTATTTCATTTATTGTATTTTATATTTAAAATGTTTTGTAAACCGCCTCGAGTCGTGATCAGAAAGAGGGGCGGTATAGAAATAACGGAATGAAGATGAAGAGCTACCTCATACTCAATCTGGGGAAGACTGGTGTGGTGATGGTGGAAAGGGGCAGCAAGGAGGATGCCCTTGCCTCCCTCGGGCCCTTGAATGTGGATGGGGTCCAGGTAGAGGTAGCAGTCCAGGTAAAAAACTTGGGCATCATTTTTGACCATGCCCCGCCCAAGGAAACTCGGTTATCGGACGTGCTATGAAAAGGCTTTTTTCAACTACACAATTTGCATAAGTTATGTCCTTATTTATACCAGGCTGACCTTGCCACCCACAGTGACCCATGTCCTGGTGACTATGAGGCTTGATTTTTGTAATTCCCTCTTATGGGCTACCAGCAGTACTTATCAGTTGCTTGCAGCTTGTTCAGATTGCAACAGTAGCGCAGCTGCTTACTAGTTTAGGCAGCCATGGTCATATTATGCCCACCCTGTGTTCTCTGCATTGGCTGCCTATAGAATGAATGATGGAGTTTAAAATCGCACTGCTGGTTTTTAGGGCCCTGAAAGGTTTAGGTCCTGGCTATATTCGAGACCTTCTGGAGCCTTACAGTGATGGGTATCTGTGCTTGGGAACCACCCGCTGTTTGGTGGTTCTGCCATCCTGTCTTAAGTTCGCAGGCGATCAGGCTTTTGCTGTAGCAGGCTCCTGGGTGTGGAAGTTGCTCCCTCTGGATGTTTGTCTCAGTTCCTCAGGCCTTACCTTTAAAAAGTACCTGAAAACATATTTTCTATGCTTTCAGGATTCACTGCTGGCCTCATTACTGTACTCTGTCCTCCCTTTTTTGTTCCCCTAATTTTTTAATACTATACTGCCTATACTTAAGGCAGTAGCAAACTCTCATTGAACAGCGCCTATGCTGTTCAATGGGAGTCAGTAGAACAGAAACTTCTTGTTGGCGACCATTCTAGATTTCCTCCAGCAACACATGCTCTGTGATTACAAACAATGAAGGGGAGTCGAGGGGCAGGGTGGGGGCTGAAGGTGGGGGGCTCCCCATCCCTCACCTGCCTCTGCCTGCTAGTAATGCTGCAGCAGCAGCAGAACACTGATCGGACTGGGAGATAAAGTTGTTTGTTTACAAACTCCTCCTTCCCATGTCAGTGATCAGAAGGTTGTTGCCTTGTAACGAAGGTTCTTTGAGATGGCGCCTAACATTCTCACAACTGGGTTGTACATGGCATGCTCACCATATTCAAGTAGTAGACCACGTGATGGTCTCGAACTCCTCTAGTATAAAAAGCACTCTCCCCCTCAGGATGACTGTTCCTTCCAACCCTTTCTAGCAATATAAGAAAATTCCATGTGGGCTGGAAGAGTGTTGTGAGAAAGTTTGGAGCCATCTTGAAGAACCTTGTTCACAAGGCAGCAACCTTCTGTTCTTCTTCAAGTGGCTCCTCACAGGCA
>QEPC01006018.1:709655-745501 GCA_003113815.1 Sphenodon punctatus
TGTGTGTGTATATATATATATATATATATATATATATATATACACACACACACACGACTTGAGTATGATTTGGAATGCACATGTGTGTGTTTCTTTTCATGGCATAATGCACTTAATAGTCCGGCTGCGTTTTGGGTGTCTTGTATGTTTGATAGCCGCGCCCCCAGGCCCGCTGAGATGGGTGGCACCCCTAGGTCCGCCGGCGCGACACAGAGGGGGGCCCATCACACCCTAGCTACGTCCAAGGTCTAGTGCGTGACTCAATTTGAATGTGAGAGAGAGATGAGAGCATGTGTGTACTGTGTCTGAATGATTGTGTGTGATCAGTTAGAATGAGTATGTGCACGCGAGAGGGGAGCGCACGAGTGTGACCTCTTTTATATGAGACGCGCCCACGCAGTGGCATGGGTGGGTGCGTCTTGTATGAAAGCAGTTGCTTCTGCGCGATACGCACTTCCACCCATCACCCCTGCACAGAGAAACCTGTGAAAAAACAGGTTGCTCCATATGGGCGGATGGGTGAGTGCCTGCGTGCACCTGCAGTGTTCTTGCATCTGGGGCCAGTTTATGCATTAACAAAACTCTTAAGTTTAAGAAAAAAAGGGCAAATTACCTAGACAAAAAACCTTTGGTTTAAGCAGCTTGTTAAGATGGCATACTCAAACGTTAACATGACAATAAATTGTATGTTAAGGCAACTTTATTAAATATCAGACCAATGTATATATTTCTTTTCTTAATAATAAAAAATGACAACTGAAATTAAACTGTATATATTCCTCATCACAAGTATTGTTCAGTCACCATACCACACATATGCAGATTAATTTCAGTTGTCAATTTTTTAAAATGAAGAAAAATGTATCGATTGGTCTGGTCTGATATTTAATAAAGTTGCCTTAACATACAATTTACTTTCATGTTAACGTTGGAGTACCATTTGTAAAGCCGCCTTAACAAGCTTCTTAAACCAAAAGGTTGTCTGTCTACGTAATTTTAAATTAGTTTTAAAACGGTTTATATTGTTTTTATTTGTATGTAATATGTGAAGCACTCGAAGTGCCGTGTAGGCAGGGAAGAGCTATAAACGTAACTTTTTATTAAGCCTTTCAAGATTATAAAGCTGCACACCCATTATCTGATACAGTTTATTGTACCCTCCACCCTGACAGCTAGCTTACCATTTGAACTTCACTGTTGCAGCACAGATGAAGGAATGTCAATTCAGATAATTTAGCTCAGAAATGGTATTTGCAAGGTCAGCTCACTTCATCAAATAGCTTAAGACCTTTGCTATCCCATGATCAAAAAAGGGCTGCTAGGCAAAGAGTTCCTATACTACACTGTCATTTTACTATGGTCAAAATAGTATTACAATTGAGCACGATGAACTGTACTTAGCAGTATTGCAGCAACTCTTGCCATCTCTGCTACTTTCATTCTTAATTTTTATGCCCTGGTTAGTCTAGCCAGGCATCAAGAAACCTTGGTTCAGCTATTAGACCAGACAGACGTTTTCCCATAGTGGGAAATCAAAAACTGGCTATACCAATTCTCAAGCCAACTAAAAGTAGTCTCATCATAGAGGGGAGGATGCTAACGTGCTAATATAACAATGTCTTATGTTTATAAGGAGGGATACTTGCTCATTTGAAATAAGGTTTAATAAGTTGACAACTCTAGATCCCCCACTGCTGCCCAGTATATTGGCTGTGGCTTTATAGTGCCAATTTCAGTTTTAAATGATTATGCTTGCCCATAATACATAAAATGTATTGCAGGCAATGACAAAAGTTGCAGAAACATGGAGCTTAAGACAGCCCCTCCTCCAGAGGTGCTCACAATTTGGCATTTATCAAGGTCTCACATGGGTTCAATATCCCTTCACTCTGAAAGTCATCCATTGCATTCTGTAATCATGAACCAAAATTCTGCAAGTGTAATAAACTACATAAAACCTGCAAATTAAATAAAGGCAAATAAGTTCCCAGCATGTCATTCCATAAATTTTGGAACCTGAAATCTTGAACACAAAATAGAGGTATCAGCAGGGAGTTTTCAGCTGCTCTTCTGATGGTTATGGAAGCAGTCCTAATGGACTCAGAATAAATGCTAGTAGCTTGGTGCTAGTACTCAACAGGCGAGCTCACAGCACTCCCCACTTAGGCTGCAATTCTGTGCCATGACGCAATTTCTGCAACATTCTGGCCAAGTGTCATGGAAATGGACGTAACTACAAAAGTGCAGAGTTTACATGGCCCTGCCCATTGTTGTTTGCACTGTGGTAGCACAAAATGTCCAGGTCAGGGTTGGGTCCTGTTGTATCGGGTGTCATACATACATACCTATGAAGACAGCCACCATTCCAAGACCATACCCTCTAAACAGATAAGACAAATAATATTTGTGTGGGGTTTTTTAATTAACATATGAGTTTAATTTTAAGTTTTTAAATTAACATAATGCAAGTGTTACATTTTTGGTTGGGTTAACAAAATAGCTTTTAGCCATGGACTACATTTCCTTGAAATTTTGCAGAAGAATGGCATTAACTTATTCAACCACTGATAGATTCTTGCTTCTGAAAACAATGATCTACAGAAATTAAGTATAAACACTTGCTTTGAGATGTCACAAAGTGCTTCTTTGTGAACTTTGGTTTAGGAGAGCTGTCAACCTTTCAGCTCTGCTTTAAAGCCAGTGGCCATAGTAACTTGCAGTTACATTATTTAAAAAGTCTTGTTCTGAAGACCGCACATTATGACTACAGTTTGTGCCTCACCTTCACAATGACATCATAGATGAGTGCTCCTATTTGTTCCTCTGTGATGGTCTCATTGTTGACACGAGAACGTAAGATCTGGGTAACATGAAAAACATTTAAGAATGAACATGGAGATTTTAAAGTGATTGCTCTTAAAACAGAGAATTAGCTATATAGTCTACGCAAGCCTCATGTTCTAAAGCTTCCAGGTTCTTCCTCCAATATTAAACACTAAAAAGCCTTCATAATACTTTGGAGCTGGTAAATGAAGTTTAGGCTAGAAAAAGGTCCTGGTTGCTCCTATTTTGAAAGGCTGCCAAAGATTAGGAGTCTAACATTACTGGAGCAGCATAAGATTTAAAGTGACATACAAAGGAAAATTGGGATACTTATCTGGGAATTTTTTTTCTATGTGCTCCACTGGACATCACTTCAGAATGCTGGGGAATGTTCCCCACCTTATCCGGCAGGAGGCAGAAACCACCTACTAATCATCTGACAGAGCATGCTCAGTGGGAGATCATCCCCTAGAACTCTAGTTTGACCATAGCTCCATCTCTAACATACACTGAAAACACTATTAATTATTAAAATAATTATATTATTATAAGCATTTGTATAGCGCCAGCGATGTACCTGACGCCTTACAGAGAATAAGATCAACACGGTCCCTGCCCGAGAGCTTACAATCTAAAGACAGGGGGAGGGGAGACAAGGAAGGGCGAACAGAGAGAAGGAAGGAAGATTTCCAGGTCCGAGTGCCAATTTTCCTTTCTCCTGTGCTTGCTGGATATCACGTCAGAACGCTGGGAAAGTACCAAAGCAGTATCCCAGTTACAGGGAGGGTTAAGCATCACCTGAGAGCAGTTAACTGAATTAGTCCCAGGAATCCTCCTCCAGGTCTGGGATTCTATGTCCAAAAGCTGCTTTCACCAATTTAAGGATATTTTATAATGTTTAGTGAGGTGCGCAAGGAGGCCCACATGGCTGACCTACACACCGCCTCACTGGATGCCCTTGATATGAATTCGCCTCTCAAAGAGTGTGCCAGAACTCTTTGGGGAGGGATTAAGTTCTGAGCTTCGTAAGTCTCCAAGATACAGGACGTCACCCACTTAGCGATGACCATCCTAGAGCTTTCTTACCTTTTCGTGTGGAAGCATAGTTTACAAATAGGGTTGTAGTTTTTCTAAACCCTTCAGTCCTCTGTGAGTATACCTTAAGAGTATTTCTCACATCTAAGTTGTGCCACACAATCTCCTTGGATTGAAGAGGTCTAGGGGCAAAAGGATGGTAATAATATGTCCCAAGGTCTATGAAAAAGGGTATTGACTCTTGGAATAAAGGAAGAGTCTAGCCAGAATGTCACTGAATCCCAATTGAAGGTGCATAGTACAGGGACCATTGATAAGGCCCCCAGCTCTGAAATTCTCCTGGCAGAGGTGATGGCTATTAAAAAGGAAACTTTAATAGATAAGAAATAATGAGATCTCTGCATGAGTTTTGAATGGAGCCCCAAGAACCACCCTCAAGTTCCAAGTAGGAAACTTGTGGGAAACTGGAGGAGATAATAGGCAAAAGGCCTGAGTAAGTTCTCCTGATGTGCAGGTGGGAAGAGTTTGACATTTGATAGATTCCCCAATACACTATCTAGAGCTGCTACCTGTTGTGATAGGGTATTGGGTTTTAAGACCTTTTGGAGTACTACTTGTAGGAATTCCAAAATTATTTTTACACTGGCAGAGCATGGGTCAGTCTGGTTGGATCCACACCAACCCTTACATAGACCGGTATATCCACTTGGTTGACTCCCTTGGTGCAGCTAGCAACATCTCCAGGACCTGGTCCGAGTATCCTAGTTCCTTGATACCTCCTCTCTCAAGAGCCAAGCTATCAGTTTTCAGTATTGCAGACTTTCCTAGCAAATCAGGCCCTGTGATAGGAGGTTCGGTAATGCTGGGAGCGGTAGGGGAGGTACCATGCTCAGCTTTTCCCAGATCTGAGCACCAGGGTCTCCTAGGCCATGCTGGAGCTACCACAATTACTTGCGAGGTGGATTTCTTCAGTCTGGCTATTATCCCGTTCAGTAGTAGGAATGGGGGGAAAGTTGCGTAGCAATTCCTTTGGCCAGTTCATGTTCAGCACGTAAAATGCCTCTGGGAGTGACTGAATCGTGTCACAAACCGGTCACTTTCCTGTTCGCTGGAAATGTGAACAGATAAAGAAATGGGTGTTCAGAATCTTCTAAGTGCTCAAACACTTTTGGAGCCAGCAACCATTCTCCTGGGTCTAGAGGTCAGTTCGCTGTTACGTTCTCCGTGCCCTTGATGCGAAGGGCTCGCAGGGAATGAAGATTGGTGTTTGCCCACTGCAGGATTGCCACTGCCTCCATGTGGAGAAGTTTTGAGTCAGTCGCCTTGGTGGTTTAGATTGGTTGGTCTTGGCTGATATGTTGTCTGTGTACACTAGTAAGGTGACTGCCCTTCACTTCCTGCTGTAGATGTTGAAGGGCTAGGTGTACTGCACTAAACTCTAGCCATTTTATGCTTCATTTGGCTCCTGCATCGGACCACATCCCTTGAACAGAATGCTTCCCCAAATGAGTTTCCCCAACCCGAGAGGCTGAGAACGGTTTGAACCAGCCTGGGTGGTACTGAAAGGGGGATTCCTGCCTGGAATCGGTGCTCTGCCGGCCACCAATTGAGGAAACTCATCATGTTCTGTGGTACTTGGACTCGGGGTTGGAGTCCTGCGTTATCTAGTCTTGGAATGGTCTCAGAAAGATTTGTAGGCTCTGAGAGCGGAGTCTGGCCCACTGCAAGTGTAGAAAGCAAGAGACCAGAAGGCCCTGAAAGTTTGGCTAGGCTCTTTAGTGGTGAGTGGGTCTGGTCCTGTACCTGTCTGATCAGGAGCCTGATTTTTGTTTCTCTCCCCTGGGGAGTGAAAATCCCATCTTGTGCGGTGTCGATTATCACCTCCCACTGTTCCAATGGCTGGGTCGGGACTAGGCAGCTCTTCTTGAAATTGATCACAAACCTGTGAGCTGCAGGTATTTGCTTGCTCTATGAATGTCTCTCTTCACCTTATCCTCAGAGGCTGCTCAAATCAATAGGTTGTCCAAATAGGGGTGAACATGAATCTCCTCTATTTGGAGGTTGGCAACAGGGTCACCAGAATCTTGGTGAAGATTCGGGGAGGGGAAGGAGACAGGAGTCGACAGGCCCAAGGGGAGGGCTTTGTACTGCCAGTGATCCCCTTCGTAAAAGAAGCATAGCCGGCATCTGTGGCTCTGATGGATCGCTATGTGGAGGTACACCTCTTAGATCTAGTGAGACCATACAGTTTCCCGGGGATATTGCCGCACATATTGAACGCACCATCTTAATCTTGAATTTCCTCAGCCTCACAAAACAGTTCAGTCTTTTTAAGTCTGAGATGGGACTAGGAAGAGTATTAACTATAGGCCTAGGCCCTTCTCTTGCTCTGGGACCCTCTCTATGGCCCCTATGGTATGGAGGTGGGAAATTTAATAGAATCATAGTGTTGGAAGACCCCTCAGATTCAATCCAGTCCAACCCCCTACTCAATGCAGGAAATCCCATGCAAAATGCTGTATAGCCAGCCGTTTCTCTGGCTTTTGGGAAGTGGAGTCTGCCTCCTATCAATGGACTCTCTGCAAGGGTGGGGTCCCGACAGTCAGGAATCTTTTTGGGAGCAGGTTGCCCCGGTCCCCATTTTCTTCTATTATTGTCGCTTGTGTACCTTTGAGTGTGCTGTCAGCATCTCTTGCATCACAGGAATAGGCCCCTGTAGAGCCTCGTTCATAGCCTGAAAATCTGAAGGGCTGCTTGAGAAAGGGATGAAAGGGGCGTTTTGGATTATTGACATGTTGCAGGGTGCATTTTTTTGTTTGGTCTGCTGCATATGCCGCGACCTTATCCAGGCAGACTCCAAAGAGCTTTGCACTCTGGTATTCCCCAGAGACCAGCGGGTTTTTTGTTAGTCTCCTCACCAAGAGTGAAGTCAGAGCCTCCATATGGCCACACATTAGATGCCATTGCTTGAGCCATCCAGGAAAGGGATTTTTTTTTTTTACCTTGCCCTTCCTGCCAAAGGCAGTTCAGGGCAATTTACAATACACAAATATAAAAACATAGCCATAAATAGAAAAAACTAAGATACCCCCAACCCTTCTCTCCATCTCAACTCCACCAACCCCCTAACTCACCCCCCACAGCCAAATGTCATTGTGACTAGAACCATTTTGCACTGCCTCCTAAAGGCACTCAAGCCTGGACATAAAACTAACCTCCCAGGAGAGGCAGTTCCACAGTTGGCTCCTTTGCCTGGCGGTGGAGAGAGTGGTGAGAGCGTAGCTGAGCAGGTCTGCCACCTGCCAGGGGAGGCACTGCTGTTGCCAGGCCCAATCCTGTGGCTGGTGGCAGCAGGATTGGAGTTGCGTTTGGGACACCTGAGGGGGTCCTGCTGCTCCTGTTCCGCCTTTCCTCATGCCTGCTGGGGTGGGAAATCAAGGTGGAAGCTTCTCTGTCCAGTTCTCTGCTGTTTCCTTCTCTCTTGAGGCAGTCTGATCCTTTTAATTTCCTCCAGGTCACGGCTGCAAAAATGAAAGTAACTTGGAGCCAAGCAGCTCCACTCCTTGCTAGTCTGAAGCAATTTTTTTTTTTTTTAAAAATAAATTTTATTTTTTACTTGCAATTACGCCATTATACATCTCACATGAAACTAGGAATAGAAGGGGGACTGTCCCCATACACCTTAATAGATTCAGTGCAGGTCAGGGAAAACAATTTGGCCCCTAAGCAGAAAATTAGGTTAAGAGAAAAGGGCATCTTGAGGATGCAGCAACTGTACTTGGGAGGGAAATTCTTGCCACATCAAAGGCTGGAGGAAGTACTCCAGGAAAAAATAGACCCCTTTCAATATCTACAGTTGCGGCATCGGGGATCATGCCAAAAAAATAGAGACAGTTTTGAAGCAGAAGATTTAACTAGAGTTCCAGGGGACTATCTCCCACTAAGCATGCTCCATCAGATTCTTCTGCCGCCTCCTGCCAGATGAGGTGGGGATTGTTCCCCAGAGTTCTGAAGTGATGTCCAGGGAGCACAGGAGAAGGGCAACTGAGTAGCTTTTTTCTTCCAGACACATGAAATGCAGTGTCGATAGTTGAGAGAAACCAAAAAGTCAAGATCCACAAAAAGCTGAAGAAACTAAGCAATAAAAGCACAATCCAAAATGAGTAGTTGGCAACAGATGCCATCTCTCCTACACAAGAGGTGGTAGATTGTAAGCTCTCGGGCAGGGACCATGTCTATCTTATTTTCTGTAAAGCGCCAGGTACATTGCTGGCGCTATATAAAATCATAATAATATAATAATATAACAACAATGCCTATGAACTGATTTCATATCCTTATTAGCTGTAAGAAACCAGTGCTCTTTCAGCAAGCTAGTTTTTCCTTCTCACAGCTGCCAATATACTTTGCATGTCTGTGTTATTGTCTGGGGTCATAGGATTGAATTTCAACCTCAAAATAGGGGTCACAAAGACAAAGTTTGGGAAACATTGGTGTAAAGTATTTGAAGAGGCCATGTCAGAGTTCAGTTGTATTGAGAGCTTCTTTTTACACTCACCATTCTTGTGAATGTCTCACCGCCTTGCAAAAATTCAATTCGTATGTACCACATTTTTGATTACAAGAATCTGTCGTCATTAGGATCTGTCATGAAACACTTCAAAAGACAGGAAGAAAAGGAAGGAAAAGACTATAATGGAAAGAATTAAGCAACAAACAAGATCTTACTTGTCCAGCCCTATAATCCGGCATCTTAAATTTGAGGTCCAGGTGACTGTCTAACTCCTTGAACAATAAGGACATGGATTCATTGTTACGGGCATCAGTTACAGAAGAACAGTCTGGTGCATGAGTCTCTTCATGTGCACTGAACTCCCGTGAGCTACTCAGGATTGACTGGAACCTGACAAAGAGAATCAACACAGAATGAGTATATTTCAAACTGCTCAGGCATACACGAGACAGCCATTTAGAACATGCCTGCCCCATTCAAAAAAGCTATCATCCATTACTTTTACACTGACTTTTGAAGCCCACTTTAAAAAAACCAAAAAAAACAACCACCACCACCACCACTTGCCTTAGTCCCCTGTTTTCTGGACGCAGGAAGTAAGTGGGTAGTTCCTCTGGGGCTGGGATGGTTGAGTAAGATTTTACGCAGTCTGATCTTTTAGGCCACAAAACTAACTGTTTGTCCTAATTGCAAAGAAAAAGGTTTATTAAAATGGTAAAGTGAAAGCATTAGTTTTGTTAGTCTTATTTACTAGCTTCTGGGAAAAGTCCTTAGAAATATACCAAAACAAAAATATATAATTCCCTTTAAGACATCAGCTCCCATCTTTTCTTCCTGGTAGCTAATCCAGCTTATTAAGCTATCGCAGTCCAGTCCTTGACAGGACATTTTACTGCTCTGAAGATTTGGTCTATAAACCCTAGTCACAACAGCTAAATCTGCCCTCACCAAAGTGAGTTGGGAGGGAGGCAGAAAGAGTGGCCCACTGGTACTCATTACAGAACCTTATTTAGATGGGGAGGGACAATCTAGAATTATCAGGCATGTTAGACTCAATTAGCAGTTCTGGTATACCCTAGTGTTTGAGCACCTCTGCTTGAAGATTTTTTTTTTTTTAAATGAAGATGAAAAAACTGCCATGATACCCTGTAGGAAAACACGCCCCCAGACAGGGCTTATCCTTTCTACTTACCCTATAAGCGTCAGGGTCCAGGCCCCACAGTGAGTAAACAGAACGAGCCACAGGGAAGGACTGCAAGAAGTGGCCAAAATCACTTTGGTTTGCATGAAGTTCCAAGTTCATGGATGTCATACTGGAAGTTGACGAGTCTTGACCAAACTGGAGAAAAAATGTGCAACAGCAAGTCATTAAGAAACTACCACAATTCTACATATCTTCCGTTTCAAAGCTTATGCTCTTTACTGTTTGTAACTCACGCTTGGCAAAGGGACTGGAGTGGGTCAGTTTTGTCATTTGCACTTTGGTCTTCATGTAATTACATTTTTGCAATCCTCTTTAGACATGCAAAAAAAACCATTTAAACCAGAACACAATCATGTTTTCATTGGCTTTAAGTTCCTTCCAGCACCCACATACCAAAGTCTTGGAACTAGGTTTTTCAGGAAATGCCCATCTAAGTCAGCATGGCAGTAAGATCTACTTTGAGTGATGGCCAGTGTTCAAATATATTTTTACCACCTGAACAGGCAAGTATTAAAAAATCATGAATCCAAAAGCAATGAAAGTTTAGCATAACCCACTTCAAGCTTTGGATAACCATAAACTATGGGCAAAATTCCACTTTTTTGGGGTGAACCAGGTATTTATTACCAATGCTACAGTGTAACTTGTAGCTCTGATATGCTGCCAATTGTTAGGTTTTATTTTTAGTATGTATGACTATACCGTTTGATGTCTAACAATGAAAAGATGTTTCTTACCTGTAGCATTTGTTCAAGAGGAAGACTCTATGCAGACATACTGTAGGCAATGTACCTTCTGGCATCAAGATCCAGAACTGCACAGCTAAGCAGTGTCTGAAGCAGGGAGCATATTAACGTCTATCCCAATTTATTGGGACTCTATGCCTTCAGAGAAAGAACTCCAGTAGCAAGGAGTGCGAATACTTAGATATTAATCTCAAACATATACCTTGGGCTCAATCCCAAGCTCTGTGGATCCTGCACGGAGCTGTGCACAAGCCATACGGATCCTCGTTGTGGGCACATTCTGTCCCACGGAAACTGTATACATGGGATCCACGGGGCATGGGATTGTGGCCAATGTAGGTAGCTCGTTTCAAAAGCCTCAATACACAGATTGCTGAATCAAAAAACGGTCCTCAAAAATGGAATGTAGGCTAGGAGTTTCTACTGGAAAATTGACTGTAGAAGTGCCCTACCAAACTGGACAGATCAAGTTTCTTATTTAGTAAACATGTAGGGAACATCTGGCTGCTGTTCTCCAAATTTCCAATAGCAGCATATATCTAAAATTAAGGCAGTAGAAGCTGAAACAGATCTTGTT
Source organism: Sphenodon punctatus (assembly GCA_003113815.1). Taxonomy (NCBI): domain Eukaryota; kingdom Metazoa; phylum Chordata; class Lepidosauria; order Sphenodontia; family Sphenodontidae; genus Sphenodon; species Sphenodon punctatus. Next base: position 720,554 of record QEPC01006018.1, read on the forward strand.
GAAGTTGATTGGCCTCATTAAGACAAAGGCAATCCCAAAACCCAACCCCCAAAACCCCACCTGCATGGATTGGGATCACCACTCATAGCTTGGGAACCTCACATTTAGCCACTCTCTCCTGGACTTCCGGGCACTTATGAAATAGTGCTGTAGACTTTCCAAGCAGTTTAGACTTTAGAGGTTAAAAAAAAACAAAACTCTGAATATTCAGTGCATTCCATCTTCCTAAGATGATGGAGCCTGGTTAAGAGGACTGGCAAGATATAACACAACTTCAACATTTAGGATGAAGAAAATTTAGAAGAAATTTTCCTATTTAGAAAATAGGAAGCCTGAGCTAGGAGAAAGGAACCTTGGCAAAGAAGAGCCTTTAGGGTGGATACGAGAAACTGGTTTTGAGGGGATCTGTATTGCCAAATGAAGGGATGGCAAGTGGTAGCACTTCTACTTGCAGAAGTTGCCCTCAGAACCAGTGCAGTCAGCCCTGGTCACGGTGCAGAAGCAAATGGTAGTACCCATGCTGATTTTAGCTTGCTTTGGGCCCTTTTCATGGCTTAAGAGATAGCAGTCATGTCCAAAGATGACAACTCAGGCTGGAAATTAGCATAGGTAATGCATAGGTGCTCTGAAGCTTCAGAGATGAAAGGTGCTGCTGAACCAGGGACTACAGGAAACGTCTGGGCCCAGGGAAGCTGTGGTACTTGGGCTTCAAAAGCCACCTCAAAGTTGTGATAAAACGTGTTCAGAGCTGGTTTGACACCGAATCCTTTCCCTTCTTTTTGGTGCTTGAAGCGCCTTCAGGCTGTATGGTGGTGTGTTTGGATTCCAAAGCAATGCACTTGTTGTGGGTATCTGAGTCAAGGATCTTGGCGATACAGCAGAGGCAAGGTCCACAATCTGTGGAACATACAGCCACAGCTAAGGAATCAGAGGACTGATTAAGCTAGTAGTGGATCATACTGGAAACAGAGCACAGAGTGAGCAGCATTCTAATCTCTGCTGGTGCAGAAGAACTGGCGCTGCAGATGTAGCAGGGTCCAATGACATTACATGCTCCCGGCTTTGACCACTTCTTTGCCACACACTTCTATGGAATATTATCTAAAGTATGCATATGAAATACCCTTGGAACTTTTATTTTTAAATCCATAGCAGCTGGTAATGATCATGAATGAAATAGAAGACCTAAGTTATTAGAACAGTTAAAATGCTGCCTTCTTGACCGAATTTTGACTTGTATTCTCAAATGGTGCAAGCCATCTTAAGAGGGCCAGCCCACAATTGGGGAAACTGTGTAATTAATGGCACTTAAGCATTGTGATTATTGGAGTAAAATTCATTGCCATTAGACCGTGTGTTAGGAAATACTGTTAAATGCACTGCTGAAGATTCTGTCTGGTTCAATTCTCACTTGCAAAACTGTGCAGGTTTAAGATTAGATCCCTTAACATGAATCAACTGGTCAAGACAGATGAAGTTAAGTTTTTTTGTATCTATTTTGTCAGCCACCATAGCAATTTTCTGGTCTACGTAAGTTTAAGAGTTTCCCCACTGGGGTGTTTTACCTCAACATGGGAGGTTTCATGTGTGGATCCCAAGAAAGAAGATTAGTTATATAATCTTTTTATGTAGTGTTAACTAAAGCAACACATTTGCAGCATCTGCCAGATTGAGCTCACCTTGGAAAGAAAGCATTTCATCTAGTAGAATGGCTTGCATGGATAAAAACTTACATGACTACACAAAGATGATTGTGCCCCCTCATTTCATCTGCAACTCATGTCCAGTTGGGTGCTGCATACAATAGCCCTGAAGCTATCCTACAGAAGATCCTCTGTTGAGGTTCTCCACAGTTTGTGAAATCCTAAACACTCCCTCCCACCTCTCAAAATCATCCTTTAGTTGGGGCAAAAACCTGTCTCCGCCACCCATTACACATGAATAGAATTTTGGCCTCCAGAATCCAGTTCTCCCATTACTACCAAAAAAGCTCATTAACCACTCTGAATAGTTATCTAGTTCCCAAAAAAGTAGATTACTATTTAAAAAAGTACATGATTTGAGTAACAACTTCATTTATTAAATTCTGGCTGTCTCCACCTGGAGTTAAGAGTCATTGGCTGCGCGCTGTGACAAGTTTGTCACCTACTTTGCAGACAAAGTTGCTTGTATTTGGCTTCACTTGGGTGCTGCTAATTTGAGTGCAGAGTCCGAGTTTGGAGTTGAGCAGGCCCAGTCTTGTCTGGTTTACTTGTATCAGCTTCAATTAATCTCACTACCGATGCAGAGGATGTACTTCAGGGGTGTAGGCGACCAGTTGTGAATTAGATTCATGTGCATCCTGGCTGGTGAAAGCTAGCCCAGGAGACAATGGGGGCGTTGCTGGTGGGGGTTGTCAATGCCTCCCTTAGGAAGAGCAGGGTGCCTGGCGGCCTCAAGACTGTAGTCATCTGCTCCCTGCTCAAGAAGCCATCTCTTGATGTTGAATCACCTGCCAACTATCGCCTTGTCTCGATCTGTCTCCTTTTAGGGTAGGTTATTTAATGGGTGGTGGCCTTGTAACTCCAGGCGCATCTCAATGCTGTCAGTTTCCTGGACCCATGCGAGTCGGGTTTTCATACTAGGCATGGCACTGAGACTGCACCTGTGGTCTCTCTTGATCATCTATGCTTGGAAATTGACAGGGGAAAATGTACCCTCCTGATTTTGTCAGATCTTTTGGTGACCTCTGCTACGGTTGACTATGGGGTGTTGCTGACATGGGTGCGGGACTTGGCTGGGGTGCTTAGGACCGCTCAAGCGGTTCCGCTCATTCCTGGCTGGACGAACCTAGAGGATGCTGATGGGCGGTGGCTTGTCATCACCTCGGGTGCTGTCTTGTGGGGTCCCGCAAGGTTCCATCTTGTCCCCACTCCTGTTCAAAGTGTATCTGAGGTTCCTGGGCAAGACTGGAGATTTGGAGTGAGGTGCCATCAATATGTGGATGACTCCCAGCTCTCTCCCTTTTTCATCTGACACAGGTCTGCAGTCTCGGTACTTACCTGGTGTCTGGCTGCCGTTGGGGACTAGATGTAGGCGAGCGGATTGAAGCTGAATCCAGACAAGACCATGGTGATGGTTGGCTGACCTTGTGATCTGGGGGAGATGGGAACCCCTGTCATTGACCTGTCTCTTATACACATCTAGATGTGTATAAGAGACCTCCTGTTCAAAGTGTATCTGAGGTTCCTGGGCAAGACTGGAGATTTGGAGTGAGGTGCCATCAATATGTGGATGACTCCCAGCTCTCTCCCTTTTTCATCTGACACAGGTCTGCAGTCTCGGTACTTACCTGGTGTCTGGCTGCCGTTGGGGACTAGATGTAGGCGAGCGGATTGAAGCTGAATCCAGACAAGACCATGGTGATGGTTGGCTGACCTTGTGATCTGGGGGATGTGGAAACCCATCATCGACGGGGTCTGGCCTCCCTTGGCCACCCAGGTTTACAGCCTTGGGGTACTAACTTCTTGGATCCACTGCTGTGCTTCGAGTGTCAGGATGTGGCAGTGGCCAGGAGCACTTTTTACCAAACTTAATCTGGTGAGAAGGCTACAACCTTTTCTATCAGATTCGGATCTGGCCACCGTCATCCACGTCACTGTAACTTTGAGGCTAGACTACTACAATGTGCGCTACGTGGGGCCGCCCTTGAAGAATGTTCAGGAGCTGCAATTGGTGCAGAATGTGGTATTCCGCCTTCTGTCAGGAACAGGTCGCAAGGAGCACATTACACTGGTGTTCCACATCTGCATTGCTTTCTGGGCACAACTCAAGGTGCTGGTTTTAACCTATAAAGTTCTAAATGGCTTGGGCGCCCGGTATCTAAAGTCCGCCTCTTCCCCCATGTCCCGTTGAAGCCTAGGTGGTCAGCTGAGGGTGCGCTCTTGCAAGTACCAACTGCCCGGTGTGTTTGGCGCATTGGGGAGAGCGGTGGTGCCGGGACAGGAGCCTTGGTGTATTGCTGCCCCAGGACTTGTGTGGACATTCGTTGGCATTGCTGGGTTGGAGATTTGCTGCGCTCTACTTACCTGCCAGCTGTGGTGAACCCCCCCCCTCCCCAAAATCCCCGTGATTGGCGCTGCTGGAGTCGGCTTGACGGCCCGGGACATTTAAAGCACGCCGCAGCCCGTGGCACTGGGCTGGCGAGGGCTGCACAGACCTCTGCTAGTTCGTGTGAGAACAAGTTATCAAGGGTGTGGAAACTTTGCAAGTATGTCTATGCTAAAACGGGCCAGGGCTGAGGCTGCCATCATCTCTCCCTCGACTTCAAAAAGCCCCAAACAGCGGAAGAGAGAGAGCTATTTAACTTCCTCCACCTCTGCCTTTCACCCCCAGGAGTTTCAAACCTATGGTGCTTTAGTCACTGACTGTGCTGCCTCTTTACCTGCGGCTTGCGGAGACGTTTTGAATGAACAACTTCCCCTTTCTCGCTTTACTGAGTCACCAAATGGATTTTGTGATCTCCCATCTCCTAGGGGGGCGGCTCCAGGGCCGGAGGTGGTGAATTTGTCTTTGTGTCTAGCAGAGCATATTCTGCTTACAGCTAAGATGGTCCAATTTTTGTTCAAGCAAATTAATTTAAGTGTGGAGGTGGGGACTTTGTCTACCTTGGTTCAATCCTCATTCCCTCCTACAAAGGGGAGGGTGGATGTTACTTCTCCCCTTTTGTCTGACATGTGTCAGGCTGGTGGTAACATTGCCCAACGAACAGTGGCTAAGCCTCAGTCCCTGCTTTTTGGTCAGGAAGTTGTAGGTATAAACCTGGCAAATTATTCCTGCCTTCCGTTGAATATGATTTTTACTGTATTACCACTGCCAACAGGTCAGCTTCTTTTTTGGAATACAGCTTTGGATGTAGCAGAACATCTGAGATTGATGCTAAAAAAGCCAGACACAAGGAGCAATATTATCAATATTGACCACCTGTGTATAAGTAAGAACCGTTGGCTGATTAACGTGCTATTTAATAACCATGCTGTGGTAGCTAACTTATTCCAACAAGCTAAGACCTTAAGGACTATGAACATCTTTATCTCTAGAGCATATAGTAATAACCTCAGGAATAATCCAATACATTCCCCAGGTAATCAAACTCCTTCTAGAACATGCCAGCCAATTAAGAATAAAAGTATCCCACAAATTAAATCCAGATCTAGAAATCTGAACTGATCAAGTCAAGGGCAAAGCAGAGCAGGTTTTGCTTCCAACACACAAGGACAATCTTATTGATTTAACGAATGAATTAGAGATGGAAGTTGAAAGTCAACCAACTCAGAGGCAGCCAATACGTTCCTCGGGGGCTGAAGAACGCGTTCTGTGGGCACCCAGGATTAATATGGCCTTAGATCAAAAATCTTTTATTGTGCAAATGGAAAAGTTGTACGTGCAGCTAGACGAGGTTAAAGAAAGGCAGAAACAGGGGTCCTTCCCTGAATGCTACCCCTCCAATTCTCTGGGATTAGTTGCCCCGGCTAATCCTTACATGCCTACTGTTAATACTGGCCAGGAGAGCTGTTTGCCCAAGGATTGCGAGCAAGTAATGCTGGTAAGCTGCCCAGTAGTGGAAAACACGCCTAGAATAGACTTAGTTAATAGTACTGGAGGGGGACTTTTGCAGGAGGATGTTGTATCTCAGGATGGTATTCCCAATCGATACTACCTCGATTCTGTCTGTTAAAGATCCGAATGGAGCAAAAGCGGGAATTTTGACTCCCCTAGAGATGACCTCTCCAGTGAGCCTAAGAAAGCGGGCTAACTTGGAGAGGCCTTCTACTAACAACACTCAGACAATTAGATCTAACTCTGAGTCTGATACCTTTTGCTCCCCAGATTGACCAGAGAGGACAGGAAGTGGCTGTTTGAAAGTCATGAGCTGGAATATAGCTGGCTGGAAACAGCATATATGGAACCCAGACTTCCAACTTCTTCTTAGCAATTATGACATTCTCCTACTGCAGGAGACATGGACCATGGGGGAGATCAGTTGCCAGGGTTATGTTGTAAAAAGTCTAAAAGCCACTTCATTATATAATAAAGGGTGGGCAAGCGGTGATAGGAAACTTTGGATCTTATTTTGCCTTGGAGCACGGCGTTTTGCCACATGGCTTGGAGTTGCTTCTAGCCAATATCTATGTCCCTCCTGCCATCTCTTTATATTATACTGATGACAACTGGCCTTTTGTTCTGACAACAGTTCAAGAGGCCTATCTAAAATTTCCAAGGGCAATCTTGATAATGGGGGGGTGATACAAATATTCGGATAGGTAATCCTGCAGAAACCTTGGAAACCTTAGACCCTGAGGAGGCGATACCTCCTTTTAACAACGTCCGTACATCTAAGGAAAAAAAAGTGAAAAGTCCTAGGGCCTATAGGATGGCCCAACTTCAAAGCTCCTTAGACCTAGTAGTACTAAATGGCCTTCTTCCAGGTGATTTGGTGAGCAATTTCACATATCACCCGGCCCTGGGAACAAGTGTGATTGATTATATTTTAATTTCATCTAGCTTTTCGTTTAATGCCTTGGAACTGAAAGTCCTTACGGTAGTTGAAACGGACCATTCTCCACTAGTTTTGCTAATTCGAGATCCTTATAATATTGACTTGAGGCTACGGAAGGTTTCAAACCAGCAGTACCAGGATAAACCCTTGACTTGCCCTGGCCGTAGGAAATGGACCCTAGAACTGGGGAATGCTTTTTTTTTTTTTTTAGCATTCTCCTCTTCTGAGCCAGTTTTGACTTTATACGCTCCGATCCAAGCAGCAGGTCGGGGCTCTACAGAAATCTTTGAAACCTTGATCTCGATGCTTTCTCCATTGCTAGTGGTAGACAAAACATGCGATTTTAGCACTCCTCTCACCTTTACATGGTTTGCTAAAATTTGAGTCAATGAACAGAGGTTACTTAGGAAGGCTATAAGGAAGATGCAAAGTTCTCCTCCTCAGAGCAATAGTTTTCTAGTGTCGCGTCTTAGCCTACAAATTACTTATAAGAGATAAGAAATATACCTATCAAAAACAGAAATGGCACCAGTTACATCAAGCTGCCCTAAATAATGACTCTACTCTGTTTTGGTCTCTTATAGCACGAGCCAAACTGGGGGGTTCCCCGGACCAAAAGAGTACTCTTACCCTGGAAAGATGGCAGCACCATTTTGAGGTCCTATATGCTAAAGCAAATAATTTGCCAGGAGGTATCAACCTTCAACCTAATAATAAAGATTTCAGCAGTGGCAGCCAGTTGCGCCAGAGGAATTACTCGACCTTATAGCTGGGTTGAAGAGTGGCAAGGCCCCTGGAATCAACTATATACCGCCAGAATTGTTAAAATTTGACGCTAACTGGTGGGCTGCTTTGTTGGCTCCGCTATTTACGACAATTAATTTAACAGGAACGATACCCAAGCTATGGGTAAAAAGTCTGGTGGTGTCCATCTTTAAAAAAGGAGACTCAGGTAATCCCGCAAACTACAGACCGATTAGCTTGTTATCCATTATAGGGAAACTGTATGCGAAATACCTTCTCCTCAAGCTGCAGTCCTGGTTGGATGATATCATCATCATCCACCCTGAACAAGCTGGATTTAGGGCAGACCAGTCTACATTGGACCATGCTTATGCCCTTGTTTTCCAGGTATGTGTTGCATTCCAAGAAGGCCTCACTGTTCTGCTGTTTTGTAGATCTTAGAGCAGCATTTGATACCGTAGACAGGGAACGCCTCTGGCTGAAATTAAGGGGTTCCTCTATTGACAGCTGTGTGTTATTTCTGATAGTTAAACTTCACCAGGATAATTTTTTACAGGTGCACCCTGCTAGGAATGCCCCCCTTTCTAATGATATCCCACTTTGCAGAGGTGTCCATCAGGGCTGTATACTAGCCCCTGCATTGTTCAATCTTTACATCAACGACCTGATTCCCTTTATGCTGGAAAAAACATGCATGCTCTGAAGCTGAGTGCAAGGAGACTACCCATCTTGCTTTATGCGGATGATAGAATTTTTTTATCAATGACCCAGGTTGGCCTTCGTCAAAGCATGGGTAGGTTCTCCCTTTACTGCAACCAGGAAAACCTGAGCATTAACTACGCTAAGACCAAGGTGCTGGTTGCAGGTCATTCTCGTCGACAATACAGATGGTTAGTCGATAGTGTTATAGAACAGGTATGATCTTACAAACATCTAGGGGTGGTTTTTTCTTCATCCTGCCAATGGACCCTCCCACTTTGAAACAGCCAGATCGCAAGCCCGGAAAACTACTAGTACTATTGTGAGTTTTTTCTATTGCCATGGAGAGAAACTAGCAGGTCCGGCCCTGCGCCTTTTTAAGGCTAAAGTAATTTCGCATTTGTTGTATGTTTTGGCTATCTGGGGGCTTCCCTTCCTAGACAAGTTTGAAAGTATACAGTACTGCTTTCTGCATGCAATTTTAGGTTTACTGCTTTGTGTCCCCCCAGGTACTTTTGAGGGCTGAAACAGCAGTGACTTCTATTAGGTCCCTGGCATTAATAGCTATCTTGAAATTCTGTCTGAGTGGTAGTTTTCCCCCCCATATCATTATCACTTCTGTCATTTATTGCAAGCTCCAGCACCAGTGACCACTGGGGTGATTCAGTGGAACTAGAATTATCTAAACTGGGGGTTTCAGAAGAGTGCCTATTTCCGTTAGGTTATAAAGGGGCTGTAACCCTGATTAAGAGAAGGAAAATTAATCCGGATCAGCAGATGGAGCTTGTTGCCCTGGCCTTGCAGAGGATCACCCTGGACTATATTTTCATTACTCCCAATGTTTGCCCTCAATATATCAGTAAGTGGCCGGAATGGCCTTATAGAAAGGCTTTGGCCTTAATGTGTTGTGGCGTATTTCTGTCTGCAATTCTGGAAAGGCAGATATCGGAGTGTCCCAAAGGAGGAGAGGTTATGCACTCATTGTGATGTGTCAACTATCGAAACTACCAAACATATGCTTCTAGAACGTGTAAAGTTTAGCACTTTGAGAAAGGAATACATTGGGCCTTAGGTTAAACTTGTACCCAGAAGCTGGAGTGATGACCGTCTAGTACAGCATTTACTGGATGGTTCTGATTCATCTCGCTCCAGAGCGGTTGCAGCCTTTTGTTCATGTATGGCCCATTATAAGCAAAAGTTGACCTTCCCCATGTCTAGCTTGTTAACTGTGGATGTTAATACTTGAGGGGTGCCTGAGTCTATTTGTTTTATCCTTGACAAACTGTGCAACGAATCTTGCATTGTAACTGGCTATTACGGGTTTTATCCCACCATTTGAATGCTTCCAGTGGTTGTCCATGTGCTGTTCAGTGTTGACTTCCCTTTATGCCTCAACTTGTTGTGTTGACTTGTTTTGCCGAATAAGTTTTAAATTTAAGGCTTACTGTCACTGTCAAGTGAACAACGGAAATACAAGCCAGATGCAGGGGTCAGATGTTACTGCCATAAACCCCGAGAAGGCTACAGTAAATTACAATCTTAAGGGCACGTGTGTGTACAATAGGGAGTCTTCATTATAACGAATCCCTTGAATGCAGTCTAATGTGTTAGCGATATTTTATTTTGTATTTCATTTTGTGTTGTATCTGCACTTGTATTTTGTTACGGCTAATGGCCAAACATATAAACGTTTATCTACCAACTGCCCATGAAGTTGCTACAAGGGCACACAGGAGAGCCTTCTCGGTTGCTGCCCCACAATTATGGTATTCCCTCCCCTCAGGGGTCTGCCTAAGGATGAGCATGTGTGTCTTCTGGAGGAGATGCAAGACCTTTTCATTTGGCAGGCAGGAATAGGGTTGGGTGGAATTGGGTAGAGGGGCTTGGGGAAGAGGATTGGTGGTTGGGGATAAAGGGTAGGGTGTCTTGGTGGTTGGGATGATGATGGGGTTTTAAGGGATTTTATTGTGTTTTATTTTTTTTTATGTTGTAAGTCACCCTGAGTCTCTGGAGAAGGGCGGGGTAAAAATTAAGTAAATAAATATTCAGACACACACAAGTCTTCCAATAAGTGACCAAGGTGCCTTGTGTTCCTCTTCAGCAACCAGGATAAGTAGTGCCAATGTAGATGACAAACCTGAACATACTCCACATTTTCAAAGATGTCCCCGCGGTGATAGCGAACAGGCTGGTCCCAGTGGCAGTGCAAGCTCTGCTGCTGGTTGCCCAACCGACAAATCTGATGATTCCCTGTGGGATATAGGCATAAAACAAAGTTCACTGCTATTAAAGCATTTCCTAATGGATCAAAGCAGCACATAGTCAGTCAATTTATGTCAGTCTGACATTAGCAAAAACCTCATCTTTAAAAAAAAATAAAGAATTAAAATGCCCCAACTGATAACGTCGTTACTATGATAATTCTTGACTACATCTTGCAACACATTCTGCAAAGACTATGTAATACCAAGCTATGAATTACATGCTCGTCATCCTGTATTACATGCCTTTTATAGCCAGCCAAGTCTTCTCCAGACACACAAGCATAAGGACATTGCCCACTCAGCATGCTCTGAAAGGTGGCGTACATATTTAAGGCTATAGCACAGATTTAGCCCTTTAACTACATCCAGACTTGTTTACTTTTAGTAGCAGAGTGGCCCATGTCTTGGATTTATTTGAATTACTCAAATTCCCACGGGTAGCTTAAAACATCTTTTAACCAAATATATATATTGTATAGTATAAAAAACAATTCTCCACTCCAGAAGGGAGATATTCTACCTGATACAAGACCTCTACAATTCCCTGCCCACTTTACTCAAAAGCCTAACTCCACCTAAAACAGAACATAATTCTATATAAGTAAATCACACTAATGCACAATTATGCTTCACATTTAAAATATTTGTTACATGACAGGTACCTAGTTGTGCTTCTTTAGCCATCTGTGTCTCATGGATGATGTTCCTCAGGATTTGCTCCTCCTGGATAAGCTTGTGCTTTTCTAAGATCTCCTGCTGCCTCAGGTAATGGTCATGTTGTTTCTGATACTCCTTCAACTCATTTAACGTTCGCTGGAGAGATCTTGAAAATTTGACACCAGGAAGATTTACATTGAAATGTTTAACAGACTAGCTTTCTGTGCAGATTTTAATTAAAACATTAGCTTCACATTTCTGGTAGCCGACAGGTTTTTTATATATATTTTGGATTATACAAATTAGATACAGTAAATAAGACTACAACATTTGAATACCACCACCTGCACATGCCAGTCTCTTAATAGGACATCTTTATTATTACCTATGTTGAGCTTCCAGTTTCTGCTCAAGTTTTTGCTGACATAGGACAGCATGCTTCCTTTTTACAGCTTGCTCAAACCCTGGTTTGGCCTGCAAAGCATGATCATAACACAGGACTGAGTGTTTGTATTCTCCAAGCATCTGAAGAGTGATTGGAAAAAAGAAAGTTAGACACTCTTGTGCAGTATTAACAAATCCTATCCTTTGACATAGTGGAACTTTTATTTGTTTATAATAATTGTTATTTTAAACAGTAGACATTTGCTCTGAACATGGATCATGATTAAGTCAGTCAGCTAGAAGGTGGTGCTGCTTTAACAGGGGTTCCCAAGAGCAGGTATAAGATTTACTCTAGTAGCTCTAAGAGATTAACTCCTCTGCAAAATCATCTGAATCCAATCAACTTTGCTTAAAGGTGTCCAAATCTTACTGAAGGACTGGCTGGTCTTTGCAATGTTTTAAAATAAAGTGATGCAACTTTAGAAAAAGGAAAATTATTATACTTTTGGGGTTTCTTTTGATCTTTGAAAAATAAAGTTGTATTTACTGCGTATATGTTTCCCAAAGTATAATAGCTGGTAAAGAAGTCGCTGTAATCCAGAGCTGCATGCACCACGATTGCTGCGTCTGCAGAGAAGTGAGCCCTGTGTAAAATATTTGCCAAGTTTACCAGTGCAATATCTTTATTATGCCTAAAAGAGAAAAAAAATTATGGTAATCGTAAGTATTTTCCCAAACTAGCAGTTACTAAACTTCTAAAGCCGTTGATGCCATCTTTAAGATTCTCATATCTAAGTCTACTCAAAAATTCCAAAAGCATTTAAGAATGTTCACACAGCTCAACTGAAAGCACTTTCTTCCGAGAAGTGCTCTGGGGGCGATGGCACAGGGATGATTTCATCCCATTGCCACCTTGCTGGGCATTCACCCTGCTCAGTTTTTCACAGCCTAGACCAAAAGCTGCAACTGTGGCACAAGGCACATTTTGAATATCTAGGCAGTTTTACAAAACCAACCCTTCCCCAGTATAGAATACAACTTAAATATATGGGTATATAAACATCCTTCTGAGATAAAAGTACCACCACCATTTTTACTGAGGAAGAAACGTTAACTGTTTTAAAGGCAAGATCTCTCTGTTATATGGCAGAGCTGGGAACTGAATCTGGACTAAGGCCAATTTCTCATGTTACCTGGGGGAAGGGAAGGTGGGGGTGGAACTTCCATGAGGGCAAACGCAGCTCTACTCTCACAGGAATTATGAGAATCTCACAGAAATTAAGGAAGTATCTTACAAATTACAGGTGTTCTCATGGGAGAAAAGCAGAATAGTGCATTTTTACTTGTGCTATTCTGCTTTTCTCCTGCGAGAATACCTGTGTTTGTAAGATACTACATCGGAGGACTGTCATGCGCGAGTGTTCTTGCAGGAGAGAGGTAGAATAGCGCATTCCTACGTGTGTGAATTCCCATGAGAATAGAGCCATGATCACCCTCATGGAAGTGTGTCTCTCCCCTCCCCAATGTGAGAAAGTGGCTTAAGCTCCCACTTCTTGCCTTACCTATAAAGAGATACTGTATTTATGCCTTAAAAGCCAAGCTAATAACCACAATTAGCATACACAATCCATCCTTTCAAGGCAGTCTGTTTTCAAGAGTGCCATCTTGCAATACCCAGCAAGATATAAGCTGTGAACGTAACTTCATTTAGGGTGTTAGCAAATGAGGCGACAGGCCCCTGGAATTCAGGTTTGGCTCATGCAGCCCCCACTCACATGCATAGCCTAGAGCCTAATAAATGGGCAGCCCCATGCATGTATTTCTTGTGAATTTGGGCAGCCCACATCTGGCCTCCAGTTGCAGGTTTAGCGTGACAAGCCTAATGTACAGGCAGGCATTCTTCCCTGCCACACCATACCCACAAGCTGCCCCGTCATGACTCAAAGCCATGGCAAACCATAGGAAGAAGCAGCCGCACCAGTTGGCTGTTTCTTCCAGGGTATGACTGGGAGGTGACCTAGCACCTGCTATCCCTACTCACCCACAGAGGTTCATGCCTGGGTTTATACCTGTGAGCACTTGGTGGCTGGAAAGTATCTTTTGCTATGCACAGAATGCAGAGTTTACAGAGCAAATTGCATACTTTGAGCACCTATAATGAAAACTAAAATCAAAAGCGATCAGTCTTTGCATGTTACCACCTGGTTTCATTGCATCCCTAGCTCCCAGCGATGTACTAGCAGGTAGCAGCACATAGTATTATTGGGCTTTTGCCTGCTGTGGTGTTGGAAATCCCTTTCTGTTTGCATAAAACCCCAAACATTTACCTCTTGTACCCCCTTCTCTAGCAAACTCTGCATTAACATACAGTGGGGTTGAAAACATCCCTACTTGCCAGGACACTCTGAACCCCTTGGAGTGTCCAAGCTCAGATAGGACAAGAAGTTCTTCAGTTAGTTCACATTCCCTGTACCCAGAGTTACTAGTTTCTCCCCAAGCTATTCAATCTCCACCATCTGATCGAGGCACACCCAGTGGTCCTGCAGGTATCCTCTTGCTGTCATCCGGGCAGTGATGAAAAAATGGATGGGAAGAACCAGTCTCCTTTAGTAAATACTCTACTTCAACGTCCAGAAAGTTGCTCTCATTCACATCTCATGTACTCATCTCATCTGGGGCTCCCACTCTTCCATTCTGCTGAACTTGGAAACGCAGCATGGGATCTGCACTCTATCATGCATTCATAGACCACCATTGTTCTCTGTACGGACTGGATGTGGGTGAGCCGATTGAAGCCAAATCCAGGTAAGACCGACGTGTAGATGGTTGGCCGGCCGTGTGACCTGGGAGATGTAGGGACCCCTGTTATTGACGGGGTCCAAACTCCTTTGGTCACTCAGATTTGCAGCCTTGGTGCAGAACACGGCGGCTCGTCTTCTTTTGGGGGTGGGTCGCCAGGAGCACATTACACTGGTGCTCCATAGTCTGCACTGGCTGCCAATTGCTTTCCGGGCACATATTCATGGTGCTCGTTTTAACTTATAATGCTCTAAACAGCTCAGACCCCAGGTATCTGAAAGACCGCCTCCTGGCTGCCTGTCAACACAAGTAATAAAAGACATTAGAGAGCAATAAATGGAAGCCTTTATCATGCAGCTGTGCAAAATGTCAACATTTCCTTGACCCCCTCCACCCCCCAGCATATTAACTTACGGTTCTCCTTTGCCTCCTCTACAAAGAGGACATCCAGGTCCCCTGTGCCCTCGACCAGAGCCTAAGGTGGGTCCTCGAACAAGGACTAGCTCTCAAGCTCAAAAGAGATACACCACGAATCATGGTGTCCGTTTCCACATCAAACCACGCAGGCTCCGGGGAAGGGACGGGCATGGAGGGATATCTGCTGGTGGTCGTAAATTCCGTGTTGGGAGTGGTTGCAGCAGGAGTGGCTGCAGTGTGGGAGTCATATTCACCTGCTTCTGGTCCCTGGCAAAGGTGCAGGCATACAGGTTGGATGCAACAAGGTCTCCATCCACATAGAGGAACTGGTAAATGAACTCCTAATACAGCGATGTTTGCCTCCTACGGCAGGAAACAAAGTAGTTGTCCCAGGTCTCCTTGTAATTGCACAGTAGGCCCTTAGCCTGCTACTAGTATTGGTTCATGTTCCAGCAGTAACCCTGCTGTGCTGTTTGGACTGATCTCTCAAACACTGCCTTGTTCCTGTAGCACTTCACTAGGGAACATTGGACCTTTTGCTTCCCTCCATAGACCCTAACAGCCTTAGTCTCTTCCTCAGTCAAGGAAATGCAGAATTGGTGGGTGGATAGTGTGACTGCACGGTGGCGACAGTGGTGCTGATTGGCTGTCTGAGCAATGACTCCCGTGATGTTATCCTCCGCAAGTCATTACGAAGAATGGAAGGAGCTCAGAAAGAGCATCAGGCATGTACTGCCAGCCAGGAAGGGCTGGAAGAACATATGTTTGAAAGTGGCATAGTGGGCTTTTAAGGCAGACATTACATGTGCAAGGGAGTGGAGAGGGAGGAAGTGGTCGCTTCTGGGAACACTCTAGGCTTTTCACCTGCGACTCTACAGTGCTGGCAGACCTGTAGGTTGCGTGGAGCCTCTACACATAATTGATGGGATGTGGACACAAGGCCGCATGTTAACCCACATGGGCTCCACATACTCCAGAACCCTGTTGTGAGGGGGGGCTGTGTGTCCTGTGGGTGGTGGCCACCTGGCGAGTGAGTGCAAACACATAATAGGTAGGTGGATACCCACTTGCTGTGGGCTACTGTTTAACATCCTTAGTCACACACATTTCTCCAAAGTCATTCCATTGGCTTCAATGGGACTTCTTTGGAGCAAGTGGAATTAGGAAAGCTGCCGTTGTGTTCAACCAAGGTAGTCATGCTCTCAGCACCTATAAATTATCCTCTGGTTGCACTTGCCAATAAGAGATCAAAGCTAAATTATATCCTGCAAAACAAGCTGACATAGGTTATGTCTGCTTGGACTAGATTAAGCACAGTACTTAGATAGCACAATCTACAGCTTCTAAATTGCCCCAATCGTCAGTGCATTTTTACACCTTAAATGAAATACCTGCCCTCCCTTGTGTGACTATCCCAGTTAAACCCTAATAAGGGCATTGGGCTAAATTCCAGGCAGAGACTGGGTGGAGGTAGCATAACCCTTCTGGATGTCCCAGCACACCATGGAGCTTGCTCCACACCTGCTACCAATGCCCTAAAGCACAGACGGCCAAACTTACAGTTCACACAATCAACTCGATNCACAGAATGCAGAGTTTACAGAGCAAATTGCATACTTTGAGCACCTATAATGAAAACTAAAATCAAAAGCGATCAGTCTTTGCATGTTACCACCTGGTTTCATTGCATCCCTAGCTCCCAGCGATGTACTAGCAGGTAGCAGCACATAGTATTATTGGGCTTTTGCCTGCTGTGGTGTTGGAAATCCCTTTCTGTTTGCATAAAACCCCAAACATTTACCTCTTGTACCCCCTTCTCTAGCAAACTCTGCATTAACATACAGTGGGGTTGAAAACATCCCTACTTGCCAGAACACTCTGAACCCCTTGGAGTGTCCAAGCTCAGATAGGACAAGAAGTTCTTCAGTTAGTTCACATTCCCTGTACCCAGAGTTACTAGTTTCTCCCCAAGCTATTCAATCTCCACCATCTGATCGAGGCACACCCAGTGGTCCTGCAGGTATCCTCTTGCTGTCATCCGGGCAGTGATGAAAAAATGGATGGGAAGAACCAGTCTCCTTTAGTAAATACTCTACTTCAACGTCCAGAAAGTTGCTCTCATTCACATCTCATGTACTCATCTCATCTGGGGCTCCCACTCTTCCATTCTGCTGAACTTGGAAAAGCAGCATGGGATCTGCACTCTATCATGCATTCATAGACCACCATTGTTCTCTGTACGGACTGGATGTGGGTGAGCCGATTGAAGCCAAATCCAGGTAAGACCGACGTGTAGATGGTTGGCCGGCCGTGTGACCTGGGAGATGTAGGGACCCCTGTTATTGACGGGGTCCAAACTCCTTTGGTCACTCAGATTTGCAGCCTTGGTGCAGAACACGGCGGCTCGTCTTCTTTTGGGGGTGGGTCGCCAGGAGCACATTACACTGGTGCTCCATAGTCTGCACTGGCTGCCAATTGCTTTCCGGGCACATATTCATGGTGCTCGTTTTAACTTATAATGCTCTAAACAGCTCAGACCCCAGGTATCTGAAAGACCGCCTCCTGGCTGCCTGTCAACACAAGTAATAAAAAGACATTAGAGAGCAATAAATGGAAGCCTTTATCATGCAGCTGTGCAAAATGTCAACATTTCCTTGACCCCCTCCACCCCCCAGCATATTAACTTACGGTTCTCCTTTGCCTCCTCTACAAAGAGGACATCCAGGTCCCCTGTGCCCTCGACCAGAGCCTAAGGTGGGTCCTCGAACAAGGACTAGCTCTCAAGCTCAAAAGAGATACACCACGAATCATGGTGTCCGTTTCCACATCAAACCACGCAGGCTCCGGGGAAGGGACGGGCATGGAGGGATATCTGCTGGTGGTCGTAAATTCCGTGTTGGGAGTGGTTGCAGCAGGAGTGGCTGCAGTGTGGGAGTCATATTCACCTGCTTCTGGTCCCTGGCAAAGGTGCAGGCATACAGGTTGGATGCAACAAGGTCTCCATCCACATAGAGGAACTGGTAAATGAACTCCTAATACAGCGATGTTTGCCTCCTACGGCAGGAAACAAAGTAGTTGTCCCAGGTCTCCTTGTAATTGCACAGTAGGCCCTTAGCCTGCTACTAGTATTGGTTCATGTTCCAGCAGTAACCCTGCTGTGCTGTTTGGACTGATCTCTCAAACACTGCCTTGTTCCTGTAGCACTTCACTAGGGAACATTGGACCTTTTGCTTCCCTCCATAGACCCTAACAGCCTTAGTCTCTTCCTCAGTCAAGGAAATGCAGAATTGGTGGGTGGATAGTGTGACTGCACGGTGGCGACAGTGGTGCTGATTGGCTGTCTGAGCAATGACTCCCGTGATGTTATCCTCCGCAAGTCATTACGAAGAATGGAAGGAGCTCAGAAAGAGCATCAGGCATGTACTGCCAGCCAGGAAGGGCTGGAAGAACATATGTTTGAAAGTGGCATAGTGGGCTTTTAAGGCAGACATTACATGTGCAAGGGAGTGGAGAGGGAGGAAGTGGTCGCTTCTGGGAACACTCTAGGCTTTTCACCTGCGACTCTACAGTGCTGGCAGACCTGTAGGTTGCGTGGAGCCTCTACACATAATTGATGGGATGTGGACACAAGGCCGCATGTTAACCCACATGGGCTCCACATACTCCAGAACCCTGTTGTGAGGGGGGGCTGTGTGTCCTGTGGGTGGTGGCCACCTGGCGAGTGAGTGCAAACACATAATAGGTAGGTGGATACCCACTTGCTGTGGGCTACTGTTTAACATCCTTAGTCACACACATTTCTCCAAAGTCATTCCATTGGCTTCAATGGGACTTCTTTGGAGCAAGTGGAATTAGGAAAGCTGCCGTTGTGTTCAACCAAGGTAGTCATGCTCTCAGCACCTATAAATTATCCTCTGGTTGCACTTGCCAATAAGAGATCAAAGCTAAATTATATCCTGCAAAACAAGCTGACATAGGTTATGTCTGCTTGGACTAGATTAAGCACAGTACTTAGATAGCACAATCTACAGCTTCTAAATTGCCCCAATCGTCAGTGCATTTTTACACCTTAAATGAAATACCTGCCCTCCCTTGTGTGACTATCCCAGTTAAACCCTAATAAGGGCATTGGGCTAAATTCCAGGCAGAGACTGGGTGGAGGTAGCATAACCCTTCTGGATGTCCCAGCACACCATGGAGCTTGCTCCACACCTGCTACCAATGCCCTAAAGCACAGACGGCCAAACTTACAGTTCACACAATCAACTCGATCCAGGCCCGAACCTCAGGCAATCAGGACTGCTCCAGGTCACAGCCTTTTTTGTTGGCTTCTAGTTCTACAGCACCTCAATAACTCCTCCTCTCAAGAGGAGAGCGTAGAACTCACCTCAGAGTCCCTTCCTATCACACTGGATGAGATCTCCTAGTCATCCTCCTTCCTGGAGCCACATCCCAGTCATGCTCTCTTCCCCAGATGCAATTTCCAAGAGCCTGTGATTTACTGGACACTAGCATGTAATCTACTGGTGGATCATGATCTAACTTTTGGCCACACCTGCCCTAAAGACTACAACAGTCCCCATGAAGAACATGGACAACGGGTAGATAAAGCCAACTGCTACAATCTTGAATCTGGCCGGTCTTTCAAATTCTGCTACAAAAGTAATATACCAGTTCCCAACTGCTGTGGCAAAATGTCCGTTTCCATACCAGAGTCCCCTAGACAAACACTTTGTTACACTCTATCAAACCAACCCCCGCCCCCCTTTAGTTTCCTGGTGGCGGCAGCGATCTTTAGACGTAACCCAGTAAGGCGGGTGGCTTTGCTGTATAGTACACCATAGTGCATTTCGTCACACTGCACCCCCCCACCCAAAGACACAGACCTACCCGAGATTTGGAACTCTTGACTGAAACAGCAAGGATGGTGGTTAGTTCTGCCAACCACCATTAAATTAAAAATAAAATAAATTTTTTAAATTAAAAATGATTTTAAAATAAAATCTATTACTTTTATGAACTGTACTTCTCCATACACCACAGCATGCTCCAACTTTATATTAGTAAAAGTCAGTCTTTGTACCTTGCTACAGCACCTGCTTATCAATTCTTACGCTTTTTAGTGACAGTTGTCTAGCTTGCAGGTTACTGTAATTTTGAACCATGCGTTGCATCTTAATCTTAATTTTTTGTTAAGCAGTATTAATGTTTGACTGCTTAATAATGTAGTTCTCACCTTGTGGAAAAATGGAGTGCCCGCATGGCACATTCCACTACCTGATATGGCTCATTCTTTATTCGCCAATAAAATGAGGCCATATTGTACAATACCCAGGAAGAAGAATTCTGCAAGAGAGGGAAGAAAACTATAATAAATGAAGAACTGACGTATACACCAAAATGTTGGCTAAGCTTTGGTAACCACTGGNCAGAGCCTAAGGTGGGTCCTCGAACAAGGACTAGCTCTCAAGCTCAAAAGAGATACACCACGAATCATGGTGTCCGTTTCCACATCAAACCACGCAGGCTCCGGGGAAGGGACGGGCATGGAGGGATATCTGCTGGTGGTCGTAAATTCCGTGTTGGGAGTGGTTGCAGCAGGAGTGGCTGCAGTGTGGGAGTCATATTCACCTGCTTCTGGTCCCTGGCAAAGGTGCAGGCATACAGGTTGGATGCAACAAGGTCTCCATCCACATAGAGGAACTGGTAAATGAACTCCTAATACAGCGATGTTTGCCTCCTACGGCAGGAAACAAAGTAGTTGTCCCAGGTCTCCTTGTAATTGCACAGTAGGCCCTTAGCCTGCTACTAGTATTGGTTCATGTTCCAGCAGTAACCCTGCTGTGCTGTTTGGACTGATCTCTCAAACACTGCCTTGTTCCTGTAGCACTTCACTAGGGAACATTGGACCTTTTGCTTCCCTCCATAGACCCTAACAGCCTTAGTCTCTTCCTCAGTCCAGGAAATGCAGAATTGGTGGGTGGATAGTGTGACTGCACGGTGGCGACAGTGGTGCTGGTTGGCTGTCTGAGCAATGACTCCCGTGATGTTATCCTCCGCAAGTCATTACGAAGAATGGAAGGAGCTCAGAAAGAGCATCAGGCATGTACTGCCAGCCAGGAAGGGCTGGAAGAACATATGTTTGAAAGTGGCGTAGTGGGCTTTTAAGGCAGACATTACATGTGCAAGAGAGTGGAGAGGGAGGAAGCGGTCGCTTCTGGGAACACTCTAGGCTTTTCACCTGCGACTCTACAGTGCTGGCAGACCTGTAGGTTGCGTGGAGCCTCTACACATAATTGATGGGATGTGGACACAAGGCCGCATGTTAACCCACATGGGCTCCACATACTCCAGAACCCTGTTGTGAGGGGGGGCTGTGTGTCCTGTGGGTGGTGGCCACCTGGCGAGTGAGTGCAAACACATAATAGGTAGGTGGATACCCACTTGCTGTGGGCTACTGTTTAACATCCTTAGTCACACACATTTCTCCAAAGTCATTCCATTGGCTTCAATGGGACTTCTTTGGAGCAAGAGGAATTAGGAAAGCTGCCGTTGTGTTCAACCAAGGTAGTCATGCTCTCAGCACCTATAAATTATCCTCTGGTTGCACTTGCCAATAAGAGATCAAAGCTAAATTATATCCTGCAAAACAAGCTGACATAGGTTATGTCTGCTTGGACTAGATTAAGCACAGTACTTAGATAGCACAATCTACAGCTTCTAAATTGCCCCAATCGTCAGTGCATTTTTACACCTTAAATGAAATACCTGCCCTCCCTTGTGTGACTATCCCAGTTAAACCCTAATAAGGGCATTGGGCTAAATTCCAGGCAGAGACTGGGTGGAGGTAGCATAACCCTTCTGGATGTCCCAGCACACCATGGAGCTTGCTCCACACCTGCTACCAATGCCCTAAAGCACAGACGGCCAAACTTACAGTTCACACAATCAACTCGATCCAGGCCCGAACCTCAGGCAATCAGGACTGCTCCAGGTCACAGCCTTTTTTGTTGGCTTCTAGTTCTACAGCACCTCAATAACTCCTCCTCTCAAGAGGAGAGCGTAGAACTCACCTCAGAGTCCCTTCCTATCACACTGGATGAGATCTCCTAGTCATCCTCCTTCCTGGAGCCACATCCCAGTCATGCTCTCTTCCCCAGATGCAATTTCCAAGAGCCTGTGATTTACTGGACACTAGCATGTAATCTACTGGTGGATCTTGATCTAACTTTTGGCCACACCTGCCCTAAAGACTACAACAGTCCCCATGAAGAACATGGACAACGGGTAGATAAAGCCAACTGCTACAATCTTGAATCTGGCCGGTCTTTCAAATTCTGCTACAAAAGTAATATACCAGTTCCCAACTGCTGTGGCAAAATGTCCGTTTCCATACCAGAGTCCCCTAGACAAACACTTTGTTACACCCTATCAAACCAACCCCCGCCCCCCTTTAGTTTCCTGGTGGCGGCAGCGATCTTTAGACGTAACCCAGTAAGGCAGGTGGCTTTGCTGTATAGTACACCATAGTGCATTTCGTCACACTGCACCCCCCCACCCAAAGACACAGACCTACCCGAGATTTGGAACTCTTGACTGAAACAGCAAGGATGGTGGTTAGTTCTGCCAACCACCATTAAATTAAAAATAAAATAAATTTTTTAAATTAAAAATGATTTAAAAATAAAATCTATTACTTTTATGAACTGTACTTCTCCATACACCACAGCATGCTCCAACTTTATATTAGTAAAAGTCAGTCTTTGTACCTTGCTACAGCACCTGCTTATCAATTCTTACGCTTTTTAGTGACAGTTGTCTAGCTTGCAGGTTACTGTAATTTTGAACCATGCGTTGCATCTTAATCTTAATTTTTTGTTAAGCAGTATTAATGTTTGACTGCTTAATAATGTAGTTCTCACCTTGTGGAAAAATGGAGTGCCCGCATGGCACATTCCACTACCTGATATGGCTCATTCTTTATTCGCCAATAAAATGAGGCCATATTGTACAATACCCAGGAAGAAGAATTCTGCAAGAGAGGGAAGAAAACTATAATAAATGAAGAACTGACGTATACACCAAAATGTTGGCTAAGATTTGGTAACCACTGGGGGTTAAAGCAAGACTCCTAACAGTCCCTCAATTACTGATTTTGAAGCTATAATCAGCAGTAGAGCTGATAGATACCCTATTACCTGCAATTGCAGGCACCATGTTGGGTTCTTGATGGGCAACCCAAGTGAACTGGGTACCAAGTTACCCCAGAATCAGGAATTATTGATACTGATTAATAAGTAGGTATGGGAAAAGATTGTTTTTAAAAATAAATAAATGGGACAACTTGAAAACGGATAGAAACTTGAAAAACCAGAAGTCAGTATTTAGGGGACACCAGGTAACCTGTGCTGGGTACTAATCAGGTACTAATACATACCCCAAAGTACCAAAAATTAGACTGGTTTACCCGTTTCAACTCTAAATCAGGAGATGCGGGCACTCAAATTAGTCAGTATTTAAGTGTGTCAAAATGGGAACTGCATCTTAACAGACTCTCACTAAGATTCGGAATAGGAGGAAGCACTGGCCAATATAGCTTATAAGTGCCAATACCTTCATTCCACACCTGAATAAAGGAGCATGGCTTATACCACAGTGGAGAAGACATTTGAGAAGGCATCTGGAACATGGCTATCATGTTGGTTTTAAGTGTGCAAGGTGAGACATTGCACTTTATGAAACTCGAAAGCAAGCATATACTCAGCACAAGGTGGCCCAATAAGAGGTTTGGCCTTCCAACTACTTCTTAAAGATGGAAGCGTGAGTAGGTATTTCTCTTTTTGATTACCTTGTTCTTTAAGATACCCAAGCTCTCTTTCAAACACACTGGCTTATCTGACAGAAGAAACTGGTGTGCACTTAGTGGCTTGGAGAGCTGTCTCATCACTTAAGCGGAGCATATCACAGAACCCTTTGTGCTGCTTGCCCTCATTGCAATGGAATGCATAGCCTTCTCTGATTGGTTTACTTCTTGATATAAAGTATCAGTGTTGTCCTGTGTACCAGGAATGTTTCTTTGGAGTATTAATGTTTGTTGGCCCTTAGTATGCAGGCAGTTGGATGCAGAATTTACCCTGTATACAAGATTCATTCAGCTGAATGCATGTTGTCAGGTGCTCTTTTTGTCTACAGCACAATGAGTTACCACCATCATACCTTCATAAGACCTTCATTAATGCGATGGCCTATTTCTTCTATGCTTCTTCCTAACCGTCTAGATAGGTAAGTGAAAATAGGATCTTCTTTAGGTAACAAGGGTACAGAAAGATTAACTCTCTCTTGAACACCCTAGGTTGGGAGAAAAAAAAAATTGTAATACTTTAGCAGAGATTTTAAGTCAAGAGTTGTGTCTCAGTGGAATTCAGAAATCTACAATATATGTAGCAACTTTACATAGTGCATGCCATTTAAAAAAGTTATACTATATGAAGACAATTCTAGTGCTATTGAAAGATGAGGTTTATGGGAAACACCAATATGATCTTAAAGGTTTAATGCTACCAAGGACTAAATATTTCTAGGCACTCAGTCCTCTGCAACAGGAAGAGGCCTGGATGAAAAGGACAGAAAGTAGATGACTAGGCAATTGGCTTACTTACCCGTAAGTGTTGAAAAGCATGAATGCTGTATGGAAGATCTAGAACTTTTGTACAGTCTGGTTGTTCTAGGTCTGGAGGTACAGGAGACTGTGTGTCTATATACTCTTCAGGTCTATAGTCAGACAACAACATATCAAGACTATGGACTAAAGCACCAGTGAGTACAAAAAAGTTCACAAGAAGTTCTATTAACTAGAGGAGTAAAGAGACATTTTATTTATGCTAAACAAGTGAACACTGAAGATTAACTTTAAAAGCTAAAATTTCCAAGTATGAAGTAGTAAATACTATTATGCCATTGTCCCAAAATTTTGACCCGGTAGTAAAGTACCAATGTATTATCAAGACAAAGTCAGAAGTCAGAATTTTTTCCTGTCATGTCAAATACATACAGGTAATTGGACAGGGCTGGTCTTAGTGAAAGCGGGGCCCTGGGCGGGGAAAAAATGTGGGGCCCCCTAGGTGTTGCTGGTGGTAAAGTTGCTGACGGCCGCCAGCCTTGGGGTGCTCCCCGGCTCAGGGGGGTGCTCCCCGCCGAGCTCGGGGTGTTACCCGGGCCTGGGCTCAGGGATGGGCACTCCCTTCCCTCCGAGCCCGAGTGGCCATTCGGATCACCTACCAGATCCGCTGTCGCCACTCGTGTCGACCGTTGCTTCTCTTTCTGGGCCTGGGCCGCCACCGCCAACTCCAGCCTGAGGTTGCAGGCAGCCTCAGCCCCAACCAGGCCGTGGTGGGGGCCAGCGGCGTGAGAGAGAGGCGGGGCCTCTGCTTCTCCCTCACTTCCGCC
>QEPC01006018.1:774251-804070 GCA_003113815.1 Sphenodon punctatus
GATACCACACAGTAAGTCTCTCCAGTTTCTCTCTCCTGTCAAAGGGACACTGACCCAGCAAGGCTGCCCCTGGAACTTCCCACCACCCAGGGAAGTGGGGTGAGCAACATAAGGGTGTTGAAAATCCATAAGTGACAAGAGTTGTGATAAGCCTATGATTTTTGGCTTTCACTAAGAAAGCAAGTTTCCCTAAAATTGTGGAGAGAAGCTTTAACACACAACTGCAGTGTTTGGCGAGGAAGCTGAAGGCAAATGGAAAGAACACCAGGTTAATTATTGCTTTAAGCTCCGAGTCTGACCTGTTAGTTGGTTTGTTCGAAATCTGGGCTAGCTGTTATGGTACTCCTGCCATTGAACACATTGCCTGCTGGTGGCTATTGGAGACAGGTCCCTGCCAGTGGGCTTATAATCTACGAAGGACAAGGGTGAGGGGTACACAGGGAGAGCCAGACCCACACATTCCCATGTTTTATAGATGGGGAACCGAGGCTGCAAAGTTCCACGGTAATTTCACAATTCTGCTTGGTCCTGCCTACCCACTGACTCACCAGTGTTAGAGCCCACCAGCCACCACTGTCTAGAAGAAGCTATGAATGAACAGCTTTGGCAACTTGGGAAATGAGAAGTGATTTTAGGCCAAACTAATACATCAAGGGGATTCCTACCAGGAATTGCTAATCTCCTTCAACATAGTCACAACCTGAAGTTGTGAGGAAAGAAGCATCTCAGACCTGTGTACCTTATCCACACCTACTTGCCATAGCAAAAAGCAAACTCGCTGTGGAGACATCAGATAAAACAAAGTTGCCCACCCTCTGCCAATGAAAGCTACCAAAGTGTGTGGATCAGAGCCCTTTCAACGCCCCACAAGGGACACCGTGCATGCTCGAATGAGAAGGGCAACGGAGTAAGCTAAAGCAGGAAGGCAAAGCCGACAGGACTACCTGCCCCCAAGTACGAATAAGCCCACCATTGACCCAGGGGCTAGGCTCCGACGCGAGGAAGCCCACAGCAACCGTAGCCACTACAAGGAGAAAGAGCAAGGAGATGGGTAGTGGCAGAGTAGCACAGCCAAAGCAACAGAATAAGGAAAGGGGCGCATCGTGGGGGGCTGGAGCAGCCACTAGAGTGACGGGAAGTTTTCACGGGGATAGAAGAAGGTCTTCTGCAGAGAGGCTGTTTCCCCTGTCAGGGTCCCACGGGAACGGGTCACCACCCCTAAACAAAGCGAAAGGGGGAGAGCTCTCGAGGGGGGGGGGGAAGGGGCAGCGTCACCATGGTAACTGTCTCCTAGTAACGGGGTCCCTCCTTTACCTGCTGCTGGATCTTGCCATCCTCGGTGACCACCCAGTGGGTGGTAGCGGCGCCGGGCCGCGTCCCCAAATCTAGGAACAAGCACAGACTCAGCACCCATCCCAGGGGGACGCACGTTGGCCCTCGCCCCCCGCACCCGGACGCTCCTACCACCACCACCGCCGCCGCCATCTTTCTCACCCAGCCACTTCGTGTCACCCGGAACAGGAAACGCAGAATCCGCCATTTTGGGGAGGGAAATCGACTGGAAAGGGGGGCGGGGACAAGGCAAAGCGGGCGGGTGTTTTGTGTGGCAGCTTCTCCCCAGTCCGAGGGAGAATAACAAGGTCTGGGCGCGCAGCGTGGTGCTCAGGCAAAAGGGCCGGGTTTTTCGGCTGCTTCAGACCAAAAAAAGTAAAGCCAGTGCCGTGATGCGCAAACTCTGGAGCAGCCTCATTGCAGTTATTCAGCAGTGAGTGGCTTGTGGATCGCGCCCCTCGTTCCTGTCCGGCGCCCCAGGCTGAGCTTGTCCCCTCATTTAGCATCCCTTCCCCGGCTTTGCAGCTGAGCAGTGACACCCCCCGAGGAAACTCCTGAGACTGAATGCAGCTGAGGCGGCCCAACCTCCCCACCCTGCGGTGTTAGGACCCAGGGCCAAATCACTTAAAACTGACTGATGGGAATTTAGGATCCCGGTTTCCGTTAGTCTAGCGCAGTCTCAAACCTCGCTGCATTCATTGGGTGTTTCAGACTTGACGCTAACCCCAGTTTAACCACACTTGAACATTTCTTATATATGTTGCAGGGCTGTATTGGTGCCCTATGCAGCCCTGCAACATGCATAAGAAATGCTTGTGTGGTTAAACGGGTTAGCGTCATGTCTGAAAACACCCATTGTCTCCAGCAGAAGTGCTGAAAAGTTATTTATTTAATATATTTATATCCCACCCCTCCTGCAAACAGCTCGGGGCAGCTGGACCAGAGTGGAGCCGCATAACTCCAAGTGGGGTTGCAATATCTGGCTTGGGGTCACAGTCTTGTTTGATATGCCTTTATTAGTGTCTGGGGGTGTGTGTGTAGTTTTTTCTTTAATCTCAAAATGCGACCATGCAAGGAACGGGGGTGGGAAAGGAACTGCTGCAATAAGACTTAATATTCAGAGAATTAATAAAAATGTTGCCTCCTCCGTGCTGGCCTCCCTCGCTCTCACCTGTCCCCCCTTATCGCAATCCAAAACTCCACTGCCAAGGTCATTCACTCTGCCCGTTGCTTTGACCATGTGCAGCCTCTCCTCTTCTCTCTTCACTGGCTCCCCCTTCCTAAACGTATCCTGTTTAAACTCCTGGTAGTCACGCTCAAAACACTCCACAACCAAGCTCCCCCATACCTCTCGGACCTAATCTCCCTACGCACTCCTGCTCTCCGCTCTTCCTGTCCCCTCCCTCACTCTCATTCGTTTCTCCTGCTCACGTAACTGCCTTCGACCCTTTTCCCTTGTTGCCCCCTATGCCTGGAACTTACTTCCTACCCACATCTGCCTTGCCCCCTCCCTCCGCTCCTTCAAATTCCTCAAGACCCACTTTTTCCTCGCCGCCTTTCCCAATGCCTGCTAGTCGTTCCCCATATACTTACTGTCTGCCCTTCTCTGCACACTGCTGCCACCAACCTCGTTGTAACCAAGCCAAGCACACGCACCTGAGACTTCGCATCCGCTTGAATGTTTGTCTGTCCTGAGACTTCGCATCCGCTTGAATGTTTGTCTGTCTTCTCCCCTGTCTCTCCCACTGTCCCCACTCCGTCTTTTAGATTGTAAGCCACATGCAGGGACTGCATCCATTTCTATGTTCTGTATAGCACCAAGTACATGACTGGCGCTATATAAATGTTTATAATAATCCTGCAACAGTTGATGCGTGTGAGGAACAGTACATGCTGTGGTGCCAACGCTGACAAAACTGACACATCATTACATTAGCAAACTTTAAGATAGGCCCCAGCTACTGGATTCTGGCTGAGACAACCACACAAGATCCAGACAACACATGGACACTTCTGTGGAGAACATCCCCCAAAGCACCCCCTATTGCAAAGTACAGTAGCCCTTTGCCACTAGACAACAGCAGTTCCCTAACCTTTTGCATAGGTGAGCCTATTTTGAGATTTGATATAATCCCCCCCCCCCCCGCAAATCATCAAAAAGGAATATCAATTGGAATCACACCACAACTTGCAGGTGTAACCCCCATTTTCGTTCCCAAACCATAGGTTATGGGAACATCTTCCCTCACGTGAAACCATGCCCCCTGGAGGAACCACAGAGTAGAATTTCCCCAGTGTTACCCTCAGAGCATAGTGAACACTTTAATTAATCCAATGTTCTCCTGGAGAAATTTAGAGAGCACACCCCCCTGCCTCCAAATCCCCTCACAGAAGGGTCAGGGTATAACCCTTTAACTCCCCTGCACCCAACCCCTCCCTAAAGAGAAAATGCCTGTATAGTGCTTATTGTGCAAACATATTGACAAAGGTTTGCAAATTGAGTTGTTAGGTTTTTTAAATTATTATTCCTAGTCTCCCCTAGGAATTATTCCTAGTTGTACAAGAAGAAATTGGTTCTTTTATGGTGGTGTGCAAAAGCTAGGTAGCAGCACTAGATTTTGCATTTTCCTCTGAAAATTTTCCTTCCTTTTCTTGGTCTTTGAAGGGACAATCTGACAAAACATGCCATTTGCATATGCTTAAGTATCATTCAAAAACAGGGTGCCTATTAACAGTGGAGGATTGTATTAATAGAGGTACAAAAATAGCACAAGGTAGTGTGGTCATTTCTAAAGTAACTTAGGGCAGCCTTATACAAGAATCTGAAGACAATGATGAACCTAGGAAATTTCTGATCACATGTTCACACACTGCTAAGGCAGAGATGCGAGGATGTGGCTGAATTCTAGCTTTAGTTGTGGTCAGTGGGAGAGGGTGCAACTTCCATCTCTCGTATATATTCTGAAGGGAGATAGACTTTGTAGTTCCTTAAATTGTCACTTAAGAAAATAAAATACTTTAACCCATTGCTATTTTTGCCCATCAGTCACTGTCTTTGTATATCTGCTTTCCTATCCCCATTTCTTCACTGCAGCAGCTAAATTCCCCAACCTGTGTTTTCACTCACATACCTACCTGTATTTCACCAAACAAGTAGTTAAAACAAGTGACAAAGCTGGAACGTTGATATTGGAATCAAAGGGAGGAAAAGGGATTTCACACCTCCAAGTAGCTTTAATTGGTCTGCAGAGAGGGACATCCCTTCAGTATTTGCATGCTTTTTACATTTGCAACATTGGATGAAAATAGACATTCACATAACTCCCCTTTAACACTTATGTATGTTGCAGGAATGTTCTGGCACTCTATGCAGCTTTGCAGCATGCATAAGAAATGTTAAAGCGGTGGTTACGGTGCATGTGTTTTCACCTATTCTGAAGCTGAACTCTTGAAGACTACATTATGGGACCCCAAAATACATTGCAACAAGACCCAGTGTTGAGTAGTGGCCGTATCTGCAGAGAGCCAAACTTCTGGTGATGTTAGTACAATAGCCAAGTTATTGTTACTACGCCAAGCACGTGCACCTGAGACCTCACGCGTTTATGTAGGTATCCTCGTCTCTTCCTGTTTCCCACACCCCGTCTCCCCCTCGTCTCTCTTAGATTGTAAGCCCACTGGGGCAGGGATCGTATCTTTTTCTTACAATTGTAAAGTGCTAGGTACATTGCCGGTGCTATATAAATGCTAATAGTATAAATCTGGATGTGTTCATGCACCTTACCTCTAGCTAAAGAGTAAGTATTCTCTCCATACCACTTTGTAAATCGAAATAAGGTAGTATTATTGCTCCTATGATTGTCTAAGCTATTTCTATATTGTTTTTTCTGATTTGACCGATTGGGCAAGGGTTTATCAACTGTTTGTTTGTAATGATCCATTTTTATGGGACTTCCCCAGTAGCTAAATGCTAGCTGACATCAAAGCTCATATCCTAGAATAGTGGAAAATATTTATCTTAAGCCTATCATTACCTGCTATGGACAACATGATTTTTCAGGTTGTGCATAAAGTGACAAACTCCTCCCAAAAAGATATTGAGTAAAATACCAACTCAGCATATTGTTCAAGAGCCATTAAGTGATAATAATTTTTGACAATTACTGTGATAAGAATTCAGTATGGTTGCAGGCTGCCTGTCAGAGAACTTTTCAAAAGTAAAATGTGTTCATGATAACATGCCAGCCAAATTCTAACATGAATTTCCAAATTCAATCTACCTAATTGAGGCGTACCTTTCAGTTCCCATCTGAAGCTTGTGAGGTGCTGCTTTGTCTGGGTGGCTAAAAGCTACAATAGTCAGACTTGAAGGCAGCTGTATTTCTGAGGTTATTCTTGCACTTGCCATATCATATCGGACTGAAAGCGACTAAAAAAATGTAAATGTACTAACATCTGTGCCAAAACATCTATAGTTGCTAAAAATGTTATGAAAAATACAAAATTATAATTACTGTAATCATGAAACTATGAGCCATTGAAACAATATTACAAAATGAATTTATTCCAAAAGCATAAGGAAACGTTTAAAGTTGAATGAGGTGGTGACCAGGTGTCTCAAAACTACATCAGAAATGAAGAGTGAAAGGAGATGAAAACTACCTACTTTGGAGGCAGCAGAAATTTTAAATCAAGCTGCACATTATCTGTGGGAGGAAGAAGTCCTATAAAATCAACTCATCACTAACTTCAGTGAGCAAAGAAGCTACTTGCAACCAGTGATTATAAATGTATTAAAAAACTTCAGATACCAATTATTGCCAAAATGTATAACCTACTGAATTTAACAAAAAGTCTGATCCAGTAACTTTTTCCAAAGTATTTTTCCTGAATCTCTTAAAAAACAAAACAAAACACCACCCTGAAAAATTCAAGTGGTCAGTTTCTTAAGCGACAAGTTAATCTGAAGTTTTGAAGCTTCTTTTAATCTGATGGAATGTTCAGAGTTTACCAACACTGCTCCAAATTTAAGCACTACCAAGCTGTTGAGTAACCACTTTTAAAAGATTGATCAGTTTTGTTCTGGCCCTGCTGAAACATTTCTCCAGAAAACCTTGCAGTGGTTATCCAAATGAAACTTTGGATCCTCAGATGGTAATGATAGAGTTAATGAAGACGTCTTAGTCAGACTCCAGATATTCCTCACAAATACTCAAGGAACTAGTTGGAAAGCATCACTTTCTGGCGTTTGTTTTGGGGGTATGGACATCAAAATGCTGGAATAAACACAAGGGAAACATGCAATCTTCTAAACTCTAGAGGGCATCAAATGTTTCTGAAGGATGTTTGAATTCTTTCTTTCCTCCCTACATTTTCTTCTCTTAACTAATACCTAACCTTTATAATGCTCAATCTTTGAAGAATGTCCTGAGAAGTTTAAAAAAAAAGATTCATTTGCAAAAATAATTACAAAAAATAAAACAAAACAACCTTTGTGTAGATCTGCTCCCAAATTACATTTCCAGGGTGTCCACTATTATAAGAATCCCAAGGTAGTAAGAAAACTGTTTCAAGTTCTCCATCAGGGCCAAACTACATAGCTGGAATTTTAGTGTCACCAATATACAATCTTTTATATATGCTTTTTAAATGCTGATTTTTTTAAATTTAAAAAAAAACAACCCAATTCCAAATGCTGAGTGGCCCAGGAATTCTCAGTTCACTGGAGTCGGGCCACTGCTGCAATCCAGTTTCAACTTCTGAAGTTTTATTGCTGCATCACAAACTTCCCATCCTTGGAACATTTCTAGTCATTTATTTTTCTTCTTGTTTACTAACGTTTTATGGCAAATATAAGCACACACATTTATACTGAACATTAAAAATCTATTTGCAAAACATCACATTGTGTTACAATACATGGAGAAGAGTAAAATGTACAAAAACCACATTCTCCACATAAGAAAAACGATTGCTTCATGCTAAGGGTAAGATTTTTTTTTTACATCCATCTTCCAGACTTTAAAAATCCAGCATTTCTATCTCAATGGTCAATACCACCATTTATAAAAAAGTAAATAAACACTAACAGTACTCTTCTCCAATTATTGCAAAATATGGTTTCAGTTGAGGCAGCTTTTATCTTAACTGACTTGTACCGGTGTAATCATGCCTTTCCTATGCATTATCTAAATATATAGATGCAGTTACAATATAGGTTTGGTTGTGTATTAACTGATTTTACGTTAATGTACAAACTGTCAAGAAGTGGCTTCAGCTGAAACACCTATGCCATTTTCCAATTCTGAACAAATCCTGCAGACACTTTAAAAATAAAGACTCAAAACTGCCAACTGCAAGGATCCAAAAATACAGTTGAAGTTTCACTGTGGATGAGTTTGTAGTCCATTAGAAAAGTAGGTCATACATACAAAGGTATAAAGAACATTTATGTCAGTCTTTAGTGAAAAGTAGTCCTTCAAGGGATACATTACTCCAGACAATCCTTTGACAAGTTTTGTTGTTTTTTAAACAGATTCTTTAGCCCATTAAGGCCCTGGAAAATGTAGTGTTCCATTCAGTAGATTCTTCCTCGACTGCGATTACCTCGTCCTCCCCAGCCTCTCCCTCGGCCACCCCTGAAACCACCTCTCTGCTCTGAAAATGAAATGCAAAAATGTATTTTGTATATTGTAAAGAATTAGAAAAGGAGCTGCAACAGTTATATTAACTGGTTCCTGTTCTTCCGTTTTATTAACAATTATCTGGGTCAACCT
Source organism: Sphenodon punctatus (assembly GCA_003113815.1). Taxonomy (NCBI): domain Eukaryota; kingdom Metazoa; phylum Chordata; class Lepidosauria; order Sphenodontia; family Sphenodontidae; genus Sphenodon; species Sphenodon punctatus. The sequence continues at coordinate 782,360 of QEPC01006018.1, forward strand.
CATCCATATTCCAGTAGTTAAAAGACTCACACATAATATTCTTTGAGCATTTGGTACACAAGATTTACATGTAAAACCTAACAAAATTTACTGCTGTAGAAGTGCAAGAATTACACCGGGGTCCTGATCCAGCAAAGTGCATTATGCTACTATTTTATTATCTTACTGAATGAAGTTTTTATTCCAAAGACCCAATACAGAGATAACTAAGTGAGTCAGAGAGCACAAATAAGCTCACTATTTGCACTCTGGAGTTGCATCCTTTCACCTCCCTGCAAAGCCAGTCCAAGCACAGTGGAAAATGTGATATGGCTCACTGTTTTGAAAGGGTTCTGTTACTAGTCTATTCAAGATCTGATCCTAATGGATGTTTTTTCAATGCATGCATTATTCCCTGGTCCTCTTTTTTCCTGTCCTTGTACTAGAGACATGAACATTAATGTTCAGTTTAAGTTTACCCAGGCAGAGTCAGCACTTTGGAAATTAAAGCTTCTACACATAAAACACCAAAGAAAATATCTTGTACTAGATGAAACAGAATATTTCCAGCCTTAATTTCAAAAATGACATTTAAAAAACCTTCATTTGTCTAGATGTGAAGCTGTCTGAAAACTTAAAAAATCCCCACAACACTCTTCAAGAAATCTTATTGTTAAGAACGCATTGCTTTAGGCCTACAACAGGCTCAGCTTTCAACTGGCTTGCCAAATTAACTCTTAAAAAATAAAAATAAAATATTGTATCAGTTTGAGCCTCATTCTAAATACACTTGGGATGCGTAACCCATACAATTTTGTGAGCTTTAACCATAGTTATACATAACCTTATTTTTTCTAAAGTCTCCACCCACCCTTTTCGAGTGTGCCAGTGCCAGACAAGGATAAAAGCAGTGCATATAATTACATGGATAGTGATGAAGTAGTAAATTAAGTATTAGGCATATTCTCATTTCACCAGATTATCCTACATAGTGATAGAAATAAAAACAAGTGCTAGACCTTTAATACAGTATTTTACTTTTATTGTCACCAGGCCAGATTGTCAGATGAAGCAATTTCAAAAGAAACAGGTGCAGTGAAATGAAGTTGTTGACTCACTATCATCAAAATACCGCCTTTAAGATATTTCTGATCTCATTTCTGCACATTTAATTTAGTTCTGCCTTTCTTTGGTTACTGGATAACAGTAATAGCACAGAGCAGTAGCACTCTGTGGAGTTTCCATTCGTCCTGAAAAGCAGAACCAAGTGCCAGCGGTTGGATCTGAGATTGTAAAGGAAGGTGCCATTGATGTGTGTCTGAACATTTCATCAAACCTTTTCTATAGAAATGGTGTTAGAGTCTACTGTGTCCTCTCAAAAGTCAGTTAAACTAATTTCTAAACAACAAATGCTAAATTTGCTTTTAGTTATTACAAAAATGTTTGAAAAGCCACAGAATATAATGCATGGCACCCCTGTGGAGGTTTCTACTCGGTGCTTTGTGACAGCTGAATTGTTGTACTTCTAGGAACAAAGTGGTATATATCAGATAGGTCATCCCAAATATTGTCAAAAAGCTCCTCTCCCCCCACAGGTTTCTACATATAGCTTTCTGCAGCTTTTCAAGCCACATTTTTATCATGTCTGAAAAGTGCCCTAAAACAGAATATAGGCTCTCCCTTATAATTGGCTATTGTGAGATATTAAACCGAATAGAAAATAAAACAATACTGAAAGTTAAACTATTGAAGCAAAAATACTCCACGGGCAATCTGAAGATCTCTTTTTGGCAGTAAATATAGTTCAAATTATTTTTTAAAATAAATTTATATTTTATTGATTTTCCCAAATCTGTATTACAAGGAGCATTGAACAGAATTAGAAAATAAATTGTAAACATAAATGCATTAACAACTAATTATAACAATTATATAAACAAAACAAAAATAAGCTGAGGAAAGAAAGAAAAGGGTGAGGAGAATGCAGGGGAAAGGAGAAGAGCACTTCCACAGAGTTCAGCTAAAGGTCTCTAAATAATATGACCAAATATATTCGTATTTCTCCATAGACTCTCTTCTACGGAAGGTCATCCATTAATTTTCAGCTAGTTCTGCCATATCAGTAAGCCAACTGTCTATGGATGGGGTAAACTGACTTTTCCACCTTAGCAGTATTAACCTCTCTCATTCTAGTGTTTTGCAGGACAGCATTGACTACTACATTTTGTATTGGTTCACAAACAGTAAAAACGTACGAACATTACCAAGACAAATGATTAAAAATTAAGAAAAGAACCCCTTCACATGGCATAATCTTGGATCCTCTGATAATCATTAGGGGTGGGACATCAGGCTAAATACCGGTTACCAGTTTACAAAAAGCGAGATTACCGGTGCTGGATTTTTTCCACTGATTTCAATGGGGAACTGTCCCCATTGAAATCAATGGTACACCCCCCCCCCCAGGCTGTGCGGGTGGAAGGGGGGGCACCACCCACCCACCCTGCATTTAATTATTATTATTATTTTTTACCCTAAGTCCCTACTAGTGCGGGCTCCGGGCCGCCGCCGGCGACCCGGAGCCCGCACCAGCAGGTACTAGGGTGATCGCTGGGGTGGGGGGTGGTTTAACACACACACCACCCCATGGATCAGTACTTCCCCACCCAGGGATCGCCTACCTTTGACGCTCTGGGCGGCGGCGGCCCGGTGGCTTCAGTGTTGGTTGTGGCTGCCGGCTTCAGCACTTTCTAGGCCTTCCGGGGAACTTCCGGGTTCCCCCGGAAGGCCTAGAAAGCGCTGAAGCCGACAGCCAGCGCTGAAGCCACTGAACCGCCGCCCGGAGCGCCAAAGGTAGGCGATCCCTGGGTGGGGAGGTAGGGTGATCCCTGGGGTGGGGTGTGTGTTAAACCACCCCCCACCCCAGGGATCACCCTAATACTACCACAGTACCTGCTGGTGCGGGCTCTGGGTCGCCGGCCCGAGCCCGCACTAGCAGACGGACTTCGGGGATTATTTTTTAAAAAAAAAATCCAGGCAGGGTGGGTGGGGGGTGTCCCCCCCCTTCCACCCGCGCAGCCTGGACTGGGGAGAGAAAGTGTTTGATTTTTTTTTCTTTTCTTTTTTTTACATTGCGGCCATTGCAATGGCCGCAATGTAAAAAGATCCGGTACCGGTAAACCCAAAATACCGGATTAATCCGATACTGCCCATACACCAAAATACCGGCAGCATCGGATACCGGAAGATCCAAACTTCCCACCCCATATCATGCAAGAAGCCCAGTTAACGCCCCCCCTTTAAACTGAATTGCTGTTCAAGGTTCTTTCATACTAACTTACCATAAGAAAAACTGCCCAGGTTACTACTATATTTTCCACTGGGTGGGTTGTAGATCTGTCTGGCATCCCTTTTTGGTCCTGCTGCAGCTTTCTTTGGTGGTGAACCTGAGGTGGTATCTTCACTAGCTCTTTTTTGCCTTCAAGGAGAAAACACAAAAAACAGTGCAGTATCCCCCAGATGTAGCTATGGATACATTATGCCTGGCTCCATGCATTAACATCGAATGCTTATGAACAGGGACCCATATTCACTTGGTGGCAATGGGGAAAATATTTATTTAGTTGTATTTTTAACCTGCTGCCTCTTGCACACAGAGAACTTGGAGCAGCTCACAACAATAAATTAAACATATAAAATCTTATAAAACAGTATAAACATAAGGCAGAACCACAAACACCTCCCCTCCCCTGCACCCAAATGCAGTGAACTGGGTCACTGTTTGTTTATGAGCCATTTTATAAGTTGACAAAGACACTCTGGAGAGTGATACATTGGAGCCTTGCAAACACAATAACCTTGACTGATCATCTCTCTATTTTTATTGAATCATCACTGCATCAGAGGATGGATGAACCCCATAGACCACTCATAGGCAACTGTAAATGCTGCACGACACAGACTATTGAAGTCAGGATCCTAGGACCTATCTAATGGACAAATGCAAACCAAGCAAGTCAGGCTCTTTTGAGTAACTGCTAACGTGTCTCTTCAAACACACCAGAAGGTCTCCTGTGGGGGGCTTACCCTATCATCTTATGGATTGCACCTACCGTGACTGATCCGTGCAATATGCCAGAAAAATTCTGGATTTGCATCATAGCATAAACCTCGATATAATGCAGTTCATGCCGTGGCTCCCAACTACCATGCTATAGCAAGGTTTCATCATAGTGTACATAGATATTTACACACACTAAAATGCCTTATTGTATATTTCAGAAAACCCTTCACTATGTGTAGATAAAATAACCTTAAACAAGATTGCTTGGTAATTCTTACCCTGCCTCAGTCTTCTGCACAGGTTTCCAGGACAGTGTAACCGTGCTCTTGTAAGAAGGAGGAATGTGGAAGAGATCCTATTGACAAATTGAAGGCATTTCGAGATGAACACACCACTTCAAAATTCTGCTTATATTTTGGGTCTAAAAATTGCTCTTTGTATTTCTGGAAATTTGGTTGTGGGAGCTAAACTAACTAAAATGGCTTTTCAGTCTAAGGTCCTGAAGCTTCCTGGATGAACCAAATGAAAAGGATTCCGTTACATTAGTCTGGACACATTGCTATTAAACCAAGATTAAATCTGTTTAACAAACACTTCACAATAGATTGGATCAATACACTAAACAATACCACAGATTCTCAAACCATACATAATGATTAGGGATGGGCGAACGCGGTTCGGTAGTTCGGTGTTCGGCCCGAACTCGGCCTGTTCGGACAACCGAACACGAACACACCGAACAGACCGAACACCGAAATGGCGAACACACCGAACGGAACCGAACACCGAACGACGAAAATGGCGAACACACCGAACACCGAACGACGAAATGGCCAAACAGTTCGTTCAATTCGAATCGCGTTCGGTTGTGTTCGGGTGGCTAAAACAAGGTCTTCTGTCAGGTCACTGGAAGGCCAAATGTAGCAGGGAGGGGGAAGTCATTTGACTCAGCTAGGAGCAGACTTCCAGGCACCAGGGGTGGAGGGTGGAGAGTGGCTTGGAGTAGCAGCCAGCCTGATGAATCACCATCTCTTTTCGCCTCAGACCACTGGCTTGGCAGTCTATGATTGGCCACGGGCTAGGCTGCACGGAGCCAATGGGGCTGATTTGAGGCGGGCGCAGCAAGAAACAAAACTGTCTGCCTCCCCCCTTCCCAATACCTTCTGAGCTAGTCACTGTTTCTGAGCAGCAGGCGTTTCAGAAGGCTCCCTCACCCAGCATTTTCCAGCTCCCCAATCCATTGCCATCCTCCTCCTATTTCACCCATCCAACCCATCTACCCCCATATTCTCATTTATTTACATTAGCTTTGATAGATTTAGTTGTTATTTTTTGTTTTTATCCCTCCCTGTGTTCAATCTTCAATCTTCCTCCTTCCCTCCCCCCTCCATTGAATATTCCCTCCCCATTCCCTTCCCCTGTTTTTTTGATTCATTAGAGTAGTAGTATATTATTAATTTATAGATTGATTTAGGTTTCATTTCAGTTTTGTACCCCTCCTTGTCTTGTTTGTGATTGCCCCCCAACCCCCATCCCATATATTCATAGGTAGATAGATAGGATTAGGTCGATACATTTTTGTTTGAGTAGTTTAGTTTAAGGTTTACTGATAGAGTGAGTTTACTGTTTTCTGTGATTCAGCTTTAGGGTTTGTTGGAGTTATTCATAGCATTTAGAATACATTTATTAGTTAGGTAGTTAGTTAGTTATTAGTGTAGATATAGAGATATAAATATTTGATAAAAAAATTCAATAAAATTTTTTTAAAAAATTATATATTAAAAAACATTGTTTTTTTCGGGAGAAATGGAGAAGGGAAGGAGAGGCCGATCTGCTGCCCGTAGGGGAGGCAATGGGGCACGTCCCAGAGGCCGTGCACGAGGAGCAGCAGCAGGCAGCAGCAGTAGCCAGAGGCAGAGCGCCTCACCCCCTCCCAAAATCAGGAGGCCTGCTTTAGGGGCCCAGGGTGCTCTGCAACGTCTCCTGGCAGTGCCCTCCACTGACACTCAGGGCACTGGAAGGCCTGCAGGACTTGAGGCTCAGGCTGCTGCATCTGTGTCTGCTGTGCGTGGTGATGGAGCAGGAGCTGGGGCTGCTTCTTCTACCGATGTTCCTCCAGGGCCACCAATGTCCCCCACAGTCGAGGAAATCCCCAGTAGCCCAGAGCTGGTGGATCCCACCCCGGCTGCTAGAGGCAGGGCCCGATCCCCGGGCAATGCCAGTACTAGGGACTGGGAGAGGAGGAGTGGCAGCAGCGGCAGCTGCAGCAGCACTAGCAGCCACAGAGGGGGGCACAGGGAGAGTGCCAGCAGCATGGCGGGCACGGGCAGTCTACCCTCCGGGTCCCAGTACTCCCCTTCTGGGGACATCGCCATGATCGCTGGGGACAGTGAGGAAGAGGCAGCAGTCAGTGACACTAGTGCCGCAGAGGATATCTATGTCCATGAGGCAATGTCTGACCCTCCTCCTCCCAGAGCTGCATCACCACCAGTGCCACAAAGTTCTCCCTCTCCCAGCAGCACTGGCAGCAGCACGTCTGCCGGGGCGGGCAAGAAGGCAGCAGGAGGGGGAAAAAAATCCACTGTCTGGGAGCATTTTAAGCAGGTGAGGGCAGATGATCCCAGAGAGGTGCAGTGCACGCTGTGCCAAAAGGTGGTGAAGCGTGGGCGGGCGCTTGCCAACCTTGGCACAACTGCAATGGCCAGGCACCTGAAGGCATGCCACAGTGCTGTGTTGCTGAGCGGGAAGGCAGGCGAAGTGGATGCCAGCGGGTTCCCGACTCCAGCGGCCAGTCGCCCGGCCCATTCAGCGGGCCAGCGTTCTGCAGCTACTGCTGCTGCCTCTACCAGCAGCAGGAGCATTATGGGGGCAGAAAAACTGCAGGAGCCTCCCCAGCAGCACCGCCAGTCCACCATGGAGGAGATGGGGTGGGGCGATGTGTCGAGGCCATCGGCAGGGCGCCGTGGCACAGGCTTCCAGGAAAAAGGCAAGCGCCTGGTTGCCGAGATGATTGCCCTGGATGGCCAGCCCTTCTCCATTGTGGAGGACAAGGGCTTCCAGCGTCTGCTTGCGTTCCTGGCTCCCAACTTTAAGCTTCCTTCCCGCTCCGCCCTGAGTCGGACTGTGGTCCCACAGTTATATAGGGCTTTGAAGGAGCGGGTGAGGGAGCAGCTTGCAGGGGCTGGGGGGGCAACGGTCCACTTCACCACGGACCTGTGGTCCTCCAGGAACGCCCAGCATGCCTACCTGGCAGTGACTGCACACTGGTGGCAGGACGCAAAGGCAGTGCTTGGCAGTGGCAGGAGGGGACCTGAAGCAGGGTATAGGTGGGCCCTGCTTCAGTCCCAAGTTATGGACAGCTCCCACACCGCAAGGAAGGTAGAGGCAGCCCTGACCACCATGGTGAGGGAGTGGCTCACGCCAGGCGTGGCCTTCACCAAGGGGTGTGTGGTCACGGACAACGCGGCCAATATGCTTAAGGCAGTCCGTGACGGGGGGTTCACGAGTATCCCTTGCGCCGCACACACCCTCCACCTGGTGGTGAAGGACGCTCTGGGCTTGGGTGATAAAGGCATTGGGCCAGGCACCCTTAGCTCCCTGGTCGAGCGGGGGAGGAAGCTGGCGGGCTTCTTCAACCGCAGCGTGAAGGGCAGCGAACTCCTCCGGGAGAAGCAGGCTGAGCAAGGGTCCCCGGTGCACACCCTGATCCAGGATGTCTCCACCCGGTGGAACTCCACCTTCCTGATGCTGGAGCGGCTTCTTGAACAGAAAGCCGCCCTGCATCAGGTGGAACTGGAGACAGACATCGAGTCACCTCCAGGGTACAACAGGGAGGAATGGGATATTATATCCCAAACCGTCTCTGTCCTGAGACCATTCCTGGCCGTCACGGAGACACTGAGCAGCTCCACTGCCACCCTCAGCCAGGTGACCCCGCTGGTGCATAGTCTCCACAGCAGCCTGGATGAGATTCTTGGGGCGGTGGGGCGGGATCGTGGCCCTCAGGGAAGGAGAATGTGCGACGAGGCGATGGAGCTAGCCGACAAGTTGAAGGCGGGCCTGAGCGCTCGCTTTGGTGACCTCCTGCGCCGGGACGAATATGTCCTGGCAACCATGCTGGACCCCAGGATCAAGGGCAGCATGGCACGGGAAAGTGCGCACTATGGCCTCCAGAAGGGGATGCTGGTCGATAAGGTCAGGCAGGCAGAGCGGGCCATGCAGCGGGATGCCCCTGGGGATGGTGGGAGTAGGAGCAGCGACCCTCAGCCATCTGGGTCTATCCCTGCCTCCAGCAGCAGCAGGACCCTTACTGCCAGCAGCTCCTCCTCTGTTCTGTCCACTCAGGGGAGCATGGGGACCAGCAGCACAAAAGGGCAAGCAGCGTGGCTGAGGGCAGTGGGGCAGGTGGTGCCCACCCAGAGCTACCGGAGGGAGTATGATGGCGCCTCAGCAGCAGTGGAGACCTATCTGGAGGAGGAGCCTTGCATAGAACCCGGCAGCGATCCCTTGGCCTACTGGGCCAGCAAGGCCCAAGTGTGGCCGGCCCTGTCCAAAGTGGCCAAGGGATTCCTGTCCTGCCCACCAACCAGTGTCCCCAGCGAGAGGGTGTTCTCCATCGCGGGGGACATATGTTCCCCGCACCGCCTGAGACTGGGGGCCAAGTTGGTGGAGCAGTTGCTCTTTCTCAAGGTGAACCTTCCGCTGCTGGGATTCCCGGAGCTGCCCCTGGACAAAGAGTGATGGTGCAGTGGCACACGCCATCCATCCCATGCCAGGGGCAGTCGTGGGACAGGGCTCCTCCTCCTCCATCCAGGGCTCGGCTGCTAATAGTACTGTGCTGCTGAGGTGCTGTCCCTCCGTCCCAATGCTTGCACCCACCCTGCCTCTCTCTCTTTGCCTCTCTCTCTCTCTCTCTCTCTCTCTCTCTCTCTCTCTCTCTCTCTTACTAGACGGCCTAGGCCGCCTTATCTGACTGACCTCATGATGCAGGCTGGGCCTAGGAAACCAAACAAACAAACTGTAAGTCTGCCACCCGGCTTATGACTACCCAATTCCTCGTGGGGCAGAAGCTGAATGACAAACCCTCTCCCCTTTCCAGAAAGAAAAAGAACAGCTTTAAATAACATTTAACAATTTAATTAACACTTAAATAACCAACCTTAACTTAACACTATATACTTAACACTATAAAAACAGAACAACAACAAAACAACATTTCAAACAAAAGCAAACATGAAAAGGAAACTTAAAAAACACAAGCTAAGAGTCTCTGTCTCAATGGCCACTGCCACTGGGCCTGTCAGTCTCAGAGTGCCCCCCCCGTGTTTGGGGAAAAGGCAGGATGTCTTCCGGCGGCTGGCAGTCCAGAGGGCAGGCCACCGTGGAGGGGTCGAACCCGCCGTTCTGCACGGCATACTCCAGCGCCGCGGCGACATTGTTGTGCCACCTGGAGAGTGCCTGGTGGTAGCCACGCAGGCATTGCTGCTCGGTGGCCACATACTGGCCGTAGGCCACCACCCGCCGCTTCTCAGAGCGCAGCGCCCGCGTGCGCTCCAACATGCGCTTCTCCAGGTTGGCGGTGGAGCGGTCGACCTCCTCCGTGTGGCGCCGTGCCGAGCGACGCAGCTGCTCACCCGCTTCCCTCAGGTCCTCATCCTCCGTGACATCGGGGCTCTCGACGGTGAGGGTAGAGGCGGAGGGAGGGGAAGGGCGTGTATGCCTCCTTTTGCGGGAGGCCTTCCCCCCCCTTTGGCGTGGTGGCTCCACGGCAGGTGCAGCAGCTGCAGTGGCACCGGCAGAGTCCTCATCTTCCACCTCGCCTGCCCGCCTCACCCGGATCTTGTGGGTGCCCTCAATGTGCGTGAGCAGCCCCGATGTTGTGCCCTCCCTCTGCCGCCGGAAGACTTTACTGCAGATCTAGAAAGAGCAGAAAAAGAAAGGAACATTAGCATTATTATTATTATTATTATTATTAGCATTTATATAGCACCAGCGATGTACCTGGTGCTTTACAAAAAACTAAGATAGACACGGTCCCTGCCCCAGAGAGCTTACAATCTAAAGATCTGTCTTTATGGTCTGTCTAAATGGTCTGTCTCTGTCAAGCCCTGCCTGCATTCTGTCTCCACGAGTGGGTGGACTGGGTGGCCATCCAATCTGTCCTTGCAGGGGACTTTCATTCCTAACAGGTCAGAGGGTAATCCTCCATCCAATGGGTGCTGCTGCTGCTGCTCCTACCAATATGCCTCTTTTCAGCTCACTCACTCACTGTTCCACGGGCTCTGTGCACGAGCAATCCAATGGGTGCTACTGGGCGGCCTAGTGAGTCACCACTGGGCAAGGCTCGACCACTTTGCAGAATAGCTTGTTGAGATCTAGAGAGTATGTTGCAATGAAGCCTGCAGTGAAGCCCCACACGACATACCTTGCATGTGGCGATTCGGTCGTCCTTCGAGAAAAAGCGCCAGACGTCCGAGGACTGGCGCTGGGGAGGCGAAGATGGTGACCTCCGCCTCGGTGTCCTGCGGCGACTTGTCCTCCTCTGCCTCCGGGGGCTGGTGGAAGCAGGGCTGGCCTCGGGAGCAGAGGAGTCCGATTCCTCTCTGAAATGGGAATACATAAAACACCAAGTTAATATCACGCATTTAATGATGATGCCTCTAATCCTCCCTCCTTCTGGGTGCTAGGGACGGCAACTAAAAATAACATAAAGCACGTGCAAATCCTGCCATCCCAGGGCTGCTAGGGGATGCTGCTGCTAGATGCTAGAGCAACTGAAAAACCACCCCTTGCTGGCACGTGCAAATCCTGCCATCCCGCCCCTGGCTGGCACACTCTAACTCCCGCCCCTGGCTGGCACACTCTAACTTCCGCCCCTGGCTGGCACACTCTAACTCCCGCCCCTGGCTGGCACACTCTAACTCCCGCCCCTGGCTGGCACACTCTAACTCCCGCCCCTGGCTGGCACACTCTAACTCCCGCCCCTGGCTGGCACACTCTAACTCCCGCCCCTGGCTGGCACACTCTAACTCCCGCCCCTGGCTGGCACACTCTAACTCCCGCCCCTGGCTGGCACACTCTAACTCCCGCCCCTGGCTGGCACACTCTAACTCCCGCCCCTGGCTGGCACACTCTAACTCCCGCCCCTGGCTGGCACACTCTAACTCCCGCCCCTGGCTGGCACACTCTAACTCCCGCCCCTGGCTGGCACACTCTAACTCCCGCCCCTGGCTGGCACACTCTAACTCCCGCCCCTGGCTGGCACACTCTAACTCCCGCCCCTGGCTGGCAGACTCTAACTAAAAAACTAATACAGCCTTTCTTGCCTTAAAAGTAAAAGAAAGGTTTACAAACCTGGCAGGAATCACTGTTGACGAGCCCCCCGCCTCGTCCGAGACGGAAGGCACAGCGACAGCGGCAGGGGCAGCGGCAGCAGCAGGGGCAGCAGCAGGGGCAGCGGCAGTGGCAGCGGCAGCAGCGGCAGCGGCAGGGGCAGGGGCAGCGGCAGCGGCAGCAGCGGCAGGGGCAGCGGCAGCCGCCTCCTCCTCCGCAGCCGTCGGGCGTGGCCACACCCGGCAGATTCGGCCCTGAGACCGCTTCATTATTATTTTTTTTTTAAATTTTTCGCACACACTACAGTCACACACCACCCCACAGTCCAACACAACACACACCAACCCACCCAAACACACAGCACAGCCAAAACAATCACCAAAACACACTACACAAGCAGCCACCGAAACAAACACACACCCTCTCGCCTCACTCACGCACACGCACACGAATTTCCGGCGCGACGCCGATTTTACGGCTTCCCGCGATCTCGCGATATTTCTGGCTGAACGGCCGAACGCGAGAACCACCCGAACACCGAATGACCGAACACGAACGCACAACCCGATGGCGAACGAACCGAACGTCCGAACACGAACGCACAACCCGATGGCGAACGAACCGAACGCCCGACCACGAACGTACGACCTGCCCGAACAACCGAACACGAACGGCCGAACACGAACGCCACCGAACCGAACGGGCGAACACGAACGCGAGGTACGACCGAACACGAACACACGAACCGAACGCGGCCGAACTGAACGGCCGAACACGAACACACGAACCGACCGCGGCCGAACCGAACGGCCGAACACGAACCGCGATCTGTTCGCCCATGCCTAATAATGATAAGCCCTCTCAAAAGAAAAGTCTGTGGAACATAAGGTGTCTGGTCTTTATTTGGGTCCCATCTCAAAGAGGGTGAATGTTTTGAAGATTGATACTACAAACGTTATGCAGCAAACAAAACAGACATGGAAACTAATCTCAGCCATTGCTCTTACTTTTCCCTCATTAAACTTTTGGTTTGTGAATTCACATTCTTAGTATCTGCAACATGCAGCTAGCTCCTGACATTAGTGTGTGGAATGGAAGTGTACTCATGAGATGCACTTAATCCCTAAACCTGGGTACTCAACAAAACACTTTAGGAGTCTGATGTGGTGCAAACTTTTAGGGTGCTGCACTGTCATGAGTGTAACATGATTATCAATTGGGATGGTTCTCAATAGTTCTTTATACCCTTAATCATTTTCTCTCAGCAATTCCTCTAAAGCAGACCTGTATAATCACTTACCTTGATTAAAACGTTGATGTTGTTGGTTATTTTCAAGGCAACTACTTTAATTTTGTTCTGCAAAAGGAAAAAAGGCATTTAACTCCATCTATTTTAGAATTATCTGTGATTACATCTGATACGTGAAATCACAGATTCTAAGATAATGGAAATTTATCACTTCTCAGTGAAGTTTTGTTGCCTCTGCATGAGAAATATAACATTTCTGTGATCTAGTCAAGATAATCTCAGCATTTTGGCATGTAATGGCACCTCCCAGGCTCCCTCCTTCTGCCCCATTTCTTACCGCCCTCTACAGTTGGCTGTAGTATTCCAGGAACCCCGATTACTTCATAATTTCTTGTTAATATTACTGAGTCCATCAAAATACTGATTTTGATATAGTTTATAGTAGCTATATATAGTGGCTAGGCTAAAAGGAAACACAAACTATATAGTAGAAAAATACTACCAGAAATTAAACACCAAAGCTGAATTGTAAACTGGATGTTGCATGCAACTGCAGCTTCATAATGTTCCACTATTTACAAGGCTGGAATTTTAGGCTGGTATCTGCGTAGAAGACACTATCAGTCCCTACCCTCCAATATTTTACAAATGGAAATAAGTACAAGCCTAGCCCCTTAAACCCCTCCCTCAGCCACATACAAGCACTCACACCCTTGCTTTACAACACACACATTTGTGCACTCTTATTCACTCTTCCTACAGTATCCCCACTACCCCCACAATCCTCCTCTTGCCCTGAAGCATCTCCCAACCCTCTTCCTGCCCCATTTCCTACAGCCCTCTGCCTTTTCCTACAACCATTCAACACTCCCTCCTCAATTCCCATGCCCCCCCTTGTTGGCCCCCTCCCCCTTCTACCATGCTACTCTTCCCTGGACTCCAGCTCCCTCACCCTTTCTCCACATTTCTGCAAGTGCACACAGCCTGGGGCTCTGGCAAATCCTCTATATGAAGCAGCAGGGTCATATCATTGGGCAATTGCATGCGAGCTTAGCTTTTCCTCTTGTACCAGATTTTTGGACCCTTGCAGCACTGAAAAAGCAGTGCAAATGTCCAAATACAGTACTGCACCAGCTAACAACGGTAAAGTTGGCAAATCTTCATTCCATGCAGCCCCTCCCATCAAACACCTACCTGCTAGCCAATTAGGCTGGTAGGTACTTGTTAAATAATTTAAACTATTATTTGTAATGTTTCTTTGCAATTTATTTACGATCTTCTAATCTGCGATAGTGCAAAGCTAACAAATAAAACTTACCTACCTACCTAGCATTCAGACCTACAACCAAAAGGATATATAAAGTATAATGGAGGCTAATACAAACAAAGATGTGCTACTGCTTAAATATTCCCTAACACAACATTTTACAGAGAACTCTTCTAACTCTCTGCACTTTCAACAGACAGAGTCAATATCCTGGTCCTGTTTTATGCAGAGCTGACAGTCTAGCCTTATATATGAATTCAATGGCTGATGCATTAACAAATGGAAGACTTATATTAACTAAGAAATTTGTCAAGACTGATCCAGGACACTGAACATGGCTTTCTAGTTCACACTGCAATAGCTTTAAGAAGTGTGTTATAACAGCACACTTCACTTCTACAGCCCTCCCTGCTGTTCTGGCATGTGGAAACCATAGAACGATCAATAAACCTTAATCCCAACTTGACGTACTCCTCTGATACTCCAAGCACTAGGTCTGCTGAACACCTCTGATTAGTCAAAGGGTGTTTTTAAGCAAGATGCTACCACACATGGCCACTCAGGAGCCATTCATTCGACTGCCCGTCTGAAGGTAGAGTGAGGGGGATGTGCTCTCTCCTGAGCCACGCTCAGCACGTTGACGAGAAACCTGGAGTGTGCCATGCGAAGCAAGCCAAAAAAGTGCATGGAAACAGGCGTCCATGTATCTCCTGCCCATATGAACTGGGGCAGCCACACACGCCAGCAGACTGGTCTGCTGCTCATAGGCACTGTGGGCTGGGGACATGGCCTTTGCAAGTCACAGAACTGGCTAGGAAACCTGGTTCCCCAGCACTCACACCGGGGATGTGTCCATTTCAAAGGCCGTCCCAGCACACTTCCCCCTCCCCCATGGTCCATGGCAGGGGGAGTGCGAAGCAGCTGCCGTGAGAGCTGCCCGGCAGAATCCCTCCGCACACACTCCATCTGAGTGGCCATGGACTCCCACCTTGCATGTTTTTAAACATGCAGAATCCTGATTCTATGCACCACTGCTGTCAGTGTCCCTGAAACCAGACCTGGATAGTAGCGTTGTAATATTGACAAGCACCTCAGATTCATCTTAATGTGTGAAAGCCTGAGCCTGGCTCTCTAGAAATGAAAGAGGTGTATTCAAGCACCCTACCACCTAGCAATAGAAACTTTTGTTACTAATCCATAGAACACTTGCCATTTTCCAGATTATGAAACAAATGTCAGTAAATAAAACCTCAGCGTTTCTGTTTTCTATCAACTGTATCAACATCAGTTGCCTGAAACCCAGTCAACCTATATTCATTTAGGGAACTTCAACAGAAAGTGATGGAAAATGCTTTGTATTGTTCAGTTGGTCCAACTGCCTAGAACTCTCTTAGCAATTTTATAAAGGCAGGCATTTGCAGTGTGAGGAAGGGCAAACCCTGTAAGACTTGCACTGTCACCCAGGAATACATACCTCCTCCGTTTTTAAAGCTTCACCGGTTTTTCCTTGGAGTGCCAAACGAAGCTGTCGAATATAAACTTGCAATCCTCGGGCAAAATACTGTAGCCTATCAGAAAGAACAGTTACGTGTTAGAAATTAATGAATTCCATTTAACCAAAGCACAAGCCTCCTAAGTTGCTATAAAAGAGCATGAAAGGGCAAATGCTGACATAAAATAAAAGCAAAGTTAACATAGAAACTAAATTTTTCTAGTGTGGTTTTTCACTACTAGCTATCAATAGTGTTTTTAGTTTAAGTGTCCCAGAAGCGAATCCTGTTAGAACCCCAAGCTATCTAGATTTTCCAGCCAGTTTCCTCAAAACAGAAATGACTAAAACGCATTGCAAGGACATATTTATGCAATCCCATTCTGAATACTTACTTCCTGACTAAGTAATATAGTGCCATTAGTAATCTGAAGGCATTTTGATTCACGTGCCTCTGTTGCCAAATCCTGTCGCTTCTGCCTCCATAACATTGCTACGATTTGCCCTTTTCTCTCTGTCTCCTCTGCCAAAACCCTTGTTCATGCCCTGGTCATCTCTCGCCTCGATTACTGTAGCCTCCTTCTCCCTGGCCTCCCTCGCTCTCACCTTTCTCCCCATATCTCCGTCCAAAACTCTGCTACCAGGGTCATCCACCTCGCCTGTCGCTTCGACCACATGCAGCCCCTCCTCTCCTCCCTTCACTGGCTCCCCCTTCCTGAATGAATCCTGCACAAGCTCCTAGTCTTCACCTATAAAGCTCTTCACAACCTTGCTCCCCCCTACCTCTCTGCACTAATTTCCCTCCATACTCCAGTCCGTGAACTCCGCTCCTCCTCTGTCTCCTCTCGCCCTCCCATGCTCCCCTAACCGCCTTTGCCCCTTCTCCCTAGCTACCCCCCATGCCTGGAACTCCCTCCCTGCCCACATCTGCCTCGCCCCCTCCCTTCGTACCTTCAAATCCCTCAAGACCCACCTCTTCTGCTCTGCCCTCCCCAACTCCTCGCTCCCCTTACCTACTCCTGCCGATACCCTCCATTCAGTACAATCTATTACCTAAGATCTGTGTACTCATATCCTCACCACATGGACCAACCAGCCATCATTCTCGATCTAACCAAGCCAAGCGCGTGCACCTGGGATCTCGCATCCTCATGAACGTTACACTCGTCTCTCCCTCTGTTCCCCTTCGTCTCCCCCACCACCTCCGTCTCTCAGATTCTAAGCCCTAGGGCAGGGACCGTGTCTACTCAATTACTTTGTAAAGCGCCAGGTACATTGCTGGCGCTATATAAATGTTTAATAATAATAATAATAAAGCAGAAAATATTATCCAAATAATCCCTAAATGATGTATAGAGATGCCAAGGCCAGAATATCGAAGAGTATCTGCTAGCTTTGGGTGCCTAATATTAAATACCACAGAATAAAATTTAGGCACTTGGAGCTCCCATTGACTTTTGCTGGGGATAAATAATGTTGATAATTCCAAAATTAAGGGAACTGAAAATCAGAGGCCACAATTTTCAGAAGTGTCTAAAGATTCAAGAGTCTATGACAGAGAGTCATAACTAGTATCCAGATCTCCCAAATGTCCTCTGCCATGGAAAATTTGTTTTCTTCTGCCTCAAAATTTCAGTACTGTCCTCACACTGAAATGGCTATTCAACATGAAGATCAAGTTCTGGACGTATTTCAGGATGATGGACTTAAACCTGATTATTAATCTGCCTATTAATCGGATTTGTGTGAGTCCTCCACCCAGCCAGTTTGCAGAGGAAGGAGCAGTACAATTCTACACTGAAACTTCAGCAATAGGACCTATGTCAATTCTGGTGGTGTTTGCGTTAAGGGAATCATTCCAATCTAACACACACCTGATTTTGAAGTCTTTCAGTTTCTCTGCATTCAGCTTGGCTGTAAGGAAGTCCGGAAGTTTTCGACCCAGTTGATGAAAGCTGTACAACAAGCACTCCACATAACTGAATTGCAATTTGGGCTCTTCATTGCCAGCATTCTCCCCATTCTCTGCTTCCTCTGGAGGGAGTGGCATGTACTCCTGATGAACAGAAACCAAATGGCACATGAAGAACTTTAACTCACACTCCGTAGCTAAGACACTTTCACAAAATAAAAGTTATGAAAGTTAAAGCATTTAATACAAAAATAAATTCAGCATTAGAGAATCAATTATTTCATTGTAACCAGACGTATCTGCATAATATGCTACCAGTTCATTTCCTCAGTTTGAAGCAAACACTAAGCAAGCATTTGCCTTTTTGGTGCCATGCTCAGCACTATGGGATGATGCAGAAGGAACAACACTCCTGCAGAGTACTGTGCACACCACTTCATCAAATAAATTCAGTTCAGCAATCTAAACTAGGACCATATCTACATTGCCAATTTTAACCAAGTCTCTCACTGTTGCATTACTACCAGCACAGTTCCACAGGTACTAGCCATATAGCTAAAGGGCTGATGTAGACCAGCTGCCAGCTTTATTGTTGATATTTGCTCTGAAGCAGAACAGTAATTACTCGAGTAATCGAGGATCGGACTCAAGTACATGGTAGAATACTCCGTACTTGATATGAAAACCTGTGCCCTTACCTTGTCGTCCGATCAAGCGTCCCTTTGGCCCCCTTACATGTCCTCATGCTGATCAAATAAGGAAGCACCAGCGTGGAGCAATGAATTGGGGGGGATTTTTAGGGGGTTGCAGAGGCAGGAAGGAGGGGCAAGGGGCAGGACACTCGTGAGTAGGGATGCAGCCCATTGAGTCAAGGCGGAGGGGGCCGTCACAAGTAGCACCAGCGAGTTTAAATGTACAGTATAAGGACAATTGAATGATTCGGTTGACTCAGATCAAAATGGTAGTAGAGCATACTAACAGTACCTAACAAAATTACACTAAAGAGGCCCAGAATGGACAGAAACTGAGAAAATAAAAAGTGCCATACTGGGTCAGACAAAAGGTCCATAAAGTGGCCACTGTTGGAGACAGATTCTGGAATCTCGGTCGCTTGACCAAAGAATTACCCAACATGTCACCATAGGGCAATCCATTCGCTGTTGTTCACGCTCAGCTCCTGACAGTAAGAGGTTATATTCTGCAAACCTACCTGGCTAATAGCTGCAAATGGACTTATCCTCCAGAAACTTATCCAATCCTTTCTTAAACCCAGCTACACCACTGGCCTTGACCACATCTTCTGGCAACAAATTCCTCAACTTAATTGTGCGTTGAGTGAAAAAATACTTTTATTTGTTTTAAATCGGTTACCTGTTCGTTTCCTGGAGCGTCTCCTAGTTCTAGTACTATTTGAGAGGGTAAATAACCACTCCCTCTTAACCTGTTCCACACTACTCATGATTTTATAAACTATCATATCCCTCTGTCGTCTCTTCTCCAAGCTGAGGAGTCCCAACCTATCCAGCCTCTCTTCATAGGGGCACCGTTCTATACCCCTTATCGGTTTTGTTGCCCTTCTCTGTACCTTTTCTATTTCTACTATATCTTTTTTGACATGGACGACCAGAACTGCATGTAATATTCAAAGTGCAGTTGCACCAGAGACTTATATACTGGCATTATGAGGTTTACAGTTTTAAATAAATACAATATATTGTATAAATACAATATATTTATTAAAGGCACTTGCTTCCGGCATGGCCAACCATCAAATAAACACATCAACAAAATACAATATAAAATCAAATATAAAATCCATAGAAATAAACAAAAGCAAAAGTTTACATTCTACAAATATTTTATACAAACAAATATGCACACACAATACAATATCTTCATTCTGAATATCTGTTTACAGTTTTATTTTCTATCCTTTTACAAATAATTCCTAACTTTCTGTTTGCTTTTTTGATAGTGCTGTACGCTGAGCCGAGGATTTCAATGTACTCCAAAGTCTCCAGAGTCCTTTTTCTGAGTGATAACTTCTAATTTAGAACCTAGCATTGTGTATATAAAGTTGGGATTGTTTTTCCCTACGTGCATCATTTTGCACTTGTCCACATTAAGTTTAATCTTCCATTTAAATGCCCAGTCGCCCAGTCTTGGAAGATTCCCCTGCAATTCTTCACAAATTTAACCACTTCACTCTTTACTCCCCTTTCCAGATCACTGGGTGAAAACAGACATGACGCTAACCACCCTTTAACCACCCTTGGTGGTTATTTATGCATGTTGCAGGGCTGTATTTGTGCCCTATGCAGCCCTGCAACATGCATAAATGACCACCAAGGGTGGTTAAAGGGTGGTTAGCGTCATGTCTGTTTTCACCCACCAATTAAACAAACACCACTGGTCCCAGTACAGTTCCCTGGGGCACTCCACTATTTACTTCTCTCCATTGTGAAAACTGACCATTTAGTCCTTCTCTTTGCTTCCTATCCATTAGCCAGTTAACGATCAACAATAGGACATTGCCTCCTAGCCCATGACTTTTTAACATTGTTAAAAGTTTCTCATTCCAACAGATTAGTGAGGCACGACTTCCCTTTGCAAAATCCATTTTGACTCTTCCCCATTAACATCATGTTTATCAATGCTCCACAGTTCTGTTTTAAATAAAAGATTCCACCATTTTGCGTGGCACAGACATTAGGCTCGTCTGTAGTTTTGAGGATCACCTCTGGAGCCCTTTTTAAATATTGGCATTACATTTGCTACCCTCCAGTCCTCCGTTACAGTGGCAGATTTTAGCAATAGGTTACAAATTACCAGTAGTAGGTCTACAATTTCATATTTGAGTTCCTTTAGAACTCTTGAGGTGTAAACCATCAGGTCCAGGTGATTTGTTACTATTTACAATTTGCTACTCTTCCAGTTCTCGCTTGGCCTGCCTGATTAACTTTTTACATCTAATTTGCCAGTGCTTATGCTTTTTCAGATTTTCCTCATTAGGCCTAGCTTTCCATTTTTTAAAAGATGCCCTTTTGGTTTTATTAGCCACCTCCACCTCACCATTTAGCCATTTAATTTGGGCCATTTAGCCATTTAATTTGGGCCATTTAGCCATTTAATTTGGGCTTCCAAGATGGTATTTTTTAAATAATCGCCATACCTCTTGCAAATATTTAATTCTTGCCACTGCTTTTAGTTTCCTTCTAACTAGTTTCCTCATTTTAGCATAGTCTCCCCTTTTGAAGTTAAATATTACTGCAGTAGTTTTATTTACCATTCTCCCTCCAGTAATTTTATGTCAAATTTGATTACATTATGATCACTATTGCCAAGCAGCTCCACCGCCATTACCCCTTACACCAGGTCCTGCACTTCTCTTGGGACTAGATCTAAAGTAGTTCCTCCTCTCATTGGTTCCAGGACCAGCTGCTCCAAGAAGCAGTAATTTATGTCATCTAGAAACTTTACCTCCATATCACGCCCAGAGGAGACATTCACCGTCAATACTAGGATAACTGAAAATCACCCATTATTATTGTGTTACCGATTTTAGTAGCATGTCTAAACTTTGCTAGCATTTCATCATCAGTCTCACCATCCTGGTCAGGCGATAGTATAGCCCCACTGCTATACACTTCCTCATTAGGCATGGAATATCTATCCACAGAGTTTCCAAAGTACAGTCTCCTTCCTGTAAAACGTTAATCCTACTTGACTCAATGCATTATATCTAGATCTTCATTTAGTGCCATACACTCCAATTCTCCCATCTTAGTTTTTAGACTTTTAGCATTTGCATATAGACACTTAACTGCTCAAACTCTTTTCTAATTTTTAGTGCCAGCAGGCAGGTTCCATTCTACTTAAGGTGGAATGGGCTCCCCCTTACCCAAAAGGTTCCCCAGTTTCTAATTAATCTAAAGCTCCCCTCCCTGCACCAATCTCATCCACACATTGAAACTCTGGAGCACAGCCTGCCTCTGGGGTCCTATGTGTGGAACTGGATTTCTGATAATGCAATCCAGGATAATTGGTTACCTACCTTCGGTGAATTCCTTTCTCTCTTACTCTCCTTCTCCTCCTCCGCTGGGTAGCTCTGCTGCTGGCCGATAGGAGGCAGATGATCATGTTTTTCTTTTGCGCATGCGCTAGGAGCTACCCGGTTCTCCAGTCAGTAATCAAGCCGAGTGCCCCTAGAAAAGTATCCTTAATCCAACAGTAACACCAACTCTGAAAACAGAAAAAAGTGAACTCGGGCCCAACGGGGCCTAACTCAGATGAACCAGAGGAAGAACAAGTAGCAGGCTGGTACAAGAAGAACTGTATGCTGTCTGGCAGGGAGGGTCGGAGGAGGAGAAGGAGAGTAAGAGAGAAAGGAATTCACCAAAGGTAGGTAACCAATTCTCCT
>QEPC01006018.1:817572-860786 GCA_003113815.1 Sphenodon punctatus
CAAGAGGAGCGAGTGATCGACAGTGTCAAAGGCAGCAGAGAGGTCAAGGAGGACAAGAATGGAGTAGTGGCGTTTAGATTTAGCGACAAGTAGATCATTGGTGATCTTGGCCAGGGCAGTTTCTGTAGAATGGAGGGGGCGGAAGCCGGATTGGAGAGGGTCAAGGAAGGAGTTGGCGGAGAGGAGGTCCAGGCAGCGGGAGTAGACAACACGTTCCAGAAGCTTCGAGGCAAAGGGAAGGAGGGAGATTGGCCGGTAACTAGAGGGGTCAGATGGGTCCAGGGTGGGCTTTTTGAGGATGGGGGAGACTTTGTGGGTAAGATAGCTTGTATTGAGCACAACTTCAACTCCGCTATTTCGGATGCAGTGGCAGAGTCAGAGGTTAGGAATGCCCCATCTGATCAGATTGAGTTTCAATTGGTGACATCGGCCGAGGCGGCTGATGTCCTGGGGTCTGGTTCAGGCCACAGCTTCTGAATTAGATCCGTGCCCATCCTGGTTGGTCAAGGCCTCCAGGGAGACATTGGGGCCGGTGCTGGGTGGGTTATTAACACCTCCCTTCAGGAAAGGAGGGTGCCAGACTGCCTCAAGGATGCTGTGGTTCGGCCCCTTCTTAAGAAACCATCTCTTGATATGGATACATTGGCGAGTTATCGGCGAGTCTCTAATCTTCCCCTTTTAGGGAAGATTATTGAACAGGCAGTGGCCCGGCAGCTGCAGATACTTCTGGACCACACCTGTTTTCTAGATCTCATGTAGTCAGACTTTTGTCCGGGTTATGGCACGGAAACTGCGTTGGTGGCCTTGGTTGACGACCTTCTAGTGCAGCTAGATAGGGGTCACACAACCCTACTAGTTCTCCCCCTGCCTCCGGCTAATCCTCCGCACGGGTAGCTCTGCGGGTGGCCGCTGGGAGGCAGAAGAAGAAATTCACTCTTGCGCATGCATAGCAGAGCTATCCCCTCATCTCTTCAGCCTGTCTTCTGCCTTCGGGCTGTCTGGAGCACATTCTATGGCTCCACTACTCGGCATTTTAAAAATTTTCTTTTGTTTTTCTCTCTCTCAAGCCAATCACTTGCCGAACACCTCGTCCACCCCTCAGGGCGTAAGGGGACCTCTTAGATCAGGCAGACGAGCAGGCGGGGCCATAGGGGCAGTGCTTCCCCCGAGCCACTCGGGTCAACACTCAGCCCTGGCCGGTTCCCGTGCACAGCGCCTGGGAACAGGGGATCCGAGTGGGGAATTTTTATTTTTTCTCTCCCTTTTCATGGACCTCTCCCCGTGACTGTTTACCCCTCGGAGGCAAAGGAAGCGACAGCCACCCCTCCCCCCGCCTAGGAACAGCTCCGCATCGCGAGAGCGGGTTCCGGCTGCGAGCGCAGGACCCGGAGCCGGTAGGAGAACTACCGCAGCATGGAGCAACCCGGGGAAACCAGAGCGCTGGATCAAGCAGCCCCTGCACAGGAAGAATCACAAATAACAATGTCTTCCATGGCCACCACGATGGGAAAAATTCTCTAGTCGTTAGACAGGCTTTGCGAGTTGCAAACACAAAGGATCTCTAATCCCCGCCCCCCTCCCCAAGTCTCAGGGTCCACAGGCGGGAAAGGCTTCCAGAAAGGTGAACAAAAGGAGCGAGAGGCCCACAGGGGGCGCCAGAGCGCTTTCACAGGGTTCTTCTCACTCCTCTGAGAATTCTACAGGGGAACAGCCTAGGAAGCGTAGGGTTCAGGCCCTCACGCTCCTATCTTCAGACTCAGACTGTGAGCTAACAGGACTCCTGATTATCTGGAAGGAGCAGAGGTTGAGGCTGAGGCCTCCACTCACCAGGATCTTCCCCCAGACAGCGAGACAGGCAATTCCCCTTAACATTCAGGGAGAGCCTACTTGTGCAAGTTTCTAAAACCCTGCAACTCAAGGAAAGACCAGTAAAAGAGTATTCCTCAGACTCCCAAGAGGAGGAGGAAAGGGACTTTCCTTCCCTTCACGGGAAGGAGGCAGGCATGCCCCTCGATAAGGTCTTCGAGAAGTTGATCCTAGAGGAATGGAAGAACCCTGACAAGTCCCCGAGACTGAACAGAACACAATCCTCTCTTTATGCCCTTTCACAAAAAAAGGAGCCATTATTTAGGAACCCAAAAGTGGACGCTGCAGCAGTCTCCCTGGCCGGGCAGACGGTATTCCCCACAGAGGGGGATTGTTACCAAAAAGACCCCACAGATAGGGCTATAGATTCAGCCCTTAGAAGGGGCCTAAAGGCTTCCGCCACAGCAGTAAAGGTGAACGTAATTTCATCATACGTGGCGAGAGCCCTTATGGCATGGCTACAGGAAGCACAAGACCCAGAGATCTCAGACCCTGTCATCTCGAATTATTCTAGCAGCTGCCTTCCTAGCCGACTCCACAATGGATGGCATGGGATGGGCAGTCCGAGCTGTGGCAGGATCGGTGGCGGCTAAGAGGAGACGGTGGCTGAGGTCTTGGCAGGGAGATCTCACTGCAAAGAATAAGTTGGTAGCAGCCCCCTATAAGGAACTCAAACTCTTTGGGGTCTGCCTGGAGAAGGTACTTGCAGATGCAAATGACAAAACTAAACACAAGACTCTACAGCAGATGGGAACTAAAAAGAGATTTTCCCACCCCCAGCAATTTAAGCCCAGAGGTAACTATGGGGGGTTTAAAAGTTTCCAGTGTCAACATAGAGAGGGCCAGAGTAACTTCTCCTTTCGAGGAAGAGGAAACAAGCACCCCAGATTTGATAAACAGAGACCATGGGATCCTTCCACAGGGGGGCAGCATAACAGGACTCCTGACTTATCTGGAAGGAGCAGAGGTCGGGGCAGGCTCCAACACTTCTCAGGGCTATGGGAAAAAACAGTCTCAGACTCGTGGTTCTGGAGTGTGTGAACCAAGGTTATCACAGAGTTATCAAGGCAGCCAAAAGAAAGGTGTACATCTTCCCCCACCTCGACTAATCCAACCAAAAATTTGGCCACATCCTCAGAAATCCAGAGACTCTTAAGCATAGGGGCCATAGAGCCAGTTCCCCTGGATCAATCAGGGCTAGGCCTATACTCGATCATTTTCCTGGTCCCCCAAAAGCTGGGCACCTGGAGAGCAGTTTTGGATCTGAAGACTCTGAACAAGGCAGTCAGAACCCAGTTTCAAAATGGAAACCATGACCTCCATATCACAGTCCCCGAGGACAGGGGACTGGATGGTGTCCCTCGATCTGCGGGAGGCATACCTCCACATACCAATTTGGCAGCCACACAGGAGATGGCTCAGATTTTGTTAACAAGCCCACTATCAACTCAGGGCCTTTCGTCAGCCCCGAGGACCGTCACCAAGATCCTGGTCCCTCTGATTGCAAACCTCAGGAAGGAGGGAATCCACTTATACCCTTACCTGGACGACATTCTGATCCGGGCAGTCCTTCCCCAAGATCACAACAGACTCAAACAGAACAATGCAATACCTAACACTACACGGGTTCCTAGTCAACAAACAAAAAAGTCACCTCCAGCCCACACACAGGTTGGAGCATCTAGGGGTAATTCTGGATACGACCTTAGATCTCGTTCTTATTCCTCTCTCCAGACGAAACAAAATTCTCCCCGATTCGGCACTTGAAACACCAGCCAAGAATGCGACTCAAGACACTGGCTCAACTCCTAGGACTGTTGGTATCCTGCACCAGACAGGTACAGTGGGGCAGTTTTTCACCTAAGACCCTTGCAGAGGCTGCTGCGTTCTATGAAGCAAGAACTAACTCTAGGGCTAAACCCGTGGGTTCCCATTCCCAGGGCCTTAGGACACTCAATGTCCTGGTGGCTAAGAGAGGACATTTTCAGCGAGGGGGTACCTTTAACAGAACCAGTGAGAGAGGTGATAACAACCGATGCCAGCCTCTTGGGCTGGGAGCACACTCAAGGAACAGATCAGTCCAGGGCCTCTGGAGTAAACAGGACCAGAGACGCAGCATAAACTTTCTAGAGCTCAAGGCGATACGCCTGACTCTGGAACGCCTCGGTTCGGATCTAGTGAATCGGCACCTACTTGTCTACATGGACAACACCACGGCCAAGGCCTACGTAAGCCACCAGGGCGGATCCGGGGCTCCGTCTCTACACAAAGAAGCAGTGAGACTCTTTCACTTGGGCCCAGAAACACCTATATCCCCTGAAGGCCTTACATATCAAAGGCCAAGACAATGATCAGGCAGACTGGCTGAGCAGGAGAATGATCGACCCGCACGAATGGGCTTTGGACAAGGAGGTGTTTCGGACCCTAATCATGCGTTTCGGCCTTCCAGTAATGGACTTGTTTGCCAGCCAGGAGAACGTCCAACTGCCCAGATTCATGACCAGAGTTCCCTGAAAGGCAGCAACTGCGGTGGATGCCCTGAATCAGCCATGGCCACGGGGATTGCTATATGCCTTTCCTCCGATTCCCCTGATCTCGAGAACCATAGTAAAGATCATCAGGAAACAAGCGCAAGTGATCTTCATAACTCTTTGGTGGCCCAGGAGATAGGGTTTCTCAGACTTGATAGAACTAAGCCAAGGTTGCTACATCAGTCTAGGCACCAACCCAACCTTGCTCAGACAGGGTCCAGTACTCTGCGAGAACCTCAAAAACCTAGGACTGACAGCATGGAACTTGTCCACAGGACACTTGAAGAGGAGAGGGTACTCTAAATCAGTACTTGCAACCCTTCAGCAATCCAGACGCCCGGCAACCAGGAAATCCTACAACGCTTCCTGGAAAACATTTGCACTGTGGGCAGCGGACAAGAGACATCCCTGCAAAGCAGAAATTCCACTCATTCTCCAATTCCTTCAGGAGGGGTTAGATAGGGGTCTCAAGCCTAATACATTGGCTAGGCAGGCAGTGGCAATAGACTCAGTCCTGAGGGCAGTTGCAAATAGAGCTGTCTCATCTCATAGACATGTCAGACAATTTCTGAGGGCAGCAAGGTCAATCTCTCCACCTGTAACCCATAGATGCCCGTCCTGGAGCCTGAACCTTGTGCTAGACTCTCTCACTAGGGCACCTTTTGAGCCGCTCAAGCACATATCACTATATATGCTTATACTGAAGGTGGTGTTCTTAGTTGCAGTCGCATCAGCCAGGAGGGTGTCAGAGTTAGGGGCCTTGTCGGTAGAGGAAAATCCACGGCACGATTCGTTAACATTAGGCAAGGTTACAGGGGTACCAAGGCCTCGAAGAATCTCATCTCTAAGTGGGTGAGACAGTGCATCCAAGAAGTCTATAGGGCTAAGGGAAGGTGCCACCTCTCCAGATATGGGCTCCTTACGCGTTTAAAACAGGAGCCTCATACGAGGAAATATGCAGGGCGACCACGTGGTCATCCCTGCATACCTTTAAGACATTATAAGCTCAATGTATACAAATCTGCAGAAGCTGCCTTTTGTAGATGGGTGCTACAGGCAATTCCCCAGTGCTGTTGGTTCCCACCCGTAAGAATGACAAGGCTCGGGTACATCCCGTGTGGAGGATTAGCCGGAGGCAGGGGGAGAAAGAAGAATTGGTCACCTACCTCGGTGAATTCCTTTCTTCCCTGCTCTCCAGGTAATCCTCCAACCCTCCCTACCAAACAGCACTAACAAGGGATCAGGACATACCTCAAGAACAGGCACATTGCAAGAATGGATTTTCACAATTTTATACTAGGAATAGGTTCAGGTTGCTTAGGACCTTAAGTTTGGGTTCACACAGTTTTTGTTGAGTTCACAGTTGAAATTGCTGAGAGTGGACAGGTCTGTCCTTGGCTTGGATATCGACTGAAGAGATGAGGGGATAGCTCTGCCACGCATGCGCAAGAGCAAATTTCTTCTTCTGCCTCCCGGCAGCCACCTGCAGAGCTACCCGTGCGGAGGATTACCCAAAGAGCAGTGAAGGGAATTCACCAAGGTAGGTGACCATTTCTCCTTTCAACTGGATCTATCAGCGGCTTTTGATACCGTTAACCATGAGTTGTTGGCGACTTGTTGCAGGACCTGGCCGGGGTGGACGGAACAGTTTTACAATGGTTCCATTCTTATCTTGCCGGCAGATCACAGTGGGTGTTCCTAGGGGACTGTACATTATCCCCTGGGGATCTTGCATGTGGGGCCCCTCTGGATTCCATTCTGTTCCCTCTCATGTTTAATGTGTATATGAAGTCACTTGGGGAGGTCGTACGCAGCTGGGGAGTTAGTGGTCATCAATATGCAGATACACCCAGCTGTATTTATAGATTTTATCCAACCCAGGACCTGTTGTCTCCTTGCTGTCCCCATGTCTGGCTGCTGTGGGGGACTATATGAGGTCGAGCCAATTGAAGCTCAATCCTGGTAAGACAGAGGTGAGGATGTTAAGGAGGATCGATGATCTGAGGGAGAATGCCCGTTATTGGGTTTTTTTTGACCTCCATTGGTTCCATCTGTGCAGAGCCTAGAGGTGCTCCTGAACTCACAGCTGCACTTGGATTCTCAGGTGTCAGCTGTGGCCAGGGGCACCTTTCACTAATTATGTCTGGTGAGAAAGCTCTGCACATGCGTCTCAGAATCAGCCTGTATCACCCTCAACCATGCATTCGTCACCTCGAGACAGGGCTATTGCAATGCGCTCTACATGGTGCTGCCCCTCTTGATGGTTTGGAAGCTGCAGCTAGTGCAGAATGCTGGGCCTGTCTCTTGACTGGGACGGGCTACAGAGAACACATTACACCAGTGCTCTAAGCATTGCACTGGCTGCCTATTGTCTTCTGGGCCCGATTCAAGGTGCTGGTTTTAACCTTTAAAGCCCTTAATATTCTGGGTCCTACTTCTCTGAAAGATCACCTCAACCCCTGGGCGGCCCCTACAGTCATCAGGGACCGCTTCCTTGGGGGGTCCTACGTTTTAGGCGGGTTTGTATGGGCAGGAGGGCGTTCTCGATGGCTGCACCATCGCTTTGGAATGCTCTCTCGGCAGAGGTCTGCCTCAGCCCAAATTTCCTTACCTTCCAACGTAGTTGTAAGACCTGGCTCTTCCACCAGGCATTTGGCAGGGAACGGGGTGGATAGGATGGGTTAGGGAGGGGTTTTTAATCTGTACAAACCTTTGAAGAATTAATTTATTTATATATTTATACTATATTTATATTTTTTGTTGATAATTTGTTTTTATTGTGAGCTGCCTCAAGTCGCCTTTGGGCAAGAGGGGCGGGATATAAATGTGAGAAATAAATAAATACACAAATAAACAAGGAGTGCCCAAACTAAAAGGACTCCGACACCTTGGACAAGAGACAGTTGATAAATAAAAAGCAACTAGCGTTTCACATGCACCAACAAAGATGTTTGGGGTGCAAGCACAGAAGGATAATATTGGAATTATTTGTATAGTGCATATTATCTTGGAAAAGACAATTTAACACACACTAAGATTGGGACTAAAATGTAATACTCACCTTCTTTGATTCTGTTAAAATGAGATCCTCTACTTCCTTTGTTAACACCTCCTCAGCCAAGGTCTTGAGTTTTGTAGAGAGGAACTTGATGGCTCGCTCTCTCACAATATCTTCTCCCTGAAGAATCTGGCTGAACAAGCCTCCCAATGTTCCTGCAACAGAAAGCTCAACTAATGCAAGCCATCCCTCAGTTATATAACAAATAACCAGAAGTATATTGTTCCATGGAAAAAGGACTTTCTGAACTAAAAAAATTCCACAACTTAACGTAAGTTTTAAATAGTGTGGATAAGGCAAACATGCATATAATTTTAGGCATGGATCATGCCCTTCTATATACAGTGCAACCTCATCATCACGAGGTATTTGGGAGCCATGTCTCACTGTGTTAGAATCGAAACTTTATTTATTTAATTAGATTCCTAGGCCGCCCCTTCCTGCAGCTCTGTATGTTTAGTACAACATACTAAAACATAAAAATATAAACAATCAATAAGAAATATGAATAAATATACATATATATAACTATATAAAACTGCAATAAAAACATAATGGCACAGTTACAAATACAAAAACCCACCCACCCCGACATCACCCGCGTCAAAGGCCTGATGGAAGAGCCAGGTCTTATGTTATCTGCGAAAACAAAGTTAGGTCTCGGATCAAGCGGACCTCCGTCGGGAGGGAGTTCCACAGCCCTGGTGCAGCCACCAAAAACGCCCTCCTCATCCCCCCACCCTCCGAGATACTCAAGGGACCCAGAGGAGAGCGTCCCCAGACGACCGCAGGGGCCGATGCAACACCACAGATAGGCCAGGCCCAGGCCATACAGGGCTTTAAAGGTCAAAACCAACATCTTGAATTGGGCCCAGAAGACTATATGCAGCCAGTGCAGAGACTGACCACGACCTGTTCCCGTAAGGAGGCGGGCCGCTCTATTCTGCACCAGCTGCAGCCTCCAGACCATCACCAAGGGTAACCCCACGTAGAGCGCATTGCAGTAGTCCAGTCTTGAGGTGATGAAAGCATGGATGATGGTGGCTAGGTCGGAGGCCAAGACAGACGGCCAAAGCCATGGTACCGAATGCAATTGGTGAAATGCTCCCTTTGCCACAAACGCCACCTGGGCACCCAGGTGGAGCTGAGAGTCCAGGAGCACTCCCAGACTCCAAACCTTAGGGACCAACGGAGGGCAGACCCAATTAATGATGGGTGCCACCACTCCTTCAGCCCCTCCCGCCAGCATCACCTCTGTCTTGTCAGGATTCAGCTTTAGACGGTTCACCTTCATCCAATCCCCCATAGCTGCCAGACACCGGGTAAGCACCAAGACTGCCGGGCCTGGGTCCACTGAAAAGGAGAGGTAAAGTTGGGTGTCATCAGCATACTGATGATACCGCACACTAAACCCTCTGACGACCTCCCCCAAAGGTTGCATGTACACGTTGAATATGAGAGGGGACAAAATAGAATATTGCGGGACTCCACAGGTAAGGTCCCGGGGAGATGATGAACAGTCATCCAGTACCACACATTGAGTTCTCCCAGCCAGGAAGGAGTGGAACTATTCAAGAACAGTCCCGCCCACCTCGGCACAGTCCCGCAAGCGGGTCACCAACATCTCATAATCAACAGTGTCAAACGCAGCCAAGAGATCTAACAGGATCGACTGACCCTGGTCCAACTCACGGCAGAGATCGTCAACCAAGGCCACAAGCATGGACTCAGTGCCAAAACCCGGCCGAAAGCCAGACTGCAAGGGATCCAGAAAGCTGACATGGTCCAGATGCCCCTGAAGCTGCTGGGCCACCACCCGTTCAATAACCTTCCCTAAAACAGGAAGGTTTAGCGACTGGCTGATAGCTGGCCAGGGAGTCAACATCCAAAGATGGTTTCTTAAGCAGAGGCCGCACCACCACCTCCTTGAGGCAGCCCGGCCCTCCGCCCTCCCTAAGGGAGGCACTGACTACCCCAGTCAACAACAGCCCCAAAGTCTCCTGGCTGGCTTTGACCAGCCAGGACTGGCATAGGTCAAGTTCACAAGTGGCCCTAATAGACCCAAGGCCATCCCCATATCAGTGGACGACACACACTGAATCTGATCCCATAAAACAGGACAAGGCAGGGCTTCCATTACCTCTGGTTCTTCTACTGTCAAAAAATGTGATGAATCTAGGCAATTTTATCCACAAAAAAGTTGACAAACATGTCACAGCAAGCACTGGAAAATTCTAGTTCCAGGCAGAGGGAGGCCGGACTGACCAGCCCTCTCACCACATGGAAAAGCTCAGCTGGATGCGACTTTGCGGACACTATGAGAGCAGCAACAAACCTCTTCTTTGCTGCCTGCAGAGCCACAGTATAGGCTTGCAAACAAACTCTGTGCTGCAATTGGTCGACTTCAGTAAGAAAGCAACACCACTGTCACTCCAACTGCCACCCTTCCCACTTCATCCATCACAGGTCCTCCGTATACCAGGGGGACCTGTGAAGTTGGCGTTCACGGAGTGGACACCTAGGAGCCGTTCGGTCTAGGACCTCGGTCAAACAAGGTGTTCCAAAGAGCCACGAGGTCATTGAGCAAATGGTCCTCAAGATCGGACGGAAACTCCCCGAGAGCATTCCAGAACCTCTCCAGTTCCGTAAGTCTCCAGGGGCAAAGCAACCAAACTGGTTCAGCACCTTCCCAGGTTATAATGAGTATTTGGATGGCACTAGTAGTATGTGATAAGATTCTCCTCTAGGGGGAAAGACTCACCAGGCTTGCATTATTAAGGAATAATGGCCCATAAGTTTCCTGAATGGCAGGGACAAACTTGTTTTGAAACAGTTGCATCTACATGTGATGAGTCATTATCCTCAAAATATGGGTTTTTCAACTGATGGCCCAAGGGCTGGATCCAGTCCATAGTAGGGTTCCATTTGGCCTGTGGTCTTAACTTTCTATTTTATTAAAATAGCAGTTTTTAAGAATACATATTTTGAGAATGTTCTGCAATAGCAGCAGCAAACTCTGCACGTTAAACTTGTGCACAGTTCTTTCTGATAAGTGTGAACAGGGTTTGACTACCCCAGCACTAAAAAAATAATGTATGCACTGGCCACATGATATCTGTAAGCATGGCAACCTGGCCACCAGCAATTGCTGTGAGGTGATCCTATCTGCAATGGCCAAAACGTTGGACAGCTCTGCCTTAACTAAACAATGCAAACCTAGGCATTGCAAACAATGCAACAATGCTAATTTTTTACCAGGAAGAGAATCTTATCATAAACAGTTAACCTCTCTGCCTGTGATCAAAGGCATCGGAAAGGAAGAGAGAATAAAACAGAAAATATCATAATGCCTCTGTATACATCGATTGTGTGACCACACCTTAAATATTGTGTACAGTTCTGAGCGTCTCATCTCAAAAAAGTAGAACTAGAAAAGGACCGACAAGAGCAACAAAAAGGGCATGGAATGGCTCTCATATGGAGAGAGACTGGATACGTTAGGGTGCGTCAGCTTGGAGAATAGACAACAGAGGGGATATGATAGAAGTTTATAAAATCTTGAGTGGTGCGGAACAAGTAAATAGGGAACAGTTATTTACCCTCTCAAATAGAACTAGGGAACAGTCCATGAAACTAACTAGTGGTAGATTTAAAACAAATAAAAGTAAGTATTTTTTCACTCAACGCACAATTAGCTTGTGGAATTTGTTGCCAGAGGACAAGGCCAGAAGTATAGCTGGGTTTAAAAAAGGATTGGATAAGTTCTTGGAGAGTATGTCCACTAACAGCTATTAGCCAAGCAGGTTTAGGGAATGTAACTTTTACTGTTGGAAGCTGGAAGTGGACAACAGGGAATGGATTACCCATTGTGAACTGATTGGGTACTTCACCCTAGCGACTGAGATTAACTTGGAGACAGCATGGTAGGTTTGATGGACCACTGGTCTGACCCAGTAAGGCACTACTTATGCTCTTAAAAGGTTTCTTTGAATGAATGAATGCTTGATTGCTTTTCTTTGTGTTTACAAGATGGGAACCATGCTTCAAGTCATAGAATGTTATAACCTTAGGGAGCCTTAAGGGAAGGGCAGGATAAAAATTTAAACAACTAAATAAAATAAAGAAACAACTTAATTCACACTGTAATGACAGACATGAGGTTGATCTGTATGGATACACCACATTTCGGATGCTATGAAACAGAATGATGGATCCTGTTTTGCATAAGTCAGACAGCACAAAGTCATCCCTGATAAATAGGGAGAAGTAACATCTTAACATTCTTCATTGCCCAACAAGAGAAACATGCTCAACATTCTTCAAGACTCAATAAGCATTGCAGAATATTTAGTTTTTGGTTTTTTTTTTTAAAAATTCCATGAAGAATTTGTCCTTTACCTTTTGGATCCATCTTAAATATACTCAGCATGGCATTGTTCACCAAGTTGAATTCTGCAGAATCATCTGGGCAAGAGAAAACTCAAGATCAGGCACTTTACTAAAATAAGCAGACACCAAGAATGAGGAGCCAAAGTTCAACTCTCAACACAAGAGAATTTACTTCAAATATTTAGTGACGAACTCACTACAGAATATAAATAATATTTATCAAAAAACAAGAAGCTGCGATCTTGATCGTGATGATACAAAACAGAAATAGATTCTCCACTATCAGCAAGCTCTGGGAATCAGAAATACAGAAAGGAAATTAAATATTTTGGGTAGTTTTTGAGTTAAAAAACCAACGTAATCAAAGCTAAACTGATATAAACAAGGGTTTTAGTTACAGTGCTTAGAGTTTTGAAGTGCTCTAATTTCCATCTTAATTTAGTGGCTAAACCAATTGATTAGCTTATTTCCCATTAAATGGGACTTCCACTGGGAGGTAGTATTGGAAAAGATATATCCTCTAAATGTCAACATTTTCCCCAATTACTGCAAAACACTAGGGCTGCAATCCATAAACCACTTACTGCGAGTAGTCATTGCTCCACAACAAGAAGTTTGAGGATCGTGGCCAATGTATTTATAAAATGACACATCAAGCTTTTGCAAAATATTTAGCTCTCTACAAAAGCCAACAGAAGTTTCACACTGAACAATAAATGTATTGTATAGCAAATGTTTTGCGGAGGCTTAGATTTTACCCAAGAA
Organism: Sphenodon punctatus; assembly: GCA_003113815.1. Lineage (NCBI taxonomy): Eukaryota > Metazoa > Chordata > Lepidosauria > Sphenodontia > Sphenodontidae > Sphenodon > Sphenodon punctatus. The sequence continues at coordinate 830,182 of QEPC01006018.1, forward strand.
CAAACACACTGGTGGTTTGTTTTGTTTTTTTAAAAGACCATTTAGGACACAAACTGGGGTTACAATTGACAGAACTCAGTAATGGTCTCAGTTCATGGCAGATATAGGGCATCAGGACGTACAAAGTTCACTAGCACCTATACTCAATTTTTTAAATACTGCAGGTCATGGGGAAAAAAATCTTAAAGTATAGCAGCATATAATGTTGTCACTCAATGGAGAAATCCACAAGCCATTGAGCACTAAGGTAATTAGACATTTCTTCCCCCCAGAAGATGAGGAGGCTATTGTACTGAAGGAAAACGTGAATTTCATTGGAAAACAGCATGAAGCACACAAGGTCAGGCACAGTCACAAATGTGCACTCAGCCTTTCTACAGCATATGCTCACAAGAAAGAGAAAAGGAAAGCATCAGTATCTCTTACCTGACTGCAGAAGCTGGGTCAGTATGTCTGCCACTCTGGGAAGGTTTTCTCCGGTAGCAAATTGGGGCAGTTCCTTGATTGCTTGGCGGCGGATCTGTCAAAAAAGAAAATGTCACAAATTAAAGAAAAAGCCAAATCCCTGTCATACAGTTATAGATTATGCAGGCTGTACCAACTCTAAACAAAACTTTAAAAATAACAATTACAGTGGAATAATAATCACAATAGTTGGACATAATAGTTGGACATAAGCAAATACATGTGCTATTTAAACTGCCCAGTGACACTGGGTTTTAATGAACAGGCAGACAAGACATAACATTGCTAAGGACATCTGCTGTAAAAGTATCATCTAGTACATGACTTAATTTTGATATTGAGGTTGAAGGCTAACTGCTAAGCTGAAACAGTCTGGATCAGATATACTCCTGTTTGGTTTTGACACATACAATTCTTTTGTGCAGTTAGACCCATAACCATTAGGTTCTTCCCCAGCTACTAAACACACATTCATGGAATTCAAGCCTCAGCACCTGGTAATTTGGAGAATTCTTATAAAAAGGCTTTATGTATTCATAATATGGTTTATTCTAGCGCATGATAATCTTAAGAAAAAGTCATTTTAAACTGGTTGTTAAAACAGTGCCTTCCACTCATATCACTGGTTAACTTTAATCATTACCACAAATAATTTATATTAAAATACAGTTTCCACCTTTTATTCTTATAATTTTGACCACTTATTTAGATATCATTGGTTGAAGCAGGATAAGTTACAGTCCTGTTGACGACGTATGGAGTCTCAAAAATCCTTTTTACTTCATGCACTGCCGCAGACTTCCTATGGGAACATTAGGCAAGTAACTTAAGTAATAATTTTAAGAGGCAGTCTGCACAGTTCTGTGGGCTCAATTCTGGAAGATCAGACCTTTGTGTATCAAGTTATTTCATGCATAAAATGGAGATAATACTTCCAAACCACAAAAAGGAGGAATACAAGACTTAATATCTGTAAAGTGCTTTAAGAGGAAAAAGAATTACAGACACTAATACAGTTAATTCAATCCCTGGCTACAGAAATTTTCCCTTTAATAAAATAAGGTCCAGTCAAAAAGAGAGATGAAGTCTGAAAGAATACCTATGTGCAAGGCCATAAAAATCCACTCACCTGCTTGCCTCTCGCAAGTATATTTTTTGAGCTGGCAAGTGGATTTTCACAGCCCTGATCCCTCTTCTCCCAACTACAAACTCCAGCCTGACAAGTACGTTTTTATGCCTGCAAAATGATTATTTTTACAACCCTGCCTGTATGGCAAAAGAAAATAAGTATAATTAAAACCTGTGTTCAGAAATTGTCATTGACATAAGTTCTTTTACATGCCAGGCAACATGCATCTGGGTGGTTGTAGGGATCAGCTGTTCTTCAAGTGGCTGGAACTGGTCTGAGTGAAATAAGAGGAAAGCACTAAACTCATATTTAATCTTATCACATGTAGCCATTGTTGAACTGACACACATACATAATGAAGGCCAATTTAGAAATGGAGGAGCTACCAAAAGTTGGTCAGACCTGTAGTACAGTGTGTGTCTCCAACAGTGGCTAGCACCAGATACTTCAAAGGAAGCAGCAAGAAACTTCCCTGTTAGACAAACAACAGTCCGACACTTGCATTAGGTTTCATTCTTATTCCTAATAGCTAGAAATTGATTTAAGCATTGAAGCATGAGGTTTTGATGTCCCTTCCCAAATCTACTAGCATTAATTTGGGGAGAGGGAAACACAAAAAAACAAGGAAGAAAGGAAGGAGAAAACAAGTAATAGGCATCAACAAAGCAGCTTGCTATAAAGAATCTTACGCTTATCCTTACAGAAATATCTTCATCCTCACAAAGGTCAAGCTGAGCATTGATTGCTGAATCAGCCAGTTCAGGGAAATGCTGGAAGAATTTTGGAATAAACTGTGCTGCCAGTCTCTTCTCCTTGGCACCTCCCTTGACCCCATCTAAGATCACCTGGTAAGCATCTTTATGCTAGAAGAGAAGAAAAATAGTATAAAACAGAGAGCATCTGAGACTGCAAAAAGAACAGAAAAAGACTGCTTACTTTCAAGCTGCACTTTACTTCATTAATACTGCAGCCCATTTGTAAGACAAATTTGTGTATATCAACAAAATACCCTGTTATGTCAGTTATTTGGCAATATAACTGAGTTTTGATTAGCAACCAGCAACGATAATTGACCGGGGGGGGGGGGGAGAGGAGCAACGTTTTCTTTTCAAAAACCTGTTTTCTCTAAGTAATCACAAAATGAGAAGATTAGGACAGAAATCCCCAAGCTACGGTCATGCTGACTCCAAGTGGGGTTGTGCCCCTGGCACATAGGGTCACAATCTCAATGGATATTGAAACCCTTTGCATGTTTTTGTTGCAGGGGGTACAGGCAAAGGAGGGGTCAGGAAACGGAGGATTTCAAAATGGGGGTCTTACAGGCAAAATTTCTGAGAGTTACTGCAGTAGGACCAGTCTTTTTCCACTGAGTCCATTGCAAACTTTCCATGGGCCTCAAAGTACAGGACCAGGCACTTCGCAAAAAATCAGCTCAGTTGGAGAATGTGAACTGTTAGACTAAACATTAAATCTTTCAATCAGATGTGAAGCATTTTAACTAAAGATTAAATTATCCAATCTTCACCCACAAGGAGTGTCAGCCAAAATAAATGTGGTTATAAAGATCCTGCTATGCAATCTGATGGTAGGCCTGCTGCCTACAATTCTTCTACCTGGGGAGGAGAGAGAATATTTACAAAGATGCCCACTAACATTTACATGCCCCAACTCTGTATATTCTCCAACACATTGCTTTAGTCGCATATGAACTGCCAGTGGGATTACGCACCATGTTAGACCTGCTTGATTAAATTAAAGAGTCATAAATTTCCAAAGAAATAACTAAAGGAGAAGCAACAATCTGTAACCGTCATATCCTAAACAAACAGAATAGATTTCTAGTTTTAACTCCTGCTCTCCTCTATCTCACTCAAAGGCTGTTTAGTGACAGCCCGTTTGCATCACAACTATAAACCCATGAGATGCAAAGCGCTTTTATTTCTCACTCCCGCAAGTTTCTCTGAGCCAAATGGCCCAACAAAGCAGCTCTATGTTTAGAAAGACAGAGTGAATAATTCCTGCAGCGGAATGCTACTTTTTAAAACGCTACCCAGAAGCTTGACAAGCGTGAGCAAGCAAGCAGCTTTTCAGAGTCGCTGAGTACCCAATTCCTAGTGAGTCAAGGGGGAGAGCTCAGCATCTTTAACGATTCATGGCCTGAAATTCACACTTGGGAGAAATACCAGGCAAGCAAATTCTTCCAAAGGGAAACGACTGTTATAAAATGCCTTAAAACCGAATTAAGTGGAGCCACTGAGCCAGCGTCCCTTCCAAAAAGGGAGACCAAGTGAGTCTACACTAGCAGCAAGGAAGGGGGGGCGAGGCTCTAAGGGGAATCGGGGATCATTATGGGCACGCATGGAAGGAGGTTAATTATTTTAATTAGTGATTCCTCCCCCACTTGGGCCTGATCATCCCTCAGTTGAATTCCCCCCCGTTTCCCCTCGCCTGACGCCTCTCCCAGCGTGGCCCTGCTGCCAGCACTCGGGCTGCGCAAGGCCCTGAAGGCCGCCCGCGCTCCGGACGCACCTGCCCGGCAGTTTCGGTAGCATCGGCCAGGATCCCGTAGTTACGGTAGAGCTCCTCCACGGTGGGCATCGTGAAACTGGGCAGCGGGGAGGAGAAACGCCGCCAAGACCACGCCGTAGCTGCTTCTCCAACCGCTTACCCGGGCCTGACGCTGCTGCTTGCTCCTACTGCCGCCTGCACCACAGAGCGAGCGGAACCAGAGTGGCTCCGCCGAGCGCGGCTATCACAGCCACAGCGGCCCCTGCAGCCTTGGAGGCCTCGTTGCGGGAACAGCAGCAAGGCGGAGGCGGCTACCTACCTCCTCGCATCCTCAGGGCAGCTCTGGGTGCGACTTGTTCGGCTTCCTCTGCTGCTAGAGAGAGCCGATGCCATCACCTGCCTCGGGGCAGTGCTACATCCATGGCTTGCTCATTTCAACCAGGCGGATAATAATCCTAGTGTGGATAGACTCACTGGCGCTTAAACTTAAGCCTGGCCTTGGCCTCACCTTGACCTCACCCAACGCAATTCTTAACGATATATTTGAGAGAGAAAGCCCTCTGCAGCAGTGCTAATATCGTACCAATATGTGCAGTAACAGGCCAGCCAAGGCGACAGCACCTCAACAGCTGTGTCCTTGAGTGGCTTGGGCCAGAATGAAGAGTGTCAGGACAGGCACGCCTCAGAAAATGTTTTCCGTGCTACTGTGCATGCACGAGCGCAATGACACTCCGACGCCACCCAATGCGCGTTATTTCATAAATCACGCACATGTCTATTCTACACGCTCTAAAGCCCGTAAACACGCGTCAGTTTCTGAAACCGTCCGTGAACCCCCACACATTTCAAAAATGGCACACGGATGGTTTGAAAATTACAACACGCACATTTGAACCAGTTTGAGGTTTTAAACGAGCAGAGGAAAAATGCTCTTGTTTCGCAAATCAGGCGCATTTACTGTCTCGTCTAAAAGTGCCCCTAGGGTTGACACTTGTCATTGCTTGAGTCTCAGGATCAAATTGCGAGAGGAAGGGCGTAGCTATAAAGGTGGTGCCTATTCCATCTTTTGCACCCGAGCCCCATTCCAACCTGGCTACACCCTGGCATGAAAGGTGGTAGCCCTAGCATCGCTTGAATCCTGGAAAATCAAGTTAGCCACCACATGCTGAGCTAGGGATTGGGACCACATGACAATCTGGCCTCTGTGACACACTCCTGGCAAGACACCCCATCATAGGCTCTCAGCATGTGGTGGGTTAGACCAATGGTCCATTGAGCCCAGCATATGTCTCAAATAGACTTCAAGAGTCTCTCATGACAGAGAGACCTTAACAACCCTCCAATTCAAATAGCTTGTGGAGGCTCGACTTCCCTTTACTAAAGCCCCGTTGACTCTTTCCCATGAAGCCATGTTTATCAATATGTCCAGTAATTTGTTTTTAATAATAATTTCCATCATTTTGCCTGGCACAGACATGAGGCTCGCCTCTGGAGCCCTTTTTAAATACCAGTGTTACATTCACCACCCTCCAGTCCTCAGGTACAGTCGCTGATTTTTAGCCATAGATTACAAATTACCAGTAGTAGGTCTGCAATTTCATATTTGAGTTCCTTCAGAACTCTGAGGTGAATACCATCTGGTCCTGGTGATTTGTTACTATTTAGTTTGTCAATTTGCTCTAGAATCGCTTCCATAGTCACATTGATTTGTGACAGCTCTTCTGATTCATCACCTACAAAGAACAGTTTTGGCGTGTGTATCTCCCCAACGTCCTCTGCAGTGAAGACAGAAGCAAAGAATTCATTCAGCTTCTGCAATGGCCTTATCCTCCCTGAGTGCCCCCATTGTCTCCTGGCCATCTAATAGCCCAACTGACTCTCTAGCAGGCTTCTTGCTTTAGATGTACTTTAAAAAGTTTTTATTATTAATTCTTGCCTATTTAGCAAGTCTCTCTTCAAATTCTCTCTTGGCCTGCCTTGTTAACGTTTTGCTTCTAATTTGCCAGTGCTTATGTTCTTTCCTATTTTCCTCATTAGGATTAGCTTTCCATTTTTTAAAGGACACCTTTTTGCCTCTAATAACCTCCTTCATCCCACCATTTTGCCAGTCTGGCAGATGTTTGGTCCTCTAGCTACCATATTTTAATTGTAGAGTACATTTAATCTGGGCTTCCAAAGTAGTATTTTAAATAATAAATAATAATAATGTTATTGTTTAGCCGAAGTCATAACAAATACACAAAATAAAACAAGTACTAAATAATAACAACACATGGCTCTTATTTAGAAAAGAAAACGCTAAAATAAAATATCCATACTTAACCAGTATTTTAAATAGTCAACACACCTCTTGCAGATATTTAATCCTCTCAACTGCTTCTTTTGGTTTCCTTCTAACTAGCTTCCTAATTTTAGCATAGTCTCCCTATGGCAGGGAGCTGTGCCCCTTTAAGAAGACGAGGAGCCCCAGCCTGTGGACTGGTGTTATTATTTATTTATTTATTTATTTATTTATTTAATTTTCACATTTTTACCCCACCCTTCTCCACAGACTCAGGAAGGCTTACAATAAAACACATTCAAAACTCTTAAACCCTCAACATCACCCCAACTACCCACTCACCCCACACTTTATCCCCACCTACCGCCCATCAATCCTTGTGCCCCCCCCCCCCACAAATCCCCCCCAACCCTATTCCTGCCTGCCAAATGCCTGGCTCAATGAAAATGTCTTACATCTCCTCCAGAAGATGAAGAGACTTGGGCTTAGGGAGACCTCCAAGGGGAGGGAGTTCCATAATTGTGGGGCAGCAACTGAGAATGCCCCCCTGCGTACCCTCTTTGTAACAACTTCACGGGTAGTTGACACTCACACGAGGGTGCCCCTCAGCTGACCTTAGAGGCCATGATATAGCTTTATAGGTTAAAACCAGCACCTTGAGTTGTGCCCAGAAAACTATTGGCAGCCAGTGCAGACTCTAGAGCACCGATGTAATGTACTCCCAGCAACCCGTCCCCGACAGAAGGCGTGCCGTCACATCCTGCAGTGCACCAACTGCAGCTTCCAAACAGTCTTCAAGGGCAGCCCTACGTAAAGCACATTGTAGTAGTATAGCCTCAAGGTTATGAAGGCATGGATGATGGTGGCCAGATCCAAATCTGATAGACAACGTTGCAGCCTTATCACCAGTTGAAGTTGGTAAAAAGTGCTCCTGGCTATCGCTGCAACCTGACAATCCAGGCACAGCAGTGGATCCAGGAATACCACAAGGCTGCGAACCTGGGACCAAGGGAGGCCGGACCCTGTCAATGACAGGGGTTCCCACCTCCCCCAGGTTACAACCATCATCACCTTGGTCTTGTCTGGATTCAGCTTCAATTAACTTGCCTGCATAATGGCAGCCAGGCATTGGATAAGCACCGAGACTGCAGGACCTGGGTCCGATGAAAAGGAGAGAGTGCTGGGTGTCATCTGCATATTGATGGCACATCACTCCAAATCTCTGAACGTTCTTGTCCAGGGGCCTCAGATACACATTGAACAGGAGTGGGGTCAAGATGGAACCCTGCAGGACCCCACAACAGAGCTCCTGAGGGGACAATGAACCATCACCCTCTGGGCTCTCCCAGCCAGGAATGAGTGGAACCACTCAAGAGTGATCCCATGCACCCCAGCCAGGTCCCACAGCCATGTCAACAATACCCCATGGTCAACCATATCAAAGGCTACCGAAAGATCTAACAAAATCAGCAGGGGACAATTCCCCCTGTCGATTTCCAAGCTGAGATTGTCAACCAATGCCACAGAGCAGTCTCAGTGCTATGCTGGGGACTGTTTATTTGTTTTTTTGTTCCATTTTTGCCCTGCCCCTCTCACAGAAGCAACTCAGGGCAGCTTACAATTGAATAAAAACAATCAATTCAATAAAATATATATAAATACAAATATATATATAAAACCACAAAAACAATAAACAACAAAATCTAACATGTGCATAACATTTCCCTCGCCCCCAACCCATCTAACCCATCCTCCCCTCCCCAGTCCCTCCGCCGAATGCCTGACAGAAGAGCCAGGTTTTACAGCTTCATCAGAAGGCAAGGAGATCTGGGCTGAGGCAAACCTTTACTGGAAGGGAATTCCAGAGCAATGGCACAGCTGCCGAGAACGCCCTCCTGTCCATCCGAACCCACTGATAGTGCGGGACTTCCAGGAGGGTGCTCCCGGACGACTGCAGGGGCCGCCCAGTGGGTCAGTAAACTGATAACACTGAGATGTGCCTGGAGCTGCAGGGCAACCACCCGCTAACTAGCCTTCCCTAAAAAGGGGAGGTTAGAGACAGGGCAATAGTTAGTGGCGGAGTCAACATCAAGAGATGGTTTCTTGAGCAGAGGATGGACGACCGCAATTTTCAGCCTGTCAGGTACCCTGCCCTCCCTAAGGGAAGCATTGACATCCCCAGCCAGCAATACCCCCAGTGTCTCCTGGGTGGCTTTCACCAGCCAGGACAGGCATGGATCTAATTCACAACTGGTTGCCTGCACCCCTACAAGCACATTCTCCACATCAGAGGGCAAGATTAATTGAAGCTGATCCAAGAAAACTGGACAAGATCGGGCCACCTCAACCCCAGACTCTGACTCTGCACTCAAACTAGCAGCACCCAACTCAAGCCAAATACAAGAGACTTTGTCTGCAAAGTAGGTGGCAAAATTGTCACAGCAGGTAGTCAACGAGCCACTCAAACTCCAGGTGGAGACATCCAGGATGTAATAAGCTATTCACCACCCAGAAAAGCTCCACTGGACAGCACTTTGCAGATGCCTTGGCAGCCATGAAGAAAGCTTCCTTTGCCACTGTAATAGCCACGGCATAGTCCTTCTATGTCACAGCCGGTCAGCTTTGGCATGAGTTGAGCGCCACCTGCACTCTAAGTGCCTTGGGTCCTCTGTATACTAGAGAGACTTGTGCTGCCACCACAGAGGACGCAGACATCTGCGTGCCACTCTGTCAATAGCCTGGGTTTGGCTGGGTTGCCAACAGCTTGGCAAGGGCTTGGCAGAGCCAACCCAGTAGTGAGGAAAAAAACCCAAGATCACAGTTAGAGAAAGTGGGCAGACACTGGCCATCTAAGAATTAGCAGACTAAAGGGCCATCCACATCCACAGGAAGCATTCTCTATAGGAGAGTTGGGCTGTTTTTAAACAGGTATGACTGGGGGGTGGGTCTATGCGCACTGTGTTGAGTGCCCATACATGTCTGGTGAAGTGGGGGGAATCAAACAGGCCAGGGATGAGTGTGTGCCCCAACCCATGCAAGGTTTGGTCTTGCCCTTCATGGAACATCCCAGATTTTTACTTTATGCTCCATGAGTGGGCGGTGCGTGGGTCAAGGCAGTGCGCGCTCACACACACACACACACCCCACGCTGCCTTCAGATGGGTGCTTGGGTGGGTGGGAGATGGGTGGGCCTCCGTGGGCGTGTCTCATCTAAAAATGACCTTAGGCTGCTGAAGATCCCTGTCCAAGGTGCTGACTCCCAGACTCGGCTGCTAAAGAGAGTCTGCTGGACTGGGGCTGAGAACGGCCGTCCCTCTACATTGTCTAAGGTCTTGGAGAAGGTGCTGGTGAGTCCCGTGGAACCGTGGAGAACCCTAATGGCCTGTGGTATAGCCTGAGAGGCTGTTAGGCCCCAGAGGAATTGTTTCCTGGTGTTACAGACTTGTATACGTTGTGGGGACTTTGTTATTGATCTGGAGGAGAACTATGTTATATGTGCTGTATGAGCTTGTGTGAAGTAAACAGACTTGAGCAAATTCCCACAGGAATATGATTGTAGAGCTAATTCCCAATTAAACCATGTCTGTGCCCTGCAGTATGCCCCCCTTTATGGTTAAATGTTACTGCAGTAGTTTTATCAGTATCCCTCCAGTAATGTCAAATTTGATTATATTATGATCACTATTGCTAAGCAGTTCCACCACCATACCCCTTGCACCAGGTCCTACACTCCATTTAGGACTAGATCTAACATATCTCCTCCTCTCGTTGGTTCCAGGACCAGCTGCTCCAAGAAGCAGTCCTTTTTGGCATCTAGAAACTTTACCTTTGTATCATGCCCCGAGGAGACATTCACCATGGAAACATCATTAACTATTGACTCATTTGCACAAAACCTTTCCCTTTTGCAAACTCACCACTTGTTCTTTAATCTAGGTTTGTCTTGTCCTGCAGCACTATGTTCATACAAGTGCTAATTTCCTTGGCCTTTCCCTATCTTGCAGTGGTATTTCCAACAATGCAAAGGGCATGGAGGCCAGAATGTCCTTGTGATATCCTTGCATGCAGTTTGGGCAATTGTGCTCAAACCTTCATCCTGCGCAAAAGGACAGAGTTAAGGTATCGTAAAAAAATTTCATAGACGATTTATGATAAGTAAATTATTATTTATGTATTTGTTTATTTATTTATTAAGATTTATATGCCGCCCCCTCTTGCTACAAGCATCTTCGGGTGACTAACAACATTTAAAAATACATAACAAATGACCTCTAAAGAAATAATGTCGTAGTTTGAATGAGTAAGCATGTACGGTAAATACGGCATTACATCATATGTTATTAAATGCTTTGTAATGTAAGTGTAATTTATTTTTATGCTTTTTGGCATTTAAGATTAGTAAACCATATTGTGTTCAATGTTTTTTCAGAGCTGTAAGATCAACATCCTAGAGCAGGGGTGAAGAACTTCAGGCTCAAATGTGGCCTGCGGTTAGTTTTTATTTGGCCTCTTTCCAGTTTCTGTATCTGGCCCTTGGATCCCACTCCCACCCCATAGCACTGAAAAACTGAGCTTAGGGTAAGGGAGCAGAGATGGGGGCATGCACACAAAGACAGGGGACAGCTCCATGCTGTGGAGCCTTCTCTTCCGGAGCACACTCCTTAAGCACCTCCGTCTCCAACTTTTGTGTAGCCCTTGGAGCATATACTAATTTTCAAAGTCGCCCCTGGGAGGGGAAATGTCCCCCACCCCTGTTCTGGGTGTGATTTATAACACAGTCCTCAAAGCACTTAATCCAGAGCACTCCAGTGGAAGTCAGTGGGACCATACAGGATACTTCCATTGAAATTAGTGTGACTCAGAGTAAGGGTGTTTTTAAACGAGATGGCTCTATGCATGGTCCCCCACCGTCCATGTGGAAAGTCGCTCGTTTGAAATTGGTGCGTAGGGAGGTGCGTTCCTGTGATCCATGCACCAGCCACCAAGTCCCCGCATGGAGCACTTCTGAAAAATTTGAAGTCCCCGTGTGGGGACTGGATGGCTGGTGTGTAGATGGGGCAGCCATGCAGGGAGCCACCCGTGTGAAGTGCTCTCCATGCGCTTCTCATGCGTGGATGGCCCACACCCACCCCACACGCTTACCAAAGACTCCCCATCCCTGCCACTCTCATGTAAAAGCACCCTCAGTGGTTTAAAGTTTGTGGCCTTAGACTGAAACCCCATTCTTTCTGATAGCAGGGGCAAGTCTTACATTGAATTTGCTGTGACATATTTTTGGTGTACTTTGCTGATAAAACCACACACATTGAACACGATTTCAACTCTGCCTTTTTGGGTACAGTAGCAGAGCCAGAGGTTAGGAATGCCCTGTCTGGTCAATGTTTGTGGGATCAATTTCAATTGGTGATGCCTGCTGATGTGAGTGATGTGCTGGGATCTCTTAGGGCCACAACCTGTGAATTGGACGCATGACTGTCCTGGCTGGTGAAAACCAGCAGGGAGATGGTAGAGCTGTTGCTGGCAGAGGTAATAAATGCATCTGTTGGGGAGGGGTGGCTGCCAGACCCTCTTAAGGAGGCGGTGGTTTGACCTCTCCTCAAGAAACTATCTTTGGATGTTGATTCCCTGGCCAGCTATTGGCCTGTCTCTAATCTTCCCTTTTTAGGGAAGGTTATTGAGCGGGTGGTGGCCCAGCAGTTGCAGGTGTATTTGGACCACATCATTTTCTTGGATCCCTCGCAGTTGGGCTTTCAGGAGGGTTATGTAACTGAGACTGTGCTTGTGGCCTTGGTTGATGATCTGCAGGTAGAGCTAGGACAAGGGGCATTCGAACCTGCTGGTTCTACTGGACTTGTCAGCGGCTGTAGGCATGGTGAATCATGAGGTGTTGGTGACGTGCCTGCAGGACCTTGCTGGGGTGGACAGGATGGTATTGCAGTGGTTCCATTCTTTCCTAGTGAATAAATCTCAGTGGGTAGTCCTGGGGAATTGTTCCTCTTCCCCCAGGGGTCTCCTGTGTGGGGTCCTGCAGGGTTCTATTCTGTCCCCCTCTTGTTTAACCTGTATATGCAGCCATTGGGGGAGGTTGTGCATAGATGGCATTTGTCACCTCGAGACTGGACTACTGTAATGTGCTCTATGTGCGGCTGCATAGTGACGCTCTACATGGTGATGGTCTGGAAGCTGCAGCTGGTGCAGAATGTGGTGGCCCATCTGCTTACTGGGATGGGTCATTGGGAGCAATTATGCCAGTGCTCCGAGCTCTGCACTGGCTGCCTATTGTCTTCTGGGCCCACTTCAAGGTACTGGTTTTGACCTATAAAGCCCCAAATGGTCTGGGCCCTAGCTATCTGAAGGATTGCCTCACTCCCTGAGCTCCTGGGCTGCTCCTACGGTTGTCTGGGGGCATCCTCCTGGAGGTTCCGCAGTATAGGCGGGTGGGGACCGACAGACGGGCGTTCTCAGCAGCCTCACTGGTGCTGTGGAACCTGATCGCATGGAGTATCCTTCACAGCCCAGATCAGGCTTCTCGCTTTCAGACGTCAGTGCAAGACATGACTCTTGCACATGGTGGGGGGGGGGGGGGTGTGCGTGAGTTTTTTGCACACCCTGTGGTTTTTTATTCTACGTATTAATTGTGTTTTAGATGTTTTTATCTTTGCATTTTATTGTAGTTATTTATTGTTGTTTACCACCCTGAGCTGCTGGAGACAGGAGAGGTGGGGTAAAAATATAATCTTCCACCCTTATCCACTAAACATTGTCTGTTATTAACAGCTCATGGATGCCTCAGGGAAGGACGGTATATACATTTAAATAAATTATTTGGCCAGGAGTGCACTATCAAGTTATTATTTATATATCAATTTCAGTGTTCAAAGTGCTTTACAATCCTTCTCTAGTTCACCCTCACAACAACTCCAGTGCGGTAGGTCACTATTACTCCCATTTTACAGATGGGAAACTGAGGCTGAGAAAATGCATTGACTAAAAGCACCCAGTGAGTTCACGAGTAAGGATGGGATTTGAACCCTAGTTTACCACTTTCAAGTCCAACACCTTATCGATTAAACTACAGTAACTGTCTGCACAAATATTGTCAGCTGTGCTTTTATTCACATTATAGAGAACTAAGACTGAAATTATTTTAAGAGAAAGTAATAATCAGCATAAGTTTCTCCTCACCTTCTAGTTCTCAGATCAGCTATCAGAGTGGTGAAAGTGTAGATGGAGCACAGAGAGACAAGTATATAGGATAGGCTAGATAATTGATTCTCATGCAGTGGATAGGGGCCCACTAGTGGGTCCTGGGAGTGATCTGGGGGCAGGGGTGGTGGTGCAACAATGCTCTCAGGATTCTGGGGGCCTGTGAGTCCAGCTGTCACAGCCCCTTCCATGTCCCCACCTGCTTCTTGCTCACCAGTGCCACAGGGGGCAGGTTAGAGAGAAGAGGGGTGTGGTGGGCATCCCACAGCTTCCCAACCTTTCTGGTTCTTGCCTCCTGTTGCTTCCAGCCACCTCCATGCTAGCGCCCCATTATGAAGAGCCCCCACACCACTGCTGCCGGATTGGGGCCCCTCTGGCTGCTGCAGTCCAGCCACTCCTGATCCTGAATTTATTTATTTTTTAAGGTGGGTTATGATTTTTTTAAAAAAATGTTTTAGTGGGTCTCACCCATAAAATGATTGAGAACCATGTGGGTAAACAAGCAGATATATTAGTACAAGTCTGCTGTGACTGAGGCCCCAAGGGTGCAGTGGTTCTTCTAGTAAGTGCAGATTTTCTCAAAAATCTAAATGAAAATATTTTGTAACTCTCTTCCTGCTGTGCTGCCCTGTGTACATTTAAGTCTTGTAGCATCTGACACAGAGTATAAAAATGGACTAAATAAATATAATCTCCACTAGGTGGCACCAAGTGTCCATGGCAGTCTCTCCACCCTGCTGTCCCGCAGTGAAGTTATTCAGGTGATTTACATTGCACTGAAGACTTTATTGTGTGGAAGGATGATGCTGGTGGAGAGTGAAACATTTTAATTACTTGGCTGCAAAAAAGCCTGTACCCTGGGGTTCCCAAGATACTCTGGGGCTGGTGGGAACCTTAATAGAAGAACAAAGTTGCCCAGCTGCATAGTGCCACACATTGCCTGCTTCCTTCTGCTGAGATTACTGCTTGAGCACAGGAGCCAAGCAGGGTGCAAGCATCATTTCTCTGGGCCCGGTACAAACTTGTAACACAGGAACCTCTCCACACAATCTCATGAGTCATGAAAGAAGAGAATCAAATCTATTTTATTTCTGAAATGACATAAATAGACCTTATCACTTTACAGCTTTATTTTTCTGGCCTTTTTCGTTGCAAAATCATGAATGACCTCCCTAAGGTCAATGTTTCTTGCAAGTTCATACTCAATAGACAAAACAGTAAGGTGACTTAAGTGTTCTTGTGTCATAGGAGAAGCCCTGCAGTTTTTGATGAGTGCTAGTTTGCTGAAACTTCTTTCAGCTTCTGCCACAGTTACTGACAATGTGCAAAAAAATCCATAGGGCTATGCATATTTCACTAAAAATTAGTTGTAGCTGGTTTTGGTAAATCTCATTTAATAAGATAAGTGGGGGGAGTTCAAGCACTCTTCCAAAAGTGGACTTGGAGATTTTTTTTCTAAGGAACCAAGGAACTTTGGTTTGTAGTTCTTGAGAGAGCATGTCACATAGGAAGGCACACATCTCTCTGGGTGATTTCAGATGTTACGGGTGCGCGCTTTCACCATGGGCGTGGGGTGGCTTGGACCATGGCCGGGGGTGAAGGGGCGCGCCAACAGACGTGCGTCCCATTGCCCCTGGCTGTGGTCCGAACCACCCCACGGCCCGTGGTGAAAGCGCCCGCTCGTAACGTCTAAAGCGGCACCTTTCCGGAGGGGGTGGGGCCGCATGGCGCAGTGTGCTGCCGCATGGCCCCGCCCCCCATGTTCCTGGGCGGCCCTCCCCCCTCCCGATGGACCAATCGGGCCGCTGCCGCAACCACAGGCAGGGGTGACTCCCATTGACTGTGGTGAACGGGAAGTAACCAGACGTCACTTTCCGTTCACCACGGCCGTGGTGGCCTTTCACCACACTTCTCGATCTCCTTGCATCCAGAGGTCCAGAAGTGTGGTGAAAGCAAACACGGGCCGTGTTTGACTGTGGTGCACATCTGGCGGCGAGCCAACAGACGTTCATCACAGTCAAACGTGGCCCGTGTTTGACTGTGGTTCAGCCGGGGTGAATGTCAGATGCGTAACGTCTGAAATCACCCTCTGTCTCTCAAACTATGGGTGTTTTTAAATGAGCAAGGCTTCAAAGGGGGAGGGGGGGTACGTGTCTGTGGCGACTGAGTGGCACAGCTATGGAGCAGCCACTCAGGTGGAGTGTGTGGGGAGGAATTTTTCTAATGGGCGGCTCCCAGCATGGCTACCTCAGCAGCTACATTGCACTCCCACTGCCATGAACCATGGGGAAGGGGGAAGCACGCAGGACTGGCCTTTGAAATTGACATGTCCCAGGTGTGAACGCTGGGGAACCGGGCTCCCTAGTGCTTGTGGCCAGTTCCTGTGACCTTGCAAAGACCGTGTCTCCTGCCCACAGTGCCTCGGACTGGGGGACCTGTCTGCTGGTGTGGGTGGCTGCCCCAGTTCATACAGGCAGGGGATGTGTGGGTGCCCATTGTTAGGCACTTTTTTGGCTTGCCCTGCATGGGGCACTCCGGAATTTTCAGCAATGCCTCATGAGTGGCTATGAGCGGGTGTTGGGTCGCTCATGGGAGTGTGCCCCCTACTCCACTTTCAGATGGGTGGTTGGATTAGTAGTTATGAGGTGGCCCTGTGTGGTACCATCTTGTTTCAAAACACCCTACAATTTTTCAAAAAAAATTAAGGGTTTTACATTGCCTTTTTATATTGTATTTTTATAGTCTGTTTATATATTGTATGCTGCCCTGAGCTGCCACTGGGCAGGAGGGGGCAGGATATAAGTTATGAAAATAAATAAATACATAAATAAAATAAAAATCTTACACTTTCCTGTACAATCACACGATTTCTCTGTTCTAGAGGAGGCCTTAGGCCAACAGCTTACTGTTGAGACTCTTGCTTGTTCTGCTCTAATACTGCTTCTGATTGGCTCTAGCAAATCTTAGAAGATCTGGAGACCCCACAGATACAGGGAAATACGTCTGCATATACATCATCAAGCATCTACAGTTTAGCCTCAGTTTTTTCCTCATGGCAATAGGCTTTCAGCCTGGCCCTCCCTGAACCACTGGGCCTTGGTAAAGAGTATCCATTCCCACCCCCCATGCTTGGGCCAAAGATTTAGGAGGAGAGAAGATGCTGTGACTTGAATGCTTTCCTCAGGTTTTCCTCATTGGTTACACCCCTGAAGGATCAATGCATGAATTTGCACAGAATAGCCTGAGATTAATTTAATTATAGCAGAGGGTAACACTATAGTATATTCAACCTAAGGAGACAAACAACCTCAGCATACTCCACCAGAGCAAGCCCCATTCATTCAAAGCCTTTTGTGCCAAAGCACAACACTATGAGGATTAGGATGCTAGTTTCATGGACAGTACAGGAAATGGCTTAGGATTTGAAATGTATGCATTAATGTAATCCTCATCCAGTAAAGTCAACCGGAGTTCTGCCACTGGTTTCATTGGGTTCATAATTGTATCTTGAGTGAGATTTTGTAGTTCTGAGGTGGGGAAGATGAACATCTTCAACTACTTTTTGCTATCAGAAGCACTAGCTTGAGTTCAAAATCAATCATTTTACTCCATATTAAAATATATGGTACACCAGAGACAAAATATGAGAAGGATAATAAGCTTTGTTGAAGCACTGATAAAATACAGACCTTACAGAAGTCCAGCCTGTTATTTCTCAAGGTACAATTTTTTTTGTTTTTTTGTTTTTTTAAAGCTACCATATTCCAACTTAATAGTAATGTTCTATCATTTCTCAATTGGGAATTCAATGTGGAAAGACTTTGGGTAATTTCAGACGTTGCGATACCACGGTCAACCACAGCCAACCCCCCCTGTGGTGGCTGCAGTACCGTTACGTCTGTAGTGCATTCCGCCAGATGTTCACCATGGTGAACACCCAACGGGAAACACATTGACCACGGTTCTGGACCTCCGGCTGCCCAGAGGTCCAGAACCATGGTTAGCTGGACCACAGTCCTGAATCAGCAGAAAGTAACGTCTGTTACCTCCGCGGATCCCAGACCGTGGCCCAGACCCCGACGCAGGATCGGGCACAGCGGCCAAATTGGCTGCTGTGCCTGCCCATCTCCCGGAGGGCGGCCGGCCAGGGGAGTGTGGGGTGGGGTGGGGGTGGGCAGGGCTGTGCGGCTGCGCATCACGCCACACAGCCCCTCCCCAATCCCCTGTAGGAATCAGCTGGCACATCTAAAGGATGGCTGGACTGATTCCTGACCAGGATCCTAAATTGATCCCGGTGCGTGGTTGGACGTACCCGGTGCATGTCTGAAATTACCCTTTGTACTAATCCCCAGCTTAATTCCTAATCAGAGAAACAAAAACAGAAAGAGGTAGAAATAGTATTAGAGGTGTGCACCAGGGACCCATGTCATTATTCATTTTCATTTTTCATTTTTGTTATTTAAATCTTTCATTTTTGTTTTTGTAAATACCAACATTTCATTTTCATTTTTGCTTTCTTTTTTTAATTCCATTGGTTTCAATGAAAAACACATTTTCATTATATTTGGATGAAACTTGGAGGGATTGTACCTCCAATGGAAGGCATTATGTGTACCAAATGTCAGAAAGTTTGGATAAAAGAATACGATTTTATAAGCAGTTGAATTATGTTATTTTGCAAAAATCTGCATATACATTCCTGGCTGTAACATTTTTATCTCCCATCTAATGTGGATGGAATTTGACAAGTTTATACCCCTCCTCATGTTTACTACCTATGCCAACTTTCAGAAGGATTGGATAAACTGTCCTGATGTTATAAACAATTAACTTATAAAATTATGAAATTTATGGAGGACTGTATTGCACACCTTCAGGATCATCTCTTCAAAATATCAGAAAGATATGATAAAGGGTCCCAATTTTATATGCTGGCACACCATATGCAGAGAAGGAGCTATGCCAGGGATTCTCTTATGCGTCACTGTGGTATAAGATGTTTGTGATGCCAATTGGCCTGCAGAAATGTCAACCAAATATCTTCATTCTGTGCTGTGACCACCCAAACTTCTCTCTCCTACTTGTTACTGGGAAGTCGGAAGCATTTGTTTAGGAAAGAGCCAACAGAGATTCTCTTATGTCCTCTGTCACAGTGCTGCAGGATGTGATTGTCATGATAATTGGCCAGCCTGAATGTGTAAACCATATCTCCTGATTGCTGGGATGCTATCCTCAAAGTCCCACTTATGTCCTTTCCATGCCTGCCTCAGGGCCTCCCCCTATGTCTGACTTGAAGCCACCACTAATTGGTCCTGTAAAGCTGGAAGCATGCAGTAATTGGCCAGTGTCTGTCAGTCTGTTGGATTGCTTCCCATTCTCCCTCCTACAGCCTCCCTCCCCCTGCCATGACAGGTGCCTGCCTCTGACTGACACTGCATGTGCTACTATTTATCTGATTAATGATCTTCAAGGGGACAACTTCAATTGTTTATAAAATTGGGGTCCTTTATCAAATTGTCCTGTAGGTGGCAGTGATGACAGAGAAGGTGTGGGATAGTACATTCCTGTCAAATGTCTCGTAAACAGGATGAAATATAAAAACATTACAGCCAGAAATGCATTTTCAACTTAATGGCTTATAACATGATGACCTTTTATCCAATTTTTCTGAAATTTGGCAGGATTGGTAATATTGGGGAGGGACATAATCATTCCAGATCTTATGCAAAGTGCATGTAAGATAAAAAAATTGTAGCCAGGAATGTATATGCAGCTTTTCTTAAAATCACAACATTCAACTGCTTATAAAATTGGTTCCCTTTATTATTATTATTATTTATTAAGCACTTATATTTATTTTATTTCTTGCATTTGTACCCCGTCCCTCCTGACAACAGCTCAGGGCGGCTTCCAACAGTCATAAAAACAAATAGAAAACACATATAAACAATTTAAAATACTCAGACAAATTAAATACTTTAAAACAGGGCCCTGGGATATAACTTAAACATTAAAACAATAGACAGGGTAGGGGAGATGAACAAAAACCCTAACCCACCCTCCCCCCAGCCCCAAAGGCCTGGGCCAGCAATGTACCTGGCGCTTTACAAAGTAATTGAATAGACACGGTCCCTGCCCTAGGGCTTACAATCTGAGAGACGGGGGTGTGGGGAGGAGGTCCTAGGTGCACGTCCAATCTTTCCAAAGTTTTTTACACTTAGTGCGCTCTGTTGGTTGACAGCTCCAAGTTTCATCAGAGTTGAATATATTTTGAAAACCAAAATTTATTTTTGTTTTTGTTTTTCATTTTCATTATTACAATAACAAAAAAGAAAATGAAAATTTTTGTTTTCATTATCGTAATAACAAAAATCATGCACACCCCTAAATAGTATAGCAGGAAAGAATTAGGGAAGGTGCGCTCTCAGAAATCAGAAATTCATATTTTGTCTGTGCTGGGGTAGCACCTAAAAGACTGCATTGTGAAAGCATCGTACAGATGTTTAACAAATAGGTTCTCTGCCCTGAAGTACTTTGTGGCATGGCGGAGTCCTTGCGAGCCACTGGCCCTTTAAGTGTGGCTAGCACTGGCTCAGGTGCAGGTGCAGTGCAACTACACCTAATTGGGAGAGCAGCTGAGTTGGGCGTGGCAGGGGCAAACCCTGGAAAGAAAACCTGAGACAGAGCTCAGAGCAAGGAGGGGGTTGTCTGAGTTGGGAGGGTCTGCTAGGCTCTCTGGGCCTGGGCCAGGGCCAGAGAAACTAAGGCCCTTTTCACACTCAACACTGATAAAATGAGTGTTACATTTTATTATACATGTTTCAGGGCTGCAGATGCGCGCTATGGGTGCCCTGCAACATGTATAATAAAATGTAACACCCATTTTATCAGTGTTAGAGTGTCTGTGTGAAAAGGGCCTTAGTGTTTATAGAGACAGTGAGTAAGCTGGGACTTTGTGTATATAAAAGGGATTGTGTTGATATGTAAAGAGATGGGACACATGTAAAGTAGACACTTGAGTAAGATTCCCCAAATATAGTGATTTATTGGGCAACACCTTGTTGGGATTCATGCCAGGGAGCCTTCACGCTGTTACATATTTAGTCTCCAGGTGAAACGCAGGTCATGTTTACGTACACCCATAGGGTAAAAAGTGGAGTCAAGATTAGGCAAAATCTTGCTTTTTTGTCTGTGCCTACCGCTAAGCTGGATAGACAGAAACCTCGCCGTAGGGAGTGATGTATGTGGTCCCTGAGAAAAGTAATGTCTTACACCTTTCATTTCCTCCCCTTTCCCTCTGAAACCAGCAAAGCGTCCACCATAACCTTTTTTCACACTCCAGACCTGGCAGCACCCCATTTGGCCAGTAACCAGCAAGACTCACATCTTTAATGCAGTACAGCTTTATATACAGTGTCTTCCACAACCTTCTTTAATCAGCATGCATCACAGGCTCTTCACTTGATCTCTATCCTGGCACCTTCACAACACATGTTTCTGGCCAACCGTAGTCCCCTGACTAACTCCCCTGGCTTTGTGCTCCAGTCTTGATAGCACAGGGCTACCACCTCTGTGGGCCTTTTGTCAAACCCTTCACTTAGCTGCTCTCTTCCAGGTCCCTTGTTCTGGCACACCATGGCTATTAGGGATGTGCAAATGTGGTTCGGGGTTTGGCCTGCACTCAGGGTGTTTGGCCCGTTCGGGAACACCCCGAATCTGAACTGACCCCTCCCTCCCCTTCCAGGCTGCGCGGGTGGAAGGGGCACTGGGGAGCACCTCCCCCCCACCCTGCCCAGCCTGGGCATTTTTTTTTTAACCCCCCCACCCCAGGAATTGCCCTACCTGGTGATGTCAGGACTCTGGCCCACTTCAGGCCGCTACTAGGCCTTCCGGTTTGACCTGGAAGGCCTAGTAGTGTCCTGAAGTGCTCCGGAGCACCGCCGCTGCCAGACCCGCCGCCACTGCCGCTGCCACCGCCAGACCCAGGACCAAGGCCCTGGCACCACCAGGTAGGATGGGGTTTGGGTTCGGCAGCGGCGGCAGCAGCAACGGTGGGTCCGGCAGGTCCAGCAGCTCTGGAGCACTTCAGGCCGCTACTAGGCCTTCTGGTTTGATCCGGAAGGCCTAGTAGTGGGCTGAAGCACTCTGGAGTGCCACCGCTGTTGGACCTGCTGGCACTGCCACCACCACTGCCACCGCTGGACCCAGGGCCGGAGCCCCAGCACCACCAGGTAGGGTGATCCCTGAGGTGGGGGGGGATCGCCCTACCTGGGTAAAAAAATTCCCAGGCTGGGCAGGGTGGGGGAGGGAGGTGCTCCCCGGTGCCTGGAGGAGGGAGGGAAAACCACCCCCACCCGAACAGGTTCGGCCCCTCCAAATGGGTTCAGCCAAGATGGGCCGAACCAAATGGTTTTGGCCCAGATGGACTGAACTGAACGGTTTCTGGTTCGGCCGAACCCCAAACGGGCTGAACCCTGAACCCCCAGGGGTTCACACATCCCTCATGGCTAGGCTCCTCTCTGAGCCACTGCGTGCCCCCACTCTGCTCTGTCCTCAACCATTCCTGATGATGACTGATGGACAGCCTGAACCCCTTCCTTGGTGGTCCTTACAGCTTAAGCTCCTGCCTAGCTTAATATCCCTGGTTATTGCCCTCAACTAGCTAGCAGCCTGTCTTCTGCTCCCAGCTCACCCAATCAGCCATCTCACAATTTGGCTAAGTAACTTGCATCTACATGGCCTACTCATCAAAGGGTTGCAGCCTGCAGTGACTCACTCTCCAGCTACCTTTTGACCTGGTCCTGAAAAGACTTAGGGTGTTTATAAATGAGATGATAGCCCATACCAGGAGGGTGTTCAGTCTGTGTTCACTGCCCATTTATTAGGTGGCTGCGAGATACACGCTTCCGTGCACCATGGAGCCTCCATTCATGGTGGAGTCCTGGGACATTGTGGGCCCACTGTGTTTGCCCACATATCCACCCCCATCTATTAGGGTGTGTGCAGCCTCCACGCAGGCAAAGCACATAGACCAGTCCCAGTGGTCGGAGCAGCAAGTGTGTTTGCCGCTCTCGCTTTTCCTGGGGCTTCTACTGTTCACTTTCATTTTGGAGCACTCAAAAATGGCGCTTCAAAAGATGAGGGGAAACAAAACAAAACAAAACCAGGAAGCAATTGGTGGGGGAAGCTTTGTGGACCCAGAATTCCTCCTGATTGTGAGTCATGAGTGAGGGGTGGTGGTGGGCAGAATGTGGCGCCTGCCTATGTACTGGGTTTTCCATGTGAAACCCCCTGACTGAGGGCTGCCGGGACCCACTACAGGACACCTGTGAACTATTGTCCTTTTTATTTAATTTATTTATATTAAAATGTATATGCCGCCCCCTCCCACCTTAGGCCTCTTGGGGTGGCTCACAACATTTTAAAAACATTTATAAACATTAAAATAAACAATAATTGCACCCTTAGTGTCATCTGTTACAATCTCTTTGGCATAATGTGGCCTATATTTGAGCCATTAAACCCTTAATCCACCGCCTTTCTTCCTTTTCTTTCTCCCTCAGTTTTCCTTTCTCTTGTCTTCACTTTTTCCCTGTGTTTCTTCCCCCATTCTTCTCTCTAGGCTCCCATCTCTCTCTTTCTCTCTAGGCTCCCATAAACAGAATGCCTTCAAAGCCTGTGTTAGGAAGTCTTTATCTTGCTACATTGTGTTAGCTGCCACCAGCTGGAAACATACTTCCTATGATCTGATGAGAAAGTATCAGTTTCTGCTGCAGGAGGGAAGCCCCCTAGTTCCAATACCAAGGAACTGGAGTAGTGGCAGCTAATGTCTGCAAGCACGACAGGGAGCATGCACACATTTGGCTCAAATGACCTGTAAAATGGAACAAAGAGCGAAAGGCACGAGGAGCAACTTCCCTTGATCCCATGATGCTTTAGCCTCATGCTGCTTTCAGAGAAGCTTGAAATGAAAGAGGATTCCCACACAGCAAGCTTAGTCTGAGGCCACGCTAAGCAATGCAGGGAGCCTTTCCTCTCATTCCTCCCAGTGGAGTAAAATCTGGATGCTGCCACGCTCTAAAGCACTGTTGTTGTTTTTTTTGGTCCCTGGGGTTAATGGTGCATTGTTCATAAAATGCCATACAGAAGCTGTACAAATAGAGGAGACTGGTCTCTGCTGTCAAGAGTTTTTAATCAGGCTCAAGAACAGTAGAAGTGTAACTCTTTTGGTAGGTATCAATAGCAGTCAATATTTATTTAGATTTATAACCCACTCTGTCCCAGAGGTTTTGAGTGAAACTTTACAATCCTTCTCTAATTCACCATCACAACTACCTCATGAGGTAGGTCATTATTATTCCCATTTTACAGATGGGGAACTGAGGCTGACAGAGTGTGATTTTTCCCAAAGCCACCCAATGAGCTTAAGGCAAAGACCAGATTTAAACCCTGGTCTCCTAGGTCCAAGTCCGGTACCATGGCCACTAGGCTACACTGGATGTCAAAAGATCCTTTAAATTTTTTATTCTATTATAATGGTCCCCCATCCCAAATCTTATCTACACCCAGGTTGTAGGAACATAACAGCTAAACACCTTGATCACCTTTACAGGTACATCTTTCCCCTTCTTAAAAGATCTTTGGGAACATGAAACACAAATACTATTTGAGGAAGAAGAAGACAATCAGCTGCTTGCACAGTGCTGGCCCTACTGACTCAGGGTTTTGTGGTAAAAGGAGAGTTCGGAAGACATCCCTTGCAAGATTGATTGAGTTCCACTTGGCCAGCTACAGATATGAATGTCTGCCATCACAAGGGGACTCAGGCATAGATGCTCCCCCACAACCAGCTTGGTTTTCTGCACTGTGACTATTGACCAACTCTTATTTTTAAGCCAGACATAATCAGTGCTTCCTGTTCTCATTTATATTTTCATGTCAGCACTGTAGTATCCATGAGATGATGTTGATAGCTACCTCATGCACATTGTGCACATTGCAACCAAGTGGTTGATTGTTAGAATAGCTGTTTGTTCCTGCAAATATATTGTTCAGAATCAGAAAGCAGGAGCTCAATAAAGTTGTTATGATAGTACTTCAGCAGGCAAGCAAGCAGTGTGTCCAAGCGTCTGATTCTTTGGGGGCAGAAATAATCCACGGGAGAGACCACAAGCAGTGTCTGCTGTTCCACCTTGGACAAAAATGACCTCCCCTCTCCAATTTTCTGACTAGCGTAGGGGCCTTGAGTATATGAAGGAGAGGGAAGGTGCTATCTTAGCTGGGAATTGGTCCTAAGTGCCTGTGGGAGCTAGATCTTTGTGACCTCCTGTTATGTATTCAGGTAGTTTTATGGGGTGAATTAGTGGTCAGTTGGAGATTAGTCTATAAAAACTTTATTTATTTATTTATTCAGATTTATATGCCACCATTCCTGTAGAGGCCATGGAGGGGCTCATAATTTATAAAGTAATAATAAAACTCAAACAATAAAATACACTCACCCGCCCCTCAAAACTTCCACCCTCCCCCGAAACCCAGCCAACTCCTATCCCCACCTATCTAGTGCTTTTTCAAATAAAAGTGTTTTGCCCCATCTCTGGACAATGCCTAGGCTTGGACTTAGGCAAACCTCCTGGGGAAGGGAGTCCCACAAAACTGGGGCAGCAACCGAGAATGCCCTCCTGTGCACCCCCATCCCATGGACAAGGTTAACAGATGGAACCTGTAAGAGGGCGCTCCTGACTGACTGTAGAGGCTGTAATGGAGCATGGTACAACAGGTGGTCTTTCAGATATATAGGACCCAGACCATTTAGAACTTTCAGGTCAAAACCAGTGCCTTGAATTATGCCTGGAAAGCTATAGAATTCGGAGCATGTAATGTGCTCCTGGTGACTCGTCCTCAAAAGGAGCCGAGATGCTGCATTCTGCACCAGCTCTAGCTTCCGAACAGTCATCAAGGGCAGTCAGGATGTAGAGTGTGTTGCAGTGATCTAGTCTTGAGGTGATGAAAGCATGGATGCTAGAGGCCAGATCCAAGGCAGAAAGAAAAGACCGCATCCTTTGCATCAGATTGAGGTGGTGAAAAGCACTCCTGGCCACTGCCGCCACCTGGTATTCCAGGCGCAGGAAGGGATCCAAAAGTACTCCAAGGCTGTGAACTTGATTGACCAGAGGGGGTTGGATTCCCTCAATAACAGGTGTCCCAATTCCTTCCAAGTCACAAGACCGGCCAACCAGCAACACTTCAGTCTTGTCAGGATTCAGCTTCAGTCGGCTCACTCTCATACAGTCCTCAACAGCAGCCAAACATCGAGTAAGAACCAAGATTGTGGGACCTGAGTCAGATGAAAAAGAGAGGTAGAGCTGAGTGTCATCAGCATATTGATAGCATCAGTGGTAGCTTCCAAGTGGAATCTGAGAAAGAAAGAAAGAAAGAAAGAAAGAAAGAAAGAAGGGGAAGCAGGAGCTCTAACCAGGAGATCCAGCTTGGAAGATATAGTTGGGGGAAATGACACTCAGATTATCTGGTCTAGGTTCAGTGAGTCAGGGCCACTCTGGTGTGCTACTGTCAGGTCCAATTCAGCAGTTAGCTTGCCAGATCTGCTGCTATCAAGTCTCATTCAAAAAAGTCAGCTTTACTGGGCAGAGGCAGATTAAGAATGCTTGGGACCAGAGGGCCAAAGAGCATTGATAGAAAACTGCCAATATTGTCCCAGAGTCACTTACTGACTTGGTCAGGGACCAGGGATGTTGCTGTAAGTGTCCCCTGTAGGATTGGACTGGTGTTGCACCCTTCCTTTCCTTTTTTGATTCTCAAATTATTTTGAACCATGCCGTCCTCTTCCACTTGTTTGTTGCAACGGAGGCCCCTCCTCTTCCCTCCCCACACCACCCCACCCCACCCCCACTTGCATCTTGCTTTCTCTCTTCTCTCCCTTCTCACCCTCCTATTGCTTCCCCTCAATCTCGCTCTCGCTCTCCCTCTTGTAGCCACGTTATTTTGGAAATTCCCCGTAGCTCAATGAGAGTGTTCAGCTAGGTGTTTGCTAGCTGGAGTCCTTCTCATGCCCTCCCCTCCAAATACCTTCTGTCACCCCCCCCCCAGCAGGGGGTCCTGCACCCCAGGGTGCCCCCCCCGGCTCCCAGTTTGACAGCCCAGGATCTATGGTAATGATGGTACAGATCCCCCAGAAG
This sequence comes from Sphenodon punctatus, assembly GCA_003113815.1. Lineage (NCBI taxonomy): Eukaryota > Metazoa > Chordata > Lepidosauria > Sphenodontia > Sphenodontidae > Sphenodon > Sphenodon punctatus. Next base: position 856,967 of record QEPC01006018.1, read on the forward strand.
TCAACAGGGTGCTGCTAGTGATGCCTGTTCTGTCTGAGCTGCATCTGCAGAATGAAGCAGCAGTGATAGCTTCTAAGTAGGCACTGTCCTTTGTTTCAAGGGGCCCTGAGCTCAGGCCCCATGGGCCCATTCATTAAACTACCCCTGTCACTGGGTGTGGTGTTCCCAGATCCAGGTTCAGTGATGACCTCTCGGACAGGTACTCTCTGTTCCAGTGATGCTTGCAGACTTGGTTCTGCGAAGCGAGCTCTAACAAGTCTATAACTGCTAAGTCCAGGGCTATAGATTCTGCAGCTATGTCATGTCTGACTTTGCATGTAGCAGAGCTCTGATTAAGAAGACCAGATCAAAACACACCTCAGACAGGGTCTCTATTTGGTCTTCTTCATTTTGGACTTGCTGCTCTGTTAAGAGCTCCATGGGATTTCTGCTGGCATAGCACTTGGAGGATCATCTCACCTCCACTGCTAGTAGAGTGGCACACATTGCCAGGATATGCAACTTTTACAACTCCATTTCCGAGTTAAAATCACATGGTAAATGTAATACCCCTTCTAAGAACGAAGAACAAAGCACAAATGCCAAAGAATACCACATAGCATTGAGGCTAAGAGCTTAGCAGGATTCAAAGAGGATTGTACATTTATATAGGTAATAAGCACACCCAGAGGAACAATAGGAAGTATTAAAGAAACAGGAATTTGGAAGGGATAATAAATGTCAGATTTCAGAGTATAAACTAATCTATACTAAAGGAGCTAGGAAAAAGCATTATCTGTGGTCAGGTTATCCTATAATTGCTGATTACAGGGTTTCTTGCACCATCATCATCTTACTGTACTTACTGATCACTTTTTGAGGGAAGATGCTGAATCACTGGTCCAGTTTCTACATTCATGGGTGCTAGTTTATTGTCTATCTGCTTCCTTGGCCACTCATTTCCCCTTACAGTGATGTATGTTTATTGCACTAGTATTTTGGAGCCCCAGTCACAGTCACTAGAACCCCTGCTCTCATTGGGTGATTTCAGACGTTACGGGCGGCCGGTTCACTACAGTGGATTCCCAGTGGGGGTGAACAAAACAACCACCCTCCGGGGCGAATAAAAGCCCTAAGCAGACGTGACAGGACCGGGACCACGGCCGGGAATCGGGCCGCCAGATCACAAACCGGGGCAGCGCAACAGACGTGACGTCGATTCCCAGACGTGGTTAAAACACCCAGAACCCACTGGGCAGGGGCAGGACACAGACATGGCCGCCTGAGGGCAAGCGAAGCCAAAAGGCACAAAAGGCAACGCCCACACAAGGGAAATGGGATGGGAGGGGGGAGAGGGAGAAGAGTTGCACAGGTACCACACACAGCAGGCACACAGCCAGCAGAGGCACAGCGGAACACACAGCACGACCACACGCCCGGGCACACGCACACACACACACACACGCACACACAAGGGAAAGGAAGGAAAGGGGGGCACGGGTGACCGGACAACACACAACGCACAACGGGAGCAAGGGGGGAGGGGCCGGGACAGGGAGGGGGGAACCTGCAAAGTGGTAGGCCAGGTGGAAACCCCCCCAGCAGAACTGTCTGCACGGGCACCCCCACAGCAACACAGGCAGTCCCGGAACGAGGGGCCCCAGGAGCTCGGGTCCAAGGCACAGCAGGGGCCTGCAATGCACAGGGAGCCGCCCGGGAAGGATCCAGGAGGCACTCGGAGACCCCTCCACTGCTGAGGGGCAGGTGTTGGGCAGGCAGGACAACCGGTGCAGCGCTGCAGGTCCAAGGACGCACATACACACCCAGAGGAGGCACCGAGGGCCAGTCCAGGGGCCCCGGAACCTCCAGGTCACACAAGCACACAGGAGAGGGGGGGGTGCGGGCAGCAGGTGGCAGTGCTGGAAGGTGGGGACAGGTCGCTGGACACAGCTGGGTCAGTGAGGCCATGCAGAGCGCTGCACCCAGGCCCCAGGGAGGGCAACACCGGAGGGGAACCCGGTTATGGAGGCTGACTGGGGGCTGGGGCCCGGAGGGGGCCCAGGGCCACAGGCAGGTGCATCAACACCCCGGGAAGCAGGTGACACCTCGGCAAGGCAGGCACATCAGGGAGGGAGCAGCCAGCAGAGACGGGCTCCCTCGGACAGGGGCGGGAGTCGACACGGGGGCAAGACTCTGGGGGGCCAGGAGGAACACTGGGACTCACAGGCTGCTGCTGGGGGCCACCGTGACCCCTGGGGACGGGTGCCCCACTCAGTGAACCAGGTGGGGCCAATGGATCAAGCCCCGGCGGTACCCCAACACAGACATGTGGTGGGCTATCAGGTAGTAGGCCTCGAAGGAGTCCTGCAGGGACAGCCCCAACTGCACATCCATCCCGGACCACACCCCCATCAGGGCCAACAGCTCCACCGCGGAAGGCTCTGCCACACAGCAGGCAGCAGAAGGGGGCCAAGGAAGCTGTCCCAGCTCCAGCAGCCGGTGGTACACTGCCCCACAGGTGCGCTGGTACCCACGCGCCCCGTGAACACAGGCAAAGTAGGACACGGCCAGGGCAGGGCCCCCCTCAGCAAGGCACAGCGTGAAGGCACCCAGGCCGCACACACTCAGCACAGACACGGTCTCAGCTCCGGACCAGGGCACATGAGTACACCGCTTGTCCGGGAGGCGCCCATCAGGGAAGCGAACGAGCCCTAGGGTGTCCGCATGCAGCCGGCAATCACGAGCGCTCGCCTCATAGCCGAAGTAGTGAAGTCCAGAGCTCAAGCTTGCAAAGGCACCCGCACGGCTGGCAGGGCTTCCCAGGAGCAGCTGCATGGCTGGGGTATGCCACAGGTCACACAGAGACATGGTCTTGCGGAAGGTCCAGATATGTGGGGGAGCCCATGGGGACCGGGAAGCAGGAGCTCAGTGGACGGACAACCAGCCATGGTTCAGAGAGACAGGGAGAATAACACCAAGGACAGGGGGGGCCACATATCCTCACGGCCCGGGGGGGGGACCCCAGTGCGTCCCAGGGACAGGACAACAGGCCTCAGGCAGCAACAGTGTTGCAGAATGGAGCGAGGCATCGGGTGCGGACCGAGCACAGCTGCATAACACAATAGCACACACAGTCCAGCTAATCGCACCTCCAAGGCCAAGTTGTAGCAAACGGGGGGGGGGGGAGGGGTGGTGGTGATGCCTGATGGAATGCAGCTGCTCAGGGAGTGCACAGACCCGCACGCCCATGCAGGGGTGAGGTCCAGTGCGCTGCCTGCAGGTGTACCCAATTTCACGCAATCATACCCCGGCCCCCCATAGGTGGGGGGTGCCCGGCTAGGGGCCGCATCATACCCATCCCCCCAGCCAGCCCTGAGATCAGAGGCCCTGTATAACAGTTCATATCCCCCCCTGGGGCCCCACCACCATGCAGCGGGACAGGGCAGTCGCCTATTGGATCGCACCTCGCGGTCGCAGCCGAGTGGGTCTGCGACTACACAGAGCAACAGAGGTGCACCTGGCCGTCCGGCTGCAGGTTTCCCTGGCCTGGAGAGCTGCAAGGGCCCACAGGGCACACCACGGGTTCAGGAGAGCCTGTGCTCACCTCAGGGCACTGTGGGTCTCCGGGGCAGATTGGCAGGCTGTGAGCCGGAGCTGGACCTGGCCCACAGCACTCCGTGAGGCTGCCAGGCACCTCCTGTGGGCAAGGGAGATCATGCGCCAGGCAGCCCTGCTCGCTATGCCCATTGACAGATGCCTATGGGTCGCAGAGCGCCCACAGACATGGTGGGCTAGGGCGCTGGCCCAGTGGGAAGAGCCAGCCTGGAGGGCCCACTTCAGG
>QEPC01006018.1:867266-938192 GCA_003113815.1 Sphenodon punctatus
CTGCAGGTGCCGGAGGTCCCGGGGAGTTCCTCCTGGTGGTCCGGGGCCCTGGAGCTCATGTCTACCAGGGGGGCGGCGAGGGGAGGGGGTACCTCGGCCCGTTCCCTGCCCTGTACCACAGGACTCCCCACGAGCCTTGGGGCAACTATGGACCCCTTCATGTGCAGGATTCAGTCCAGGGCATCGTAGAATGGGGCGGTCCAGGCACCATGTCCGGACCGCCTATTGTTGTCCTGGATGGCCTTGTACCCCCTCTTCAGCTCCTTGACCTTGGAGCGGCACTGTGCCATGGTGCGATGGTGCCCTGCCGCCTCCATGTCCCGCACTATGTCCTCGTAGACATGCTGGTTACGCTGGTTGAGCGCGAGCTCCAGCTGGTACTCCTCCCTTCCTGCCTGGCACCTGGGCGTGCCCCGTGCCCCCCCGGGTGCCCCTGAGCCCCCTGTTCCCCTCCCCTTGATTCCCCTTACCCGTTTCCAGGGTGCCTCCGCTTCTCCCGGTCCGACTGTTGTCCCCGGGGCATCATGTCCCGGCTGCTGCGGGTGTTGTCCCTGCACTTCCTCCATCCTCAGCATGACCCCCTGCTCCCCCTGCTCCGCCTGTGCTTCCTCCACCACTGCCCCTTCCTCCTCCTTCTCCTCCACCATCGCTTTGTCTCCCACCACTCTCTTCCGCCTCCCTCCTCGCTCCATCCTGCCACGCTTGCCTGCTGCGGATTTCCCTTTAAATCTCCCTCCGGTAGTTGTGTTGTTGCTGGTTGCCTGGCAGCGATGCTGCGTGCATTGTCCACGGCTGGGGATCGTTTCCTTTGGTTCCATCGGGTGATTGGCATCCAGACGTTACTTTTTGTTGGTTCCCAGTGGGGATCTCTTTGACCACGCTTCCCGGGATATTCCCCCCGCTAGCCCGGGAAGCGTGGTTGAGATTGACCCCATGTGGGTATTGAGCATGGTGAACATCTGGCGCGCGCCGAACAGACGTTCCGGGCGCTTTGGCCCCGCCGCGGAATTGAGCGTGGTTCACTGTGGTTGAGCGTGATCTCGTAACGTCTGAAAATACCCATTGTATTAAACACTATGCAGAGATGTCATTATGAAATGGCCCCTCACTCAACAATTGTAGTCTAGAGATTTCCTTGCCTCCTCTTCCCTCCCTCCCTTAGACTCCTTCTCTTCCTTGTAACCAAGTTAAGTAGGTACATTTGCAACTTCTCAACTTCATGAATGTCTCTCCTTGCATTCACCACTCCCTTGTCTCCCCAAATTGTAAGTCCCTTGGGGTAGGGACCTGCCTATCACTATTGATCATACAGCACCAGGTCATTGCTGATAACCGATCATTGATCATCAATAATTAATTTTAAAAACATAAGACAAGGGTGAACGGCAGGTATGACAGACAGAAACAGGGGAGTACAAGGAAACAACAGGAGTTTTTAGATGGATGCAGAGCCTGGCCACCCCCAGAACTGCTCTGGGGGTGGATCCCTGCATCTTCCTGCTTCCAGTCCCATCTGGGTCTGCAATAGATGGACTGGTGGTTTTCCTGGGCCATGGTCTACCCATGTTGTGCCTCCCTGCGCCATAGAGGGAACACTTGCGGGCACTTGCCCGACACTCTAAGTTGGTGCCCACAACTCCAGATTCCTGAATGGAGCAAGGGATGTCCAGATGTGGAGCTGCAACATGGGTCCGCCTGACGGGCGGATAGCAGCTCCATGTTCAGTCATTGCCCTGGGTTTGGCCAGCCTGTTCTGCCCAGCGCAATCTGGGATGTTCCGGAGCACCACCACCTGCTTCACTTTCACATCTGGTGGGCACCTTTTACATAGACAGGTTAAGCCGGGGGTGAAGCGAACTGGCGCGGACAGAAGTGGAGCTGCCATCCATCTGTTTACACCCAATGAGACAAACAATATTGGGCAGCAAAATAGACAGTAGACTACTCTATGAACTCTCAATATTCCTTTATTGCGTCTTTCTAGCCTTGCTGTAAATGGCTGAGCTTTCACTATAAGTTTTTTCAGACACCAGACCCTGCTGCACCCCTGCTTTTGCCACAAATCCACCAGACTCATAGTCTTTTCACCACAGTGAGTGCAGCTTTATTTTACAGTGAGTGGCTTCTACAGATTTATTTTTTTTACTTTATATGCAATGCAGACTCTTTCTTGGCCTCTATCCTGATGCCTTTTCAACTCAGGTCTCTGGTTTAGCCGCCAGGCTAGCCCCTCTGACTTTGCCCTGATGGTGCAGGGATACCACCGATCCTATTGCCCTAATACTCTGAGTCCTTATGAACTTGGTTCTGCTCTGGCAACAGCAACCAGACAAATGTTCCCTACTTTTGATATAGGGCACAACTGTCATTACAACCGACACCCGAAGACAAAGAGAAGTTACAGTAAATAGCCATCAAATGCTAAACAAGAGCTACAGATGCAGCAGGAGGGCTCCCAGGACCAGTGTCAGCCAAAACTGGCCTGATTGATAGACGCCCAGTATTAACTTGTACTGATAAGATGATCTCAGGGCAGGAACAAGAACTCCTCGCAAGGTAACAATGCAGATGAGCCTTCCACCCAGATGAGACAAGACCCTCCTGTGTTGTGCATATGACCCTTACCATCTCATCCTTTCCCATGAGAACAACAGCCCCTGAAAGATATATAAGAACTGGCTCAGCATAGGAGACCTTGACCAAAGGCTAGGTTCCACAAGCTTATGCTGTGAGTTTTGGTTCCTTTCTGATCCACACACACACGAAGAACACCACTTCACCACTCACTAGCAGCTTCAACTTTCTGGCTGCCATGGGTCCCCTCTCCACTTCTTCTGAATCAGCCAGCACAACTCCGAAGGCCCCTTGGATGCGTAAGGTACCTTTTATGGGACTATAGCATAGTATAGGGAGGGACTATATGTGGTGTCTGAAAAAGTGTGTGTGTAGTTTGTAAACTGCCAAGTCTGGTTTTCTGGAGTGTTGATCCCAAATAAATTAGAGTTGTACCTGCATACCTGGTATTCTTGATTTACAAGCGATCTCGATCCCAGTGTAACAAGTTGCTTCATCTCTGCTTGTTCCTATACTCTTTAAATTTTCTACTTTCTCCACTCTGGACACTCAGACTCTTGGCACTAAAGATAACCTGTGTTTATATGCAAAGAGTTATGAAAAATAGCCTCAATAATTTTTTTAAAGCACCCAAATGTTTCTAAAATAGTGCCTCTATAAAATAAGTGGCATATAGCAAATACAGGAAGGTATGGGGAGGCGTAAAGGGTTTTACTGGCACCATTAGGGACGTCCTGCCTGCCTCACTCATAAAGTGCGCAAATAGAAAATTTATTACTCCTCCTCTAGCATCTCTAATTATAGTCATTGACTTTCCCTGGACCTTGGCTATCCATATTATGTCTTTTTCAATATGGTCTGACCCAGACTACATGAATTATTGAAGGTGAGGATGTATCATATGTCGCTCTCTGGTTTCAAGGCCGGTCCCAGGGTTTGTGAGGCCATGTCCGAAGTCTTGGTGAGGGGCCTAATTTGCATAATCAGGCCCCACCCAATTATGCAAATGTGTAAATTTACATAACATTTACTCCCTCTGGATAGGAAGGATTCCCATTCTCCACCCCTCCGAGCAGCCATAGACAAGCATGGCCTCCCAATGCTTCCTCCCCAACCTCCCCAGCCGAGTGTCTATCACCACTCCAGGAGTGGTTCCACTGCAGGGGCAGCCAGGCGGGCAGTGAGGCAGGCACAGAGAGACTGACTGCGTCCACTGCCTTACTGGGGGAGAGGATGAGCTTAGCCAGCCTGGCTTTCAGGGCCTGTTGCTTCTTGTTGTCGGTGACGCCTGTGCCTTGTGCACGCATATGATGTGACTGGTCCAGAGGTGCTGCTATTAAACGCACAAGACACCCAAAATGCAGCTAACCTATTAAGCGCATTATGCCATGAAAAGAGACACACACATATATATATAACCAGTTCAGTTGTGCCCCCATAATCAATTCACACTGCCCTCATCCCATAACCAGTTCGTCACCTCGAGGCTAGACTACTGTAACGCGCTCTACGTGGGACTTCCCTTGTTCCTGGCCCGGAGGCTGCAGCTAGTGCAGAATGCGGCGGCTCGTCTCCTTACGGGGATGGGCCGCCGGGAGCATATTACACCTGTGCTCTGAGCTCTGCACTGGTTGCCGATAGCGTGCCGAATCAAGTTCAGGGTTTTGCTGATGATCTATAAAGCCCTACACGGTCTGGGCCCCTCCTACCTCAGGGACCGCCTCGCCCTCCACGCCCCAGAGCGGTTCCTGCGGTCTGCTGGGGGTGCCTTCTTGGAGGTCCCCCGTGTTAAGCGGGGGGCCACAATGGAGAGGGCATTCTCGGTGGCCGCGCCGCGCCTTTGGAACTCCCTTCTGGAGGAAGCTCGCCTGGCCCCATGCCTGTTGACATTCTGGTGAAGTTGCAAAACCTGGCTGTTCGCCCAGGCCTTTGGGAGGGAGGGAGGGTAGGGTGAGGGGTTTTAGCTCCCCCACCTATTTTTGTCTGTTATATTCATGATTTTAGCCCTGTTTTAATATTTTATTATTATTGTTATAAGTGTTTTAAATTGTTTTTATTGTATTTTAAATTGTTGGAAGCCACCCCGGGCTGCGTTGCAGGAGGGGCAGGGTATAAATTAATTAAATAAAATATTAAATAAAATATTTGTGTCCCCGCCCTGATATAATCAATTCATGTTGCCCCCCACCCATAACCATTTAATTTGTGCCCCTGGGGCAGCGTGACTTCATTATATGGGGGAGGGGGTGCAAATGAAGGTTATGGTGTGCGGGTTAGCAATAACTTCATTAAGAAAAGCTTGTGAAATAGCAGCCATAATAATCTCAGAGCCATATTTGCAGATTTTCCAAGACAGAATAGATATTGCTTTTCATCCTAAATTCCTACATAAGGTAAGATAAGTAAGACAGTTGTGAGAATGTGGCCCTTTTTACATGGGCCACATTTCTGTGTGCAGTGAGATTTTTGTGTGTTCATGGGTGGGGGAGCCCCGTGTGAACAACCCAGTGTATGCGCCCATGGTGAGTGGGAGTGCGTGCATGCCTGCCTAACACGCGTCCCCAATCACCCCCCACTTGTCCTCCCCCTACTTGAGTGGGGGGGTGAGTGGGGATGCATATGCGGCTGTGTGCATGCCCCGCCCGCACACCAGCACACCCATGGACCTCCCCACCCAGCGTAGCCATGTAAAAATGGCCTGTGAGGAGCAACTCGAAGAAGAACAGAAGGTTGGTACCTTGTAAACAAGGTTCTTTGAGGTGGCTCAGAACATTCTCACAACACCCACCCTTCCAGTCTTGCATGGAATTTTTTTCTTATATTCCGAGAAAGGGTTGGAAGGAACTGTCATTCTGAGGGGGAGAGTGCTTTTTATACTAGAGGAGCTCGAGACCATCATGTGGTCTATTATTTGAATACGGTGAGCGTGCACAACCCAGTTGTGAGAATGTTGGGAGCTAACTCAAAGAACCTTCTTTACAAGGCAACAACCTTCTGATCACTCACATGGGGAGGAGTTGTTTGTAAACAAACAGCTTTATCTCCCAGTCCGATGGATAGGTGTCCCGGTGTCCAGCTGCTGCTGCTGCAGCGCTACTAGGAGGCAGAGGCAGGTGAGGGATGGGGACCAGAGCCATGGAGGGGAGGCAGAAGAACTTATTGGGGGAGAAGCTGGCTGCAGACTTCTGCCAAGCCAGGCAGGTATGGGGCCCCAGCTGGCTGTGGGGCCATGTGCAGTTGCACATGTGGCACATGCCTGGGGCTGGCCCTGTCTGGTTTGTTTGTTTTTAAAAATAGAAACCAATATTGTGTTGCTTGGGGTGAGCAAATATCCTCATTGAGCTACCTGTGATGATACCCAGCTCTTTTTGCTGATGGGAGACAGCTACTCATTTAGGGTGTTAACAAACAAGACAGTAGCCCCCTGGAGTCCGGGTTCGGTCCATGCAGCCCCCATTCACATGTTTAGCATGTAGACCCTAATGAATGGGCAGCCTTCTGCGTGTATTTCTTGTGCATTTGGGCAGCCCCCACTCAGCCTCCACTCACAGGCTTAGCGTAACAAGTTTAATACATAGACAGACATTATTCCCCACCATGCTCTGCCCACCAGCCCCTCCACTCCTACTATCCCACCCCCTGTCATTACTCACAGCCATGGCAAACCATAGGAACAAGAAGCCAAACAAGCTGTTTCTTTCTTCCATAAGAACATAAGAAGTGCCATAGTGGGTCAGACCCATGGTTCATTGAGCTCACTGTCTCCGACAGTGGCCAGCTACAGTAGCTCAAGAGAAGTACAAATACAGGTCATAGAGGTGTCATCCTGCTAACCATTTGCAACTATGGCTATATTCTCTAAGAATGTATCTAGTTTCTGTTTGACCCATCTCCTGCTAACTGTAACCATTCCGAACTTCCTTTTTTTGTTTTGTTTTAAATCTGCTGCCATTTAACTTCAGACAGTGTCCCCTTGTTCTCCTATTGTGAGAAAGGGCAAACAACAGTTTCCTATTTACTTTTTCCACACTGCTCATGATTTTATATCCCTCCTTAATTGCCTCTTCTCCAAGCTAAACAGCCCTAACCTGTTGAGCCTCTTCTCATATGGAAATCGACCCATCCCTGCTATCATAGTTGTTGCCTTCTCTGAACTTTTTCTAATTCTATTATATCTTAAGGATGGGCGAACGCGGTTCGGATGTTCGGAGTTCGGACCAAACTCGGTCTGTTCAGACATCCGAACCGAACGTCCGAACTGAACTCTCGAACGACCGAACAGTTCGGTCGTGTTTGGATGAGTCTGGATGAGTTCGGGGGCAGGAAAAACGTTTTTCCAGGACCGAAAATTAGGTTTCGGTTTCGATTTTGTTTCGATTTTGGTTTCGCTATTTTTGAATGTTCGGCCAAGTTGGGCCAAACCGAACCCAAACTCGGGTTTTGAACTGAACGACCGAGCATCCAAACATCCGAACCGCGTTCTGTTCGCACATCCCTATTATATCTTTCCTGAGATGGGATGGCCAGAACTGCACATAATATTAAAGGTGGGGTCATACCAAAGATTTATACAGTGATATTATGATATTTTCCCTTTTATTTTCTATTCTAATGCCTAAAATTTGGTTTGCCTTCTTGACTGCTGCCACACACTGAGCTAATGTCTTCAAGGAACTATCTACAATGACAGTTTTTAGACGAGATGAACCCCCACAGGTCCACCCATCCCACACACATCCACACACCCATCTGAAGGTGGCGTGGGGGGAGCATGCACTCCCATGACTGACACACCATGCACTCATGCTCACTCATGGAGCATCGGGGAAAAATCCAAGATGCTCCATGTGGGGGCATGTGAAAACATGCATGAGTAGGAGTGCAAACCCATTCCTGGCCCATTTGAATCCCACCATCACTCGCCTGACATGAGTGGGTGGTCCGTGACCATCCCATGTAGTGCACATGGACCTACCCCCAGCCATGCCCATTTAAAAATGGCCAGTGACTCCAAGATCCTTCTCCTGTGTGGTTTCTCCCAGATCAGAAGCTAGCATTGTGTATGTAAAGCAATTATTATTTTTTCTATGTGCATCAGGTTGCACTTATCAACACTGAATTTCATTTCCCATTTTAATGCCCATTCACCTAGTCATGCAAGATCCTACTGTAGTTCCTCACAGTCTACCTGGGTCTTAACTATTGTGAATAATTTGTTATCTGCAAATTTAGCCACCTCACTCTTTACCCCCTTTTCCAGATCATTAATGAATATGTTAAATAATACTGACCTGAGGCACCCTGCTGTTTACCTCTCTTCAACTTGAAAAATGACAATTTATTCCCAACCTTTGTTTCCTATCTTCCTAACCAGCTACCAAACCATGACACAACTCTTTCTCTTATCCTGGGCCATGACTACTTAATTTTCTCAGGAGTCTCTGGTGAGGGACTTTGTCAAAAGGTTTTTCAAAATCCAAATATATTATATCAACTGGACCATCCCAAACCACGTGCTTGTTAATAATTTCATAAAATTCTAATAGGTTAGTAAGCCATGATTTCCCTTTGTTAAAACCATGCTGGTTTTACCCATCAAATCATGCTTGTCAATATGCCTAGTAATTCTGATTTGAACAATGGTCTCCACCAGTTTGCTCGGTACTGATGAAACTACTGGTCTGTAGTTTCCAGGGTCGCCTCTGGAGCCCTTCTTTAAAACTGGGTTTATATTTGTTAACGTCCAGTCCTCTGACTCCAGTCCTTATAACTCCAGGAGGTGGTCCAGTGCCTGCTATCCCCACCCACCCATGGAGGTTCATACCTGGGTTTACACCTGCCAGCACATGGCATCTCATAATAACTTTTTGCTATGCACAGAATGCTAAGTTAATTGAGCAAATCTCATACTTTATTGAGTGTTTATAGTGAAAATTGAAAGCGAAAGTGAAATTGAAAGCAATCAATCTTTGCATGTTGTCACCACCAGATTTTCACATTCATGGCTCACAGTGATGAATGTGTGGAAGATAGTATCTCACTGGCAGGTAACAGCACAAAGCTTTATTGGGCTCTCACCTGCTGTGGTGTTGGATATTCCTCTTGGTTCACATAAAAAGCTCAGTCAAACGTTACTCTTGTACCCCCTCTCTTGCATTTTCTGCATTACCATGCAGTTGGGGTGGAAAACATCCATGCTCGCCAGGGCACTCTGCACCTCTTGGAGTGTCCAAACTTCATATAGCGCAAGAAGCTCTCCATCAGTGGTTTCACATTCCCTGTATCCTGAGTCACTTGTTTCTCTTCATCTGATTGAGGCACTCCTGGTGGCCCCACAGGTATCCTCTTGCTGTCGTCAGGAAAGATGGCAGGGAAGGTCGAACCTTTGTTAGTGACTTCCTTACTTTTGGCAGTGCATAAACATAGAGAAAAGACATGGTCTTGATTGCATCCCACTCTCTCATCTCATCTGGAGCTCCAACTCTTCCATTCTGGTGAATTTGGAACCGCAGCAGGGTTACGTGGTGTCGGCACTCCATCATGCATACATAGAACCCCATTGTGTGCACGTGCCACCCTATGAGCACAGAGGTTGCCTCAGAGGATGGGTCTGACAGTTGAACCTCACCCAAATGTCTGGAAAGGCCAGGGTATGTGTCACTGCCCTCCCAACATCTCTGGGCCCTGTACTCTGGCCGTCCATAGCACCCACAGACCAAAACCAAAGCCATTGCACTTTCCCAGGCAAACAACCAACAGTTCTGACTCCTCATGCTCATTGCAAGCAAGCAAAAATTGTTACTTTCTAAAGATAAGAAAATATATGAGTAGTTTTTAACCAATGGGCAGCTCTGTTCCCACATACAGTTCGAGCACAGTGACTTTCACTGCTTGCAGATCCCCTCACATGCCCACTTTTTAACATTCAGTTGCGTCTCCCCTTCACCTGTCCTGTGTGCTTCCCTTATATCAGTCCCCCTGGGAACAGGGGACTGAACTGATTAGAGTGTTGCACACAACTGGGAAGATCTCCCCTCCCCAGTCAGATAATTTACTGTTGGGTCCCAGCTCAGCTTTGCAAAGTACAGCATAGCTGGGGAGGCAGAGAGCAAGCTCAGCTTTCTGCAGAATGCAGAAGGAGGCAGGGAACAGAGAGCAGCCACCAGACCAGAGCCCAGCAGCCTCAGTAAGTACTTTTTTCTTGATATTTTTTCATTTGTTTGATGAGAATCCGGCCCATTTCTTGGTTTGTTCTTGTTTCCCAGAACGAGAAGAGAACAGTGATTCTTGTTGAAAAAGGAGAAAATGCCAACAGCAAGTTTCAGCCCTAATTTAAATGCATGGGAAAGGTTATACTGGATCCCTACCAATGCGATAAACTACAGGTTCTTTATCCAGTAGGTGGTACTCAGCTCACACGTTTTCATCATGCTTCCATTCCAGTGGAATAAATTAAGAATGAGGCTAATATAATAATAAAAGCAACAGCAATAACAACAAATAATAATGTGCTTTTAATTTCACAATTTCCTCACAGAACTGAGAAATAACTTCGTCACACTTCCCCTATGAAAAATCTTATTAATGCAGCAAATTAGATTTTGGTTAAATATTACGAAAAAATTTGCTAGCTGCAACAGCGGTCGGTCAATGGGATAAGTTGCCTGAGGAGGTTGTGGAACCTCCTTCATTGGAGATTTTCAGAAACTGGATAGAAAAGCATAGGTCTGTGATGTTGTACGTATAGGACAGGTTGAGGAACCTTTCCCCTTCCACAGGCCACTTTGAAAATTAGTACAAGCTCTGTGGTCCAGATAGGAATTGAGTGGGGGTAGAGCGGGAGGTTCTTAGGATGGGAGAAGGAAGGGGGGAGGGGGGTTCATATTGTGGATCTATTCCACGGATCCACAGCCTACCGTCGAGTGCATGCCCTCATCTCTTCTCCCTTCCTCTGAACTCACTTTTGAATGCTATTGGGTAGAGACTGGATCCATAGGTCTGGGGAGGAGGGGCTGGAAACAGGAACTGGATAAGGGTCAAATAAAAAACAGCCATGGGCCGGATTTGACCCAAGGGCCAGAGATTCTGCACCCCTGGTATAGGGTATCCTGCCTACAGTTTTGTGATTCTATATAAGCCTTATACCTACTTTTGGTACTACTGACTTAGGTTTCATATAACTGATAGACTCCAGTCCTAAAACAACTTACTCCAGAGTTGTCCCATTCATTTCATGCTTCTTAAGTTGAAGTGCTTTCAGGATCTCAGTCAAAGAGATGAGAGAGAAAAAAATATATTTTCCTCGAGTTCTTCCATTTGTTTCCTTGGACAGTACTTTCATTTTAGTCTGGCTGTTCACCTTCCACAGTCAGACTGTTTCCCCTGTTGTTTTTAGAGGACATTTACACCTCAAATGAACAGAAGAAAAGTTTCTATTAGTAAGAAAATGTGATGAAACCCCACAGAAATAAGCAGGAGAGTTAAGGGTTGATGTACATCTTGAAACTACTTTATTTATTTATTTATTTATTTATTTATCTCACCCCTCCTGCCCACAGGGCAGCCCGGGGCGGTGAACAACAAATAACAACAACAAAACAATTAAAACAGTTAAAAAATCCACATATATGCATGGGAAAAAACTTCCTCCCCCCCAACTCCTCACCCTACCCCTACCCCTCGCCAAAGGCCTGGCGGAACAGCCAGGTCTTACAAAAAACGTCAAAATGACAGGAGACTGGGGGCCAACCGAGCCTCCTCCGGGAGCAAATTCCACAGCACAGGGGCGGCCACCGAAAAAGATCTAACATCAGTGGCCACCCACCTCGCCTAGGGAACCTCCAAAAAGACTCCCACGGATGATTTCAAAGGTTGCACAGGCACATGGGGAGTGAGGCGGTCCTGCAGATAAGTGGGGCCCAAGCCTGCAGTATAAATGAATTTGAATGATATTAATTTCTTTGAGTGCAGTGGACAGGTGTGACCTCCAGAAATGAATTCTGTCTCTTTTCTGCTTCTTTACCCTGACAGAAATTAAAGCAGCAGTGGGTGTACTCTCATGCAGTAGCTCTCGATGCTGAATGTATCCGTGAGGTGCGAGAGGCAGAAGGAGAAATGAAGCTGATAAATCCCTAAATTCCACTCTGCATGAGCAGGCAAATTTCCAAAATGTCAGCAGCCACACCTGTTTCCATAACATGAATTCTGATTGGTGCTACGGCTGTCAATTGAAATTCATGTTCCAGGAAAAGGCAAGCTGGTGCCATAGTGGAAATTTCTTCAGCTCTACAGGGGGAGTGGTGAACTCCCCGACACATCAGCAAGGGGTTGGAGAGCCCTTCCCAGCATAGCCGAGCCCCTTTGTGTCAAAGTCTGAGGGAAGGTAGTGGCAACCCTAGAGCTGTGAGCTAGATCTATGTGTGGTGGCAGCAGGGGAATGAGGCATCAAGTAACACCAACAAGAGGATTGGAAGATGGGGAGCATGGTCTACAAAGTTTAAGAACCATTGTTTAATGTCTGCTTCTGGCATAAACTCCAGACGTGTATTCCAACGGAGGATCAGCCCCAGTACAGCTCTGATTCTCCCACCATCCTTCTTACACCAGAGGACAGGAGAGGCAACTGGTATATGATATGACTATGCTGTTTCTTCCATCTTCATGTCTATGGAGATTAATTATCACACAGGAGTAAATCTCCAGAGGCAATCTCCAGTCACAATAATAGGTGAGTGGCCCATCGTGAACTGAGGAATCCAGCCGATATCAAGGCTTTTCTGTTGGCTAGATTTCAAATGGACGATATCATTTTAAGCCTCTGAGTGGGCCTGGTGTGAGTTACATGTTTCCAGGCACCTGAGAAGATTCAGACCAATTTGAATCAAGGATGTAGCTATGGGTGTTTTTAGACAAGCACCTCCCCACCCGTTACCCACCCATTATGTAGGTTGCAGGGCAGCATAGGGTGCCTATGATAGGGACAGGCAGTGCAGGAACATAGGAGCCCATGATCCTTGGCAGCCCACACTCCTTCATGCAGCTGTGGCCCCTGCTGCTTGGAGAGACAATGGGTGTTTTTAAATGAGATGGGTGCACACATGTTCCCCCCCATCAACCACATATCTAACTGCTTGTGTGAAGGTGGGGCATGGGGAAGCGCGCTCCTGTGAGTCATGCACCAGCCATCCATGGCCACGCACAGAGCATCACCAAAAAATCTGGAGTGTGCCATAAAGGAATATGGCAAAGGACCTGAGGCATGGATACAAGGATATATCCTCATGTCTGGTCCCTGGTGTACAGAGCCATACTATAATGAGCTCAACAAGTTCCTCTGCATGGATGGCGAGATTGTGGCTGTATCTGTGGCAGCACCTTCGCTAGGGGGAGGAAACGGGTGGACACCCCCCCTGCCCAATCCCACCCCATCCAAGCCAGCCCCCCTTCCCCCACGAAGGCACGCCAAGGGCCACAGCTCAGCTGTCCCGCAGCTAGAACTGACATCTGTTGACCCCCACTGATAACACCATTGCCATCCACCTGTGCCTCATTGAACTGGAGGGGCAGCCCATGGAGCCAATGGGGGTGCAGGTGGAGGGAGCAGAGGTCATGGATGCCACCCACATCGAGGAACTGCAGGACACTGGTAGGCCATTGCAACTGGGGCATGGGGGGAAGGGGTGCCAATCGACAATCCTAACATACCTCTGCCTCCATCCTCGCTGGCCACCATGCTGCTCTGTAGGCTCCACAGGGAATTGTGCAGCATGTGGCATGGCGTGGCCTCAGGCACTTGGAAATGTGGTGAGGGGAGGAGGGAGCAGACATCTCGGAGCCAGAAATGCTGCTGAACTCTTGAACTAGGCCTGTGATGGGAGGGGAAGGACCTGATTGATGTAATCGCTGGCCAATGAGCAGCACAATCAGGTCCCAGGAAGTTGAATGGCACCCTGTGATTGCTCAATGCCTCCTGCCTCCCAGAACCAATCAGGGGAGCTCTGGGGGAATGCACTGCAACCCTTTATACTGCAGGACTGGACTGCTTGACTCTGGTTCTGTGTTAGCTATTGCTCTGTGTGGTGGGTCTCCTAGGTTTGTGCCCCACCAGCTTCCAGATGCAGGGCCGGTGGGGTGGGGAGACTCCCTTGTTCTCCAGCAGTTCCCTGCGAGGAACCGGGACTGTACCCGGCCCTCTTGGTAGGATCCTCTCTGCAGGCCAAAGCCTGTGCCTACCCTCCCCCTCCCTGATTTCCCAGATCCCCTCCACTCCCCCCAGTGACCCCTGGTTGTGGCACAGTGGCCTACATCTCCCACCCAGTCAGGAGATAGCGGGTACTTCCCTTCACCAGCGCCCACCATCCCCAGTCTCCTCTCTTCCGTTTTCCTCCGTCCTTTGAAGTGGCTGCCTCCTCCTCCTTCTGCAGCATGCCTGGCCCTCCAAGGGGGAGGAGTTGATCGCTGATGTCAGTCCTGCTTGCTTCTGCGTCGCCCGGAGCGGGGACCTCCCTGCTAGTGTTACTGCCGCTGCTGCTGTGTGTGCCGCTCCTGTGTCCCAGGTATCCTCCGTGAGGTGGCGTTCCGTGTCGGGGAGTTCACCACACACAACCCCCATAGAAAGGACACCCGGGGGAGGAATCCAACGGGGCTTCTGTATCACCCTGTCAGGACAAAAAGTCAGCATTATGATGTAGGCGGCCGGCGCAGTGGTGGACCTCAGATCTATAGGGTTGTAGGGCTAAATACCACCGTAATAACCAGGCATTAGAATCCTTCATTGAGACCAACCATTGGAGGGGGGCGTGGTCGGTGACCAGGGTGAATGTGGTACCGGCTAGGTAATAGCGTAGGGAGACTACCGCCCATCGGAAGGCCAGAGCCTCCTTCTCAATGGTTGTGTAGGCCTTTTCTTGGGGGTCTAGCTTGTGAATGAGATACGTTATGGGATGTTCCTCCCCGCCCACGATCTGCGATAAGACGGCTCCCAATCCAACATCTGAGGCGTCGGTTTGCAGAACAAATGGGCGGGAGAAATCAGGCGTGTAGAACACGGGGGCCTTGCAGAGGCAGTCCTTTAATGTCTCAAATGCCTGAGCTAAAACAGGGTTCCAGTGCACCTGGTTAGGATGGTTCTTGCTGGTCAAATCTGTTAAGTGGGTGGCCAAGGTTGTAACTGCGGGACGTGTTTCTAGAATAACTGGCGAGGTTGCTGAATCATTGGATCTGTCATTTCGAGGTCAGCTGGGGCCATTCTTTGACAGCCTGGACTTTGTCCCACATGGGTCGGATATGCCCCCTACCGACCTGGTACCCCAGATAGACCACCTCCCAGAGCTCCAGTCACTATGTTTGTTTATTAAGCATGGCCCAGCGGTCCTTGCAATTGGACAAAAAGACAAAAACAAACACATAAATAAACACATACAATGGGACAAGAACAAGTTCTGGGGGATACCCCTGACAAAACCTAAGACAGGTTGAATTTAAACAACACAACCAAGGAAAAAAATCCTAAACCCCATCATCCTTGGGAATAGAGGCAACGGCCAAAGTCAGAGACAAAAACTTTAAAAAATGTGTCATACAGATAAAAGCCTGGGCTAGAAAGGCCGAGACATCCATCAGGCGATTCATATCAGTATCAGAGAGGAGAACACAGAGAAGTCCAAACTGTGTCCTACTTGGAAAAGAATCAATATGGGAGGCCAAAAATTGTGACCGGGGGCATCGTAAAGATGGCAGGTAAATAATATATGGGAGACAGTTTCAATCTCCAAATGATCAAAAGGACACAACCTGAGATCGAAGGGTATTCCCACATACCGCCCTTCTAGAAGACAAGTAGGGAGCACATTTAACTGAGCCCCAAAGAGAAGAGCGAGATGCCTAGGCGGAGGTGTAGAAGATAGGTAAGCAGCCATAGTACCAGCATACGGGGCAACAAACTTGTAGTGGGCCAAGGATGTAAAGGTCCCCACTGCTGCTAAATCTTCCTGGGATCCTATATCTATCATAGCCAAGCTTTATGCCAAGCATTTGTTATCCATCTTAAATAACTGGTTGACTGAGTCTTGAGTTTTGCATGGGGAGCAGGCCGGGTTTCAGGCCAATAGGTCGACTCTCGACCACTGTCTCGTTTTATTTCACCTAGCAGAGAAATATGTTCAGGCAAATTCCAAGTTTTTTTGTGCCTTTGTGGATCTGAGGGCGGCCTTCGACAGGGTGGATAGGGACCTGTTATGGGGGGAAATGGCCAGCCTGTCAATTGACCGAAGGCTCCTCATTCTGATTCGTCTACTACATAGGGACTCCTCTGTGGCAGTTAGGCTTTCAAACCATGGCCATTTAACTCCATGACTTTCGATCTTTTCAGAAGTTAGGCAGGGGTGTATATTGGCCCCCACATTATTTAACTTGTTTCTAAATGACATGGTCCCTTGGATGTCCTGTCCTGATTCCCACCGCCCTCCCAAAGCTGGCTTCGCATCATGTGGGTTGTCTACTGTATGCGGATGATGCGGTTGTTCTCTCCCAGACGAGGGTGGGTCTGAGTTGGCAGTTATCTGTGCTTTTTGACTATTGCTCTGTCAACAAGCTATCCATTAATTATAAGAAAACTAAAGTCCTTGTTTTTGGAAAGGGGAAAAAGATCTACCACTGGTACATAGATGTCCACCCGATAGCACAGGTCTCTTCCTAGAAAGCTTGGGCCGGGCCTGACAGGCAGGGGGCTAACAGAATGGCCCATTGGGCCTCGGGCCACTTGGCCGCGGTAGCCACTCTCTCGAATACATTCAAGAAGGCCTCGGGATCATCCGTAGGTGCCATCTTGGTGAGCCGCACCTGGGGCCCTTTGGCCTCCATTGCTCCTGGAGCGCAAGCCGCCAACGCATTAATGGCCGGGGACATCAGTGCAGAAACTTGTTCTGCCAACTGAGCCTGGCTTCGCACCTGGGTACTAGCCAACTCAGCCGTCAACTGCTGGAGGAACCCCCGCTGGGTCTCTAGCTGGGCCTTATGGGCCTCCATGAGCCATTTTAACATGGCCTCAGTATCCATCTCCCTCACTATCCCAGGGACTATACGGGCATGCCCCCGGAGTTCCCACCCCTTCAGTCCTCTCCTGCCTGGCTCACCAGTTGTGGCGGGTCCCCTAGATTTGTGCCCCACCGGCTTCCAGATGCGGGGCTCGTGGGGTGGGGAGACCCCCTTGTTCTCCGGTGGATCCCCACGAGGAACCGGGACTGCACCCGGCCCTCTTGGTAGGATCCTCTCCGCAGGCCTAAGCCTGTGCCTACCCTTCCCCTCCCTGGTTTCCGGATCCCATCTACTCCCCCCAGTGACCCCTGGTTGTGGCACAGCGGCCTACATCTCCCACCCCCAGTTAGGAGATAGTGGGTACTTCCCTTCACCAGCACCTGCCGTCCCCAGTCTGGCCCCCTCTCTTCCATTTTCCTCCGGCCTTTGAAGCGGCTGCCTCCTCCTCCTTCTGCGGCATGCGTGGCTCTCCAAGGGGACGGAGTCGCTCGCTGACGTCACTCCTGCTCGCTGCTGCGTCGCCCAGAGCGGGGAGCTCCCTGCCAGTGCTACTGCCGCCGCTGCTGTGTTTGCCACTCCTGTGTCCCAGGTATCCTCTGCCAGGTGGCATTCCGCATCAGGGAGTCCGCCACACTCTGGGTGAAAACAGACATGATGCTAGTCACCCTTTAACCACCCTTGGTGGTCATTTATGCATATTTCAGGGCTGCATAGTGCACCAATACAGCCCTGCAGCATGCATAAATAACCACCAAGGGTGGTTAAAGGATGGTTAGCATCATGTCTGTTTTCACCCTTAGTCAGGGTGCATTTACAGAATCTGCTGGTGCTTGCACTAAAAATCCACCCATACCACCTTACCTTTCCAATCCTTATTCCTTACCCTTACATTTTACTTTTTTTCCTTCCCCTGCTTGTCTTCCCCTGTACATACATAGATATAGATAGATATAGGTAGTATAGTTTAGATATATATATATATGTATATTAGATGATATATATAGATTAGAGATAGTGGGTATACCTCTGAGTTTTCCTTTTCCCTTCCACTGTCTGTCTCCCCCTGTCCATATATTATTATAGGATAGGAATATTTTGTATTATACATAGGTTAGGTTTAGCTTAGATTCTGTATATATATTATATATACATATATAATACATACACACATATAATATATACATATATATATATATATTATATGTGTGTATGTATTATATATGTATATATTATATGTGTGTATGTATTATATATGTATATATAATATATATACAGAATCTAAGCTAAACCTAACCTATGTATAATTAGGGGTTAGGGGTGTGCACCAGGGCCCCATGTCGTTTTTTGTTTTTCATTATTGTTTTCGTTATTAAAATGTGTCATTTTCATTTTTCTTAATAATGAAATGTCGTTTTTCGTTATTGTTGTCATTATCGGTATCGGTACCGATTTCAAGCAAAGATTTTGATTTTGGCATCATTATTGGTACTGGTATATACGCAATATCTAGTTTTTTTTATATATATATATATATAAAAAACTAGATATTGCGTATATACCAGTACCAATAACGATGCCAAAATCAAAATCTTTGCTTGAAATCGGTACCGATACCGATAATGACAACAATAACGAAAAACGACATTTCATTATTAACAAAAATGAAAATGAAACATTTTAATAACGAAAACGATAATGAAAAACAAAAAACGACATGTGGCCCTGGTGCACACCCCTAACCCACATGATCACCTTCCCTGTCCGTGGTTGGCTCTGTGGGAGTGGCATTCCCCTCATACTGTACACTGGCTCCATTGTGTGTTTATCTTGTAACCTTGGTGAACTGTTCCATATATGGTCAGTAGTTACATGAGCAGCAGTTTGTCAGTACCGAGCCAGGCTCCTGCTATATCATTGCTACTGGAGCAGGGTGCCATGTCTGCTGATTTGAACCCTTCTTTGTGCTGTGGAGTGGGGACCAGGAGTGGTGTGACCTGGGATGTGAGGTTAACCATGACACTTGCCAATATTTGGCTTAGGAGTAATGTCCAACAACTGATTTCTGACCCATATACCATGAGTGACCATCGGCGATGAGCTGATTAGCCAGCATATGAGGGACTTGGACATTATGGGCAACAGTAAGCACAGTAGGCAGGCAAACTCAACGTCTAGGAGTTGGAGCCCCCTGGATTGTGCTCCACCCCCCAGGGGGCCAACAAGAGCGAGTGTTTGTGGGAGATCTGTTCAGTACCAAAGTTCGGCCATAGCCTTGCAACAGACAGTCCCTCCCTTGTGCTGTCATTCACCATGTCTCTGCTGTGTATACGAGGATACTCCCTGACCCAACATGAGTGCCTTAATTGACTGCTGCAGCAGAACCACCTTGCAGAAGCACCTGGGGCTCCCCACTTGGGAGTCAGAGTCATCCGGAGCAGAGCTCTATGAGCTGCAGGCAGTCTGAACGTGCCTGGGTTTTCGGTCAACTCTGGCTGTAGGTGATCTTTTTGAGCCCCACTATTTGGTGTCCTTTCACTCACTTGCAGGTGTGGGGCTCCACTGGGGACTGTATGTGTGGGACTTACATGCTGAAAATGCTGGTTTCACCCTTCCACGCCACCCATGGCCTTGAGCCCCACTTGAGCTTTATTCTCTGGACTATATGCCGCCCCCCCCCCTTGTGTTTGTGTGCACCCTCTGAGCAGCGAGGGGGAGACCTTTCCGGCTCCAGTCCCCAGATACAGAGAGCTGTCTGGACGTGTGTGCTACGGACTTCTATCCTCTGAGAGTGGCATCCGGGTGCCCCACTTGAACTCTATATTCCCTGGACTGTATTTCCCCCCTCCTGTGTTTGTGTGTGTCCTGCGCTCTGTGTGGTGAAGGTGAAGCTTTCCTGGGACCTCCGTGCTGCCCGTGTGGTGTCTCTCCATGGTAGAGGCAGGATTCCCCAACTGATGCCCCATGGGTGCCTTGACTGCACCAGGCATTGTGCTCTATGGCTTGCTTGTGTGGGTGATCTGTGACCTGTGCTTTGTGCAGTGTGTGGCCTTTTCTGTTCCTGCTGTTACTTTTTTGCCTTGGTTCCTGTGCTCTTCTTATGTGTTTATTACAGTTTTGTTGTTGTTTTAGTATCTAGTGCTGTCATTGTATGCTGTAATTGGGGTGTGCTCCGCACCTCTGTCTGTTGGGGTGTGTGTGTGTGTCTCTGTGACCACTACTACTATTTCTGTTGGCATGTCTGCTTCCACTATTGGCTGTGTCTGGCAGTGGATTCAGCGGCATCCCCGGTCACAGGCAGAATGGGTTAATGTCTGCTGCAGCTTGCTGTCTCCTCGCTTTCCACGTCTGTATGTCATGGCAGGGGGGCGGGCGCCTGAGCAGGACCGCTGTTTGGCAATGTTGCTGGGTGGGGGAGCAGGGGGTGACTTTACCGTTTGAACCATGTGTTCAGCCGGTCGGTGGAAGTGTGGGTGCTTGGAGACTGCCTATGTGGTTGTGGTGGACACCCAGGGAGCCACCCCTCTGAACCCCTCCACATGCAGTCTGTGGTCATACCACTCAGTGGCCACAAAGTAAACCCCACCCCCAGCCATGCTTGTGTAAAAATACCTAATGGAGCAGGGGGTGGGAGGATTCCATATTCTGCACCAGAGCCCATTCCACCAACCTAGCTATGTCCCTGATTTGAATGTTCATGCAGATTTGCAGAACACTGCTCTATCTTCTCTCCAACCAGTCTTTCTCCTCAGATCTCAATGAAGCTTAGCCTAGTATTAATATGTTCCTCTTCATGATTAGTAACATTAAATCAAGAAAAGGCGATGTGGGAGTGTGTGTGATGATATCACAGAGGCAAATCTCTGATGAAGTGCACACAGTTGGTTAGTGGGTGGTGCAATTAAATGCCTAAAGCTGTATATGTGATCGATTAGCATTCACCCACAGGGACATGCACATACATTAGGCAAGCTGGACACCTTGTTCAGTGAAATGGGGGTGGCACTGAAGAAACTGCACAATTCTGGGAGTGCCAGCTGCTGCAAACCTCTTCCTTGGTGCCACTTCCAAAAAGCCAAGCCATTCCTTAGGTGGCGAACAAGTTCCAAGAGCTTGGGGGACCTCCAAAAAGGCACTCCCGGCCGACCACAGGGTCTGATCCAGGACATGAGGGATGAGGCGGTCCCAGAGATAAGTGGGGCCCAAGTGGCTTTAAAGTTAATAACCAACACCTTGAATTGGGCCTGGAAGACTATAGGCAGCCAGTGCAGAGAACAGAGCACCGGTGTTATGTACTCCCAGCGGCCCGTCCCCGTCAGAAGGTGAGCCGCCACAATCTGCACCAGCTGCAGCCTCTGGGTCATCACCAAGGGTAGCCCCATGTAGAGTGTGTTGAAGTAGTCCAGTCTCAAATTTATGAATGCATGGATGTTGGCAGCAAGATTGGAGCCTGAGATGTATGGCTGAAGACGCCGGACCAGATGTAATTTACCAAATGCTCTCCTTACCACAGCTTCCACCTGAGCATCCAGGCAGAGCTGCAAATCGATGAGGCCTCCCAGACTCTGAACCTGAGGGATCAAGGAGGGATGCACCCCATCCAGAATGGGGGCCTCCACTCCCTCGGCTCTAACAAACACACTCACATCATTCCTACCTTCTTCTTCTTCTTCTTCTTCTTCTTGATCCTAGGCACACAGCTCTCTGCTACCTGGGTGTTAGCTTTCTTTGTTTGATGTTAGTGCTTATCCCAGGCTTGCTAAAGTGAAAAAAGATGCCCATCTCAGCAATGAATAAACAATGGCCTTTTTTACATGGCCCGTGGTGCGGGGTGTGCACCGTTGTCCATGTGCAGTGGGTGGGGGGAGGGTGTAGATGGGTGCAAATCCATCTACACCCACCCCACACCCATCAACATGTATGGAGCAACTGCCATTTTCACTGGTGTGTGGGGGATGGGTGTAGATGGGTGTGTACGTATGTGTGCAGGAGCGCACATACACACCCCTCGCCCCACGCACCACAGGATTTACAAGGGCAGCACCCACGCATGTACACCAAGATTCCTGGGTGTTGATGCATGGGTGCTGCCCATGTAAAAAGGGTGAATTGGTAAGGGAGTCACAGCTCTTTCTCCTGCTAGATAAATGCAGGGTTAATGACCCCCTTTGTCTGCTGAACCTGGTACAAACCTCACACCACAGGCGGTCTGGTATTGTTTCTGTACCAGGCGGAAAGATATTGCAGGAGGGTATGCCTTTTCTATTCTATTAGTCACTGGGTGACTTTTTAGTGTACTTGGAAGTGTTCAGGGGAGGCAGGCTTTCTCAGCAGTGATCTCCTAAAACTAATCTTTCCCTATCTCTTACCATGCTCTAGTGCTGTAGTTCTCTCTGCTGTTTCTGCAGGCTAACAGAAAAGAGTTTGCATCCTTTGATGCTATGTTCCTTGGAGATTATGGACATTCAACTAGAAAATCTTCTTGTCTGTTACTAGTGTTGGCAGTGGCGTTTGTTGACTTCCTGAGGGAATTCATGCAAAGCACACTGGAAACACAGCAAATCACAGGCTCCCCAAATGATCCTGAAAAATGCTGAACTAGAACAAGGCTTCAAACTGGAAACATAATTTTCAATTAACAGCCGTTCAGCGGAAAGTGGGAGGGAGACAGCTAGCATGTGAAGGAAGCTGGATTTTTTTCCCTTGTAAAACTCTCACCTTGCTGTAATTTGGCAATGTTACCATGGCTGCCATATGTTCTGCTACTGACTTATCCTCTAAGCAGGGACTCAACCCAGCAGGAAGTAGATGCGAGCCAATCACCTGCAGGATTCCTTTCTGTGTGTCACAGAGGTGTGCGTGATTAGCCTTCATGTTCCATATGATGCAGTGACATGGGGAAGGCTTTGTGAACCAGAACAGTGACTTTTCCATCTGTGCATCATGGCTATTGAAGCAGATGACAGTTCCAGAATACACCCAGGCAGGGCTAGAGCCTTGCCCTGAAAAAGACTCACTTATGGAGAGAATATATTTGTGAAAGGGAGGATGGTCCATTGGTTAGGGGGCTAACCTGGCAGTTTAGGCATCAGAGTTCAAGCCCCTGTTATGTTCCAGACTTCCTGTGTGACCTAGGACAAGTCGTTTAGGCAACACTTTCCTACTGCATATGGGTATTATGAATATAATATGCACATTAAAGATTGTGAGGTGCTATGCTGAAGCCATGAGTGTTGCCAGACATAATGATAAATGCATGCAAATTCAATCTGTGTTGAATTTGGTGATGCCATCCTGGGTGTGTAGCTGCATGAACAGATGCTGATGCTGTTTTGTGTTTACAGCTACCCAATAGTCTCCTCCTACAAACAGTAGGGATGGGTGAATGCGGTTCGGAAGTTCGGAGTTCGTCTGGATGACCGAACCCGAACCCGAACATACCGAACGAACTGAACACCGAATGGCGAAATGGCCGAACAGTTCGGTCAGTTCGGATCACGTTCGGGTGGGTTTGGGTGGGTTCGGGTGGCAAAAAAAGGTTCACTGGAAGGTCAGACATGACAGGGAGGTGTCAGTCACTGAGGAGCAGACTTCCAGGCACCAGGGGTGGAGAGGCTTGCAAGAAACGAAACTAATTATCTGCCTCCCCCCTTCCCAACACCTTCTGAGCTAGTCACTGTTCCTGAACAGCAGGCGTTGAGTAGGATTTTTAGATTGCTTTAAGTTTCATTTCAGTTTTGTACTGAAATGAAACTTAAACCATAAACTGAAACCTTGTGTTATGCATTTCACTGTACAGACTCATTGATTATGTATGTATTTCACTACAGACTCCTCTTCTGTTTGTGATTCCCCCCATCCCATATATATGGGATGTATATATCTCCATATATCTCTATATCTCCATATATATATATATGGATATAGATATAGATAGATAGATAGATAGATAGATAGATAGATAGATAGATAGATAGATAGATAGATAGATGTAGAGAGTTGTAGGAGTTAGCTTAGCGATAGAGATAGCGTTAGTGATTTAGTTTTAGTGTTTGTAGGAATAGGCCTGTGTACTTATTAGATAATCCATTTAGTTCATAGCATTTAGAATAGTTAATAGCAGTTAGATTTAGTGTAGATAGATACATATATTAGATAAAAAAAATAAATAAAAAAACCTCATATAAAAACAAAAAAACCAAATAAAAAACAAAAGAAAACCAAATAAAACCCAATAAAAAACCAAAAAACCATATAAAAAACAAAAAAACACCCATAACAACATTTCCCAAACGGCCGAATGGCCGAACTGAACAGCTGAATGGTCAAACCGAACAGCCAAACGGCTGAACCGAATGGCCTGTTCGGACGACCAAACCGAACAGCCGAACCCGAACTCGGCGAACTAACCAAATGGACGAACCAAACGAACGAACCGAACGCAGCCGAACTGAACAGACCAACCGAACGCAGCCGAACCGAACGGATGAACCCGAACCGCGATCTGTTCGCCCATCCCTAACAAACAGTTTGCTGGAGGATATCCCTTGGTGCAATGTAGCTGGTTGTGGGAGGGAGAAGCCAGTTCTAGGCTGTCAGCTCCAGAATAGAAACTACTGGGACTATGTGAGCAAAGCTTTATTCCAAAGAGAATCCAACTGTGACCAGCTCCCCCAACCCCAATCTCTTCCCTCTCCTCATCCCCTTCCTGTCAGGGCCCAGGAGTAGAACTGGCATCTTTGAGGAAGCAGCTGACTCCACAGCACCACCAGTGCACTCTGACTGAGGCCCTCTGGTTCATTAGGGTTTGCTCAAGAATCCCATGAGCTGGATGTGTCTCCCTGCCCACCAGGTTCTTACTGAGAGACTCCCAAATGGTGGGTTGAGACCACATCAGGGTTGTGAGCAAAGTTTCCTAACCCCAAAAATGCTGAACGAGAACAAGGCTTCAAACTGGAAACATAATTTTCAATTAACAGCCGTTCAGTGGAAAGTGGGAGGGAGACAGCCAGCAAGTAAAGGAAGCTGGATTTCCCCCCCAGCCAGTGTCTGCTTACCACAATGGGGCCAAAGAGCCACAGTTTGGCCACATCTGGGATATCCTTTGCACATTTCTGTTGCCATCTGAGGTCATGGGACTGTACTGAAGTCTTCAAATGGGGTCAAAGGAGCAAGACGTTTGGGAACCGCTGAACTAAGCAGCTCAGAGGAAGTGCGTTTGCCTAGGAAGAAGAAAGAGATTTTCTGAGACTGGAGAAGGAATCTGGAAGGAGAGAACTAGTAAGAGGCCATCCTGGAGAGACTACACATCACAATCCACAGCACAACAAACTTAGGCTGCTCCCCTCAAACCCCATACTCCACAGCAGTTCTACTGAAGCCTATGGGACTGCTTGAGAGTAAGTGTTTTGAGGATTGGCATCTTTGTCATTTGGGAAACCAGAAGCCTAAGGTGAAAACAGCATGTGAAAAATGGAGTCCACAGCCAGGCTGGTTGCATGGGTGGAGTCCTGACCTGCAACAAACAGTGGAATTCTATGATGGATTCCTGAGTGCGTGGGACTAAATTAACGAGTCATAAGGGGGATGACTGATAACAAGATTGTTCTTCATCTTACCGAATGGCAAACTGAAACACAGAGGCTGTGAGTTGGCCAGTTACAAACCCAGGAATGCAAGCTGGGGCCCTGTGTGAAATAGGGGTGTGGGCCCCCTTCCAATAGAGGAATATTTGATAGACACACGGTGACTCACCCATTAGAAAAAGGACAATGTTACCGTCATTAATTTCTGATGATCAAATAAACACATACTATCCACTTCAGGAGCCAGAGCTCCCTGTATGGCAGGCCTTGTGGTCCCATATACTATACATCTACCTGTGGGCCCCATGTGTTGCAGACTCCCTCCTGAATTGTTGTTCATAGGCTGAAGATTCCTGTGTTTGAGCTCCTGTGGGCACACATTTTATGTCAGACCTTCTCACACTCATGCTGTTTCACATTTATCCATGGACATCATGTATTGATCACACAGACTGCTTTCCTATGAGAGGCAATGCGCAGCCTTTGGCGCCTGCGGGAGTCTGTGAGAGTCAAATGACGTGCAGCTCCCATCTCACAGGAAAGGCAAAAGTGCGGGTCTTTGACCGGCAAACATGCGTGTCGGGGAGAGTAGGATTTTGCTACTCTGCCTGATGCACATGTTTTGCGGTGAAAGACCTGAACTTCTGTCTTTCCTACGAGACGAAAGCTGCACGTCATTTGACTCTAGCAGACTCCCGCAGCGCCAAAGCTGTGCTTGCCTGGTCTGGCCTTGGGACTGGGCCTGCAGAGAGAGAAGTCTATTACAACATCCAATTCCAGAAGCAAACAGGATCTGAGGGTTATTTCATTCTGAAGTTCAACATTTCAAGGATCAAAGAGACAGTAGAGTTCGGTGTTACATATTTCACTGGAAATATATTTAACCTGACACTGAAGTCCTGACCATTCATCATCAAAGTTCCCATGGCACTTTTAAAAGTGATAGGGTGTCAGCTCCTCTGTGACAGCCCAAATTCCAACTCAAAGTTCTATCCTAAATTTCCTAATAGAGGAGATGTGACTAAGCTAAAATCTGAGAAATTACACTACTGCTCGATCTGAATCCAGAGCCAAGTTTTGTAATTTGTGGGTTCATGGTTGCCATCACACCAACTGTCAGACACACTCGGCTGAAAACAAATGAAAAGCGGACACTTTGGCTATGAACCAAGCCACAAATTTACTGACTCTGGCCAACCAATGTACCAGCTGGTCAATACAGAAATGGTGCATACAACATATTCGCTTAAATGGCATGGACAATAAAAAACATGTACAAAAATGTATATATATTCACATTGATATACATAAATGAATGTATGTGCACATAGATAACATGACATAAAAACATAAATGCATGCACTTGGAATACTCTTAGGTACAAGATACCTCTTGAAAACACAGGCTCCAGACAAGAAGTGACATGTGTAGACATGAATGGTGATAACAACAAGCAATATGTTGTAAATGATAAATGAACAACACCAAACAATAGTATTGTAATAATGAATGCTGAATTGCAATACTGTTACGTTCATTTGTTCAATGCGTCCAAATACATTCACAAGTGTGTTCAAATGTGTACACGAATATGTTCAGCGTTCACAAATGTGTTCAGACGCGTTTCGGGGAACCTGCCCTTTCTTCAGTGAACTCAATAATGAATCAGTGTGTTTTCAAAAGTCTAATACAATAGAATGCAAATCGCTGTACCCTTATCTCATATCCATGCTGAAAACTGGACCTGAACTCTTCCCCCAAATGAGGTGACAGACTAACTGCTCCACAGATCTGTTGCTGCCTGGTAAGTAAAACACAAAATAAGAAACAGGGAGAAGCTTCTATTGCGATTTGCATTCTATTGTATTAGACTTTTGAAAACACACTGATTCATTATTGAGTTCACTGAAGAAGGGGCAGGTTCCCCGAAACGCGTCTGAACGCATTTGTGAACGCTGAACGTATTAATGTACACATTTGAATGCATTTGTAGATGTATTTGGACTCATTGAACGTATGAACGTAACAGTATTGCAATTCCGCATTATTACAATACTATTGTTTGGTGTTGTTCATTTATCATTTATGACGTATTGCTTGTTGTTGTCCACCATTCATGTCTACACATGTCACTTCTTGTCTGGAGATTGTGTTTTCAAGAGGTATCTTGTACCTAAGAGTATTCCAAGTGCATGCATTTATGTTTTTATATTTTTATGTCATGTTATCTATGTGCACATACATTCATTTATGTATATCAATGTGAATAATATATATACATCTTTGTACATGTTTTTTATTGTCCATGCCATTTAAGTGAATATGTTGTATGCACCATTTCTGTATTGACCAGCCGATACATTGGTTGGCCAGAGTCAGTAAATTTGTGGCTTGGTTCATAGCCGAAGTGTCAGCTTTTCTCTTGTTTTCAGCAGTTTGACTGTCCTTCTTGGGACAGGGGATTAGCTCAGGTGCCCCACCTTGTTCTTTGCCAGACACTCTCCTCAGAAACATCAGTGTTCCATCATCAGAGTTTTATTAATTTAGTTAATACCGAAAGTGCACCCCATGAATGTACGCATGTCCACCTGCCCTGCTGGGTTAGTCCCTGATATATAGCATCAATTACACCCACGATCCTTACATGGTTCCTGCCTGGGCTGAGCTTGTCCCACTCCACCTAGGCTCTCGTTGTTCCCATTTGCCTTTGAGAGTCTAGGCTTCAGAAATATCTAACTCTAGGCTTCACAATCAACATAGACCCCTTCCAGGATATACTGCTACCCAGAAATTCACAGGTTTCACAGTTCTAGTCTGAAGAGAAGAAAGCACTTTCCAGGTTTCAAGTTCTCCCAGCCCTGCTTGCTTGCTCACTCTGGCTGCTTTTACACCAACATTAATTTGAATTAATTGGCTTTTACTTCAGTTTAATGTGATCGTGGAAACACTGTAGTCCAAATCACTAACCCCAAATTCAAAATGTAATATGGGGTCTGCAAACCTATTTTTTGATGATTAACTTTAATCTGAACAAACCTTTGTCTGAATTAGTGATCTCGTGAACCCTTAATTTGTACCAATTGCCAGATGCCATAGAATGCTGGAGATAGAAATGTTTCCTTTCTAGCTGTCCGTATCTCTGAGATATCCCAGCAGTCCCTGCGTGGTGCTGAATTTAAAGCACACTGTGCCCAGGTAAAGACTCCTTCATGTTACAAGCTTACTTTTCTTTTGCTGTTGCTGTACCTGAGCTGCTCAAAGCATGTTAGGCATCACCTACCTCCACCAACAGTGAACGAGCAAGGTGATCCCCTCGCCACATTGGATTGGAGAGGAAATGAAGTGCTTCATAAAACTATGGGGCCAAGAGAGAATGCAAGATCATCTTGGCATATCACACAGAAACCTGGATGTTTACAGGGACCTTGCAAAATTAATGGCAGAGAAGGGCTACCCCTGCACCGCTGAGCAGCTCCAAACAAAGGTGAAGCAACTGTGGCAGGAGTACAATTGGGTCAAGAATCATAGTGACAAGTCTGGAAATTCAAGAACTGACTGGGAGTATGAGGAGTTTATGGAGACTCACTTTCATGTTCCCCAATGGAAAAAAGTGACTGCCCCTCAATAAGATTCAAATGTCCTCAAATTCATCCACGGATATGTCTGAGGAACCAGGAGAGGATTCAGATGAGGATGCCCATGGTCCAAGTCAGAACTCAGTGGTCCAAACTCGGGAAGTGGAGTGTAGATTATTATTTTAGCCTTTAAAATATTGAATGATATGAATTTAAATTATGTTGGTGTAATGTCCACCAGAGGCCCTCATATATTCTTTTGTTTGGTCTAAATGGGTGAAAGGTGGTGACATATGGTATTCTCAGATGTTATGAGATCACAGTCAACCACAGTGAACCACGGTCTATTTCGCTGTGGGGCCAAAGCGCCCTGAATGTCTGTTTGGCAGCCGCCAGATGTTCACCACGGCTGATTCCCACATGGGGTCAATTTCAACCACACTTCCCGGGCTCCCCACGGGCCGAGCTCCGAAAGTGTGGTCAAAGTGATTCCCGGCAGGAAGCAATAAAAAGTAACGTCTGGCTGGCGATCACAGCCTGGAATCCCCAGCGGGATTCTGACCCGTGGTCAAAGCGGCTGGGCACTGTGGCCGCATTGGCCATGGCGCCCGCCTGTCTCCCCAGAGGGCGGGCGGTGGGGGAGCGTGGGGGGACAGGGTCGTGCGGCTGCACGTTGCGCCGCGTGGCCCTGCCCCCTCCCCGATTCCCCACCGGGATCAGCCGGCACGTCTATTTGGGCCATTTTTTTTACCACGGGGGGTGGTTATTTCATTCATCTCCGCCGGGGACTCACTGGGACGAATTGGGATGGCGTAACGTCTGAAATCACCCATAGTTTCTTTACCCTGGATACCAGAGTCATTCCTTGGATGGAAAATAGAAGATGAACCTTATGTTAATTCAGAAACCCGATAGATTGTTTTGCTATTGTCTGGATGTTAACTATAAACAATTATTTTGTTTATAATTCTTGACACATTCCTGAGATAAGCATTTGTTATAAAAGGTAGTGAATTACTTGCAGAGATTGACTTTCTTGGCAGAGGACTGTCTCCCTTGCAAAGTGTTGTTTTTTTAATGGAATCCCCGAGGAAAACCCTTGTGATTCTGTTACATATATTTATTTTATTAAGCAGTTATTGTATTTTACATGTATTTATAACTCATATTTTAAGGTACCTTTCTTCTTTCTTTTGCCATGGTATTGTATTATATTATATTATATTATATTATATTATATTATATTATATTATATTGTAGCTGGATTTTTAAGTAAAGTGAGTGATAAAATTCTTAGTGTCTCCGATTGTTTTGGAAACAAGGTTAGCTGCCTCTGATCAGAGTAAACAGAACTCCGGGGTTTAGATGCTGCTCTGATGGCCTTCAGTTTCCCCAAACCATCTACAGGGGCTAGACCCTGACCCTGCAGAACCTTTCTATGTCTTAAATGTGACCATTTGCAAGCCACCAGAAAATCTGGACAAGGGGGTGTCAGCATTTCTAATTGTGGTTCTGGAGACACAACTGAGCCAGGAAGAGGCTGTACAAGGTATGTGGGCTGGATAAAATACTAGCACATCTTATTTTACCGCATGTGAGCGGTAGTTGCTCTCCGACTGAGCAAAGTGACCTTTTCACACGTTTAATTATTTTTTTTTATACTTTTACATACAGAAACACAGTGTGATCAAGTGGTGGCAGCAACTCCATAACCGGCTACCACACCATAGACGCAGCAACTGTGAGGTTTCTCTAGAAATCGCATGCACGAGATGCACGCCAGGAAAAATGATCAAAGAGCATAATTTGTTTGCAAACTGGTGAAAGCAGGGAAGGAGGGGATACAGGAACTAGGAGCTAGACTTTCAGAGCACTCCCAGACATCTCTTGCCACTCTGTTTAGAGCAGTATGGAAACCCAATATGACCACAACTACCGTCATAGGGTACAGGTGGAAAAGAATCACAGAAAGGACATGTTGCTTCTGAGGGGTCCAATTCAGGACAGCATGGTAACCATTGCAAATGCCCTGGGTAGGTTTGTAATCAATAGAGTGCAACCCATCCCTGTATCTTCCCAAATTCCAAGTACCTCAGTTGCGTTACCATATTCTTTCTCAAATGCCCCTGCAATACAGTCAGCTACTTCAGCACTGCAGCAGTTGGTTTTCAGAATGCCTACAATGTTCACACCCCAATAAATCAATGCAGTTCAATTAAACGTACTGCAGGTAACCTGTTAGCTGTGGGGCATTCATAAGAACATAAGTAGTGCCATACTGGGTTAGACCAATGGTCCATCAAGCCCAGTATCCTGTCTCCGACAGTCGCCAATCTTTTTCTCTTGGGAGAACTACCCAACAGGTCACAATAGGAAATCCATTCCCTGTTGTTCCAGCCCCCAACAGTAAGAGGTTACGTTCCCAAAACCTACTTGGCTAATAGCTGTTAATGGACCTATCCTTCAAGAACGTATCCAATCCCTTTTTAAAGCTAGCTACACTACTGACTGCGACCACTTCCTCTGGCAGTAAGTTTCACAAGTTAATTGTACACGGAGTGAAAAAAAACAACTTTCTCTTATTTGTTTTAAATCTGCTACCAGTTAATTTTGTGGCGTGTCCCCTTGTTCTAGTACTCTTATAGAGGGTAAATAGCCACTCCCTATTTACTTGTTTCACACTACTCATGATTTTATAAACATCTATCATATCCCCTCATATCCCCTCTCAGTTGTCGCTTCTCCAAGCTGAAGAGCCCTAACCTATCAAGCCTCTGCTCATACGGGAGCCATTCCATACCCTTGATCATTTTTGTTGCCCGTCTCTGTACCATTTCTAGTTCTACTAAGTCTTTTTTGAGATGAGATGACCAGAACTGCACACAATACTCTAGGTGCGATTGTACCATAGATTTATATAGAGTGTTATCAGTGATGCTTTTTCTCACAAAATGACAGAGCCCCCCCACTGCTTTCTGTCTCCCACCATCAACATCGACTGCTGTGCTTGCTCCCCAATTGCATAACTCTGTTCATCCCCCAAAATGATACTTTGCCTAGTACAGTTGATATTTCAGTAAGCAGAAGAAACAAATCCAAACATCCACATGTCCCAAAGAAAGTTTATTTGCCAATCTAGAAGTCTTTTTGTTGTTGAGATTATGTTGTAAAATCAAGCTTCTTTTTTTTTTAGCAAAAAACCCCATTGTGATTTCTTTGAATGGAAGGCTTCTGAAACATTACAGGAGAGAGGGTTTGAGTCTCAGCTGTCCTCTCACTTGTTTTACAGAAAACCATTGATGAAAAAACCAAGCATACATTTCCCCATGGCATTCCATTAATCCAGTTAGCCTTGGGGGCAAAATACCCCTATTAAAGTACCAGTCTCATTCTCCTCTCTTTGACACAGGAAATTAAATCAATGTTCCAAATATCCATGTCCTGCATGGATATTTGAGTGAGAGTGAGAGAGGGCGATGGGCTGGATGTCCCCACTCTGCCTTTGGAGTACCATACCTCTCCTCTGCAATGGTTGCTGTGGGGGGAGTAGGGGGACAGTCTGGAACAGCATGCAATTCAATACTTATTTGTCACGGGCAGTTGCCTAAAACCTCTCCTATAAAACCTCTCATATTTCATGCCTCCCAGAAACAACAAGCAAAGCAAGCCTGCTGCCACCTCACACAACAGGAAGCAATTGCTTACGGTGTTTACGTGCACATGTGTGTGCACTCAGCGACTCGCAACAGTGGCACATTCATGGCTCCACCTAGAAACACTAACCACGCATCTCAGCCCAGAATAGCACAAACAGGGGAGATGGATTGGAGGACACCAGGCAGACCAGGTAATTCCCCTTATCATGAGCATTTTACTGCTCTTGCGAGTGTGCTTTACAGCTGTGAGTGAGTGGAATAATTTATTTAGTTATTTTATTTCAGTTCATTTGTAGCCTGCTCCCTCCTGCTCACAATAGCAGCTCGGGGTGGCTCACAACATATTTAAAATACACATCAACAAATTTAAATATAAAACAATTATAAAACTTATGAAACTTATTAAGACCTATACATTCATTGAAGCAGAACTGAACACCAGATGCTCCCCCCCTCAACCCTAACCCACCCTCCCCATCTCCCTCCCCAAAGGTCTGGAGGAACAGCCAGATCTTACACTGTCTTCGGAAAAAAAGGAGGTCCGGGCCTAGCTGACCTTCGTTGGGAGGGAGTTCCACAGCCTAGGCGTAGCCACTGAGAATGCCCTCCCCATCATCGCCACCTGGAAAACCTGCAGGACTTTGAGTCAGGCATCCCTGGCTGACCGCAGGGGCCACACCATGACCAGGCCATGAGGTGGTCCTGCAGGTAAGTGGGGCCCAGGCCATTTAGGCCTTTATAGGTCAAAACCAACACGTTGAATTGGGCCCAGTAGACAATAGGAAGCCAGTGCAAACAACGGAGCACTGGTGTAATGTGCTCACGATGACCCATCCCCATAAGGAGATGGGCCCCCGCATTCTGCGCCAGCTGCAGCATCCAGACCATCACCAAGGGTAGCCCCATGTAGATTGCATTACAGTAGTCCAGTCTAGAGGTGATGAAGGCATATATGATGGTGGCCAAATTGGAGTTTGAGACATACGGCCATAGCCGTTGTACCAGATATAGCTGGCAAAAGG
This sequence comes from Sphenodon punctatus, assembly GCA_003113815.1. Classification (NCBI taxonomy): domain Eukaryota; kingdom Metazoa; phylum Chordata; class Lepidosauria; order Sphenodontia; family Sphenodontidae; genus Sphenodon; species Sphenodon punctatus. The sequence goes on from QEPC01006018.1 coordinate 900,710, forward strand.
TGCTCCACATTGCAGCTTCCACCTGGGAATTCAGGCGCAGCTGCAAATCGAGGAGCACCCCCATACTATGGACCTGAGTGGCTATGGGAGGGCAAACCTCATCAATGATGGGGGCCACAACTCCCCCAGCCCTACCCACCAACCTCACCTCTGTCTTGTCGGGATTCAGCTTCAGACGACTCACCCTCATCCAATCCCCCACAGCCACCAGACACTGGGTAAGCATGGAGACTGCTGGGCCTTGGTCCATTGAAAAAGAGAGGTAAAGTTGTGTATCATTGGCATACTGATGACATTGTACACTGAACCCTCTCACAACCTCGTCCAAAGGCTGCATATATACACGTCGAACAGGAGTGGGGACAGAATAGAACCCTGCAGGACTCCACACATGAGGTCCCGGGGAGATGATGAACACTCCCCAAGCACCACCTGCTGAGTTCTTCCAGCCAAGAAAGAACAGAACCATTCAAGAACAATTCCGCCCACCCCCTCCCGGTCCTGCAGGCGAGCCACCAACTTCTTTTGGTCAACAGTGTCAAACGCTGCCGACAGATCTAGTAAGATAAAAAGAGACGATCTGCCCTGATCAAACTCATGGCGCAGGTTGTTGACAAAGCCACAAGTGCAGTCTCCATGCCAAACCCAGTACAAAAGCCAGACTGTAAAGGATCAAGAAAACTGATCCGATCCAGATGCCTCTGAAGCTTCTGAGCCACCACCCATTCAATAACCTTCCCTAAAAAGGGAAGGTTAGAGACTGACCAATAGCTGGTGAGGGAGTCAATGTCAAGCGATGATTTCTTGAGCAGAGGCCACACCACTGCCTCTTTGAGGTGGCCTGGCACTCTGCCCTCCCTAAGGGAGGCATTGACAACCCCAGTCGGTGTCCAAGCATCTCACGGCAAGCCTTAATCAACCAAGATGGTCATGGATCTAATTCACAAGTGGCTCTGACAGCCCCAAGAGCATCTGCTGCATCAGCAGGTGACACCCACTGAAACCGATCCCATGAAATCAGACAAGGTGGGGCATTCATTACCTCGGGTTCTCCTACTGCTATAAGTGCGACGTTAAAGTTGTGGTGAATCCAAGGGATTTTATCCACGAAAAAGTCAACAAGAGAGCACTGGAAGATTCCAGTTCCAGGTGGAGGGAGGCCGGACTGACCAGCCCCTGCACCACTCGGAAAAGCTCCGCTGGACATGACTTCACGGATGCTATGAGGGCAGCAAAGAACACCTTCTGTGCTATCCACACAGCCATCACACAGCCACCGCATAGGTTCTTAAACTGAGTCGCTGCTGCAATTGGTTGGCTTCAGCATGAATATGGCGCCACCATTGCTCCAGCTGCCATCCCTCCTGATTCATCTGTCGCAGGTCCTGTGTAAACCAAGGGGACCTGTGTTGTCGGCATTTGGAAAGCGGACACCTAGGAGTCGTTCGATCGATGGTCTCGGTCAGCATGATATTCCAAAAAGCTACGAGGTCATTGAGTGAGCGACCATCAAGATTGGAGGGTATTTCCCCAAGAGCATTCCGGAACTTTTCTGGTTCCATAAGTTTCTGTGGATGAACCAACCGAACTGGTTCTGCACCTTTCCGGGGGTAAACATGGGCCAGGAGACCGGTCCGGAGGAGTTAGTGATCTGACCATGGCAAGGGCATAACTAACACCTCCCCCACTACTGGATCCCCTGCCTCAAGGCCAGTGCAAAATATTAGGTCCAGGTTATGTACCCCATCATGTGTTGGGCCAACAACCCTCTGAGACAGTCCCATGGTTGCCATGACGGCCATGAACTCATGCTCCACTCCCTCAAGATTGGCATCTGTGTGGATATTGAAGTCCCCCAGGACTAAAGTCCTTGGAGACTGCAAGACCACCACCGACACCAATTCTACCAGGGCGTGTAGGGATGCTGCCATATAGGTAAGTGCATGGTATACCAGCAACAGCCCTAATCTGTCTCCATTTTGCACATGCACATTACCAGGATGAATGTGATACATGGTAAGGTACACAGTAAATTGATATACTGCAGTTGGCAAATTGGTATTTATTTATTTATTTATTTAACAAGTTTTATTACTGTATAAAGGCAGTACACAGTAAGTGGTATACTTTGTTTATTTTGTACTGGCCGAAGTCTTGACAACAAGAATCATTTACATTTTTTTTTTCAAATATATCAAAATAACCATACAATACAACAACCTTTAGAAAATCAAATGGATTTACCCAATATCAGGTTAAAGAAATAATTAGCATGTATACACAAACATACAACAAAATTCATATCCTAACAGAAAGAATTTTTTCCCTTAAATAGCTAGCCCTCAGGGCAAAACAAAGGAGGCCACCATTTCCACTTTCGTCATCACATGGTCAGAAAGGCAAAAAATCATCAAATCCTGTTGCATCAAACCCTGAGGGGGATTTATCTCACACCACATTCTAGCTCTCACAGCTGCATAGAGCAGGCAATTTAACAAGTAATGGGCCAAATCCTCCACTGAATTTTCTCCACAAGGGCATTTCCTCTGTTCATAACGTAGACCTAAATATCTCCCTGCCAATATAGCCGAATCAAAGGTCTGAAATCGGTGGGATGTAAAGGCTCTTCTCAGACCATAATTAGTCAAGACCTTTAAATAATGACATCCATCACTTGGTGGTAAAATAAAACGATAAAAAGGAAAAGCATGAGCCTGACACGCTTGGCTGCGTAGAGTTTGTGCATCAATATCAGACAGTCTTTCCTTTATCATTTTCAACCCACTTTTTAAGGAAAATTGTAGCAAAAAGGACCTGGAAAGACCCAGCCCATTCAATTGATAATAAATAAATCTCAACCACGGGTAATTATTATTATAATCTTGAACTTCTGTATCAAAACACCTTTTGGTAATTGACTCCATTGAACAATGGGCCAACTTTAATGCAAAGCATAACAACAATTTCAACAGTAATACACCCAATGACAAGGAACCAGTTTCCAATTTTACCAATGCTGAAGGAGTACCAGGCGGCACTCCAAGTATTTTCTGTAGGAATTTATTCTGGACCAGCTCCAACAGGGACATAGCAGCAGGGGAATATCCCCATATCTGAACTCCATAACTGAGTTTTGCCATTATTTTCTTTTCAAAGACCTGGATCGCAGTGGCCACCAGTTTCCCTCCCTTATTAGCATAGAACTTATAAATAGCAGCTGAAGTTGACAATGCTTCCTGCTTAACAGACTGGATATGAGGGGTCCAAGAATTATTATATGCAAACACTATTCCCAGATATTTGAAGGTACGAACCTGGTCAATTGGATTGTTATTTAAGAACCAAGGGGTTGATTTATATTTATTAGCAAAGACCACAATTTTAGTTTTTTTGTAGTTGATTTTAAGACCCTGTAAATGGGACTTCACACCAAAGTCTGTCAGTAATCTGTTCAGACCTATCCTGGCAGCTGATAACAAAATGGTGTCAACTGCATACATCAGAATAGACAACCATTGTCCTCCAGTCTTGGGAGCCATATAATTCCCTAAATCCCTCTGATTCAATATCAACTGGTTCACAAATAGGTTGAAAAGGATAGGTGCCAGCAGACACCCCTGCCTTACACCTCTGGTCATCTAGATTGCATCGGACAAAATCCCCTTTGTATTTAAACGAATCTGGAGCCTAGTGTTTGTGTACAATGATTTTATCAACCCAAAGAAGCGAAGATCTATACCCAAATATTCCAACTTGTCCCACAAAATATTCTGGTCTATCAAGTCGAAGGCTGAAGAGAAGTCAATAAAAGCCACGTAAAGGTCCAGATCCTTTTCCCCACATTGGTGAATCGAATGATTTAATACAAAACAATGGTCTATTGTACTCCTTCCCGCCTGAAAACCCGCCTGCTCTTCAGCAAGTATCCCTTCCCTTTTTACCCACTCAGTAAGACGAAACAACAACAACCTAGAATAGAGTTTTGATATAATAGGCAAAAGACTTATTGGCCTATAGTTAGGCTCATTCCTATCACCACTTTTAAAAATGGAGATGACAACACTGGCCCGCCAACAGTCTGGTATGGTCCCAGAACCATTAATAAGAGTAAACAAATTTGCAAGGGCAGCTCGCCACCATTCAATATTTTGTTTAAAGACCTCACCAGGGAGGAAATCCCCACCTGGGGCTTTCCCATTTTTCAGCAGATTCAGAGCCTCCTCCACCTCAGATTCTGTAACATCCGCCCATTGGGGCAACATTTGATTAACCTCCATCTGAGTTCTTACATTTGAGAGACAGCTGGCCTTAAAGATTTCTGAAAAATGTTTTGATGGTTCCTTCAACATACAACCAGTTTTAAAGGAGCCGTTAATCAGTTTCCAGAAACCACCCACATCATTAGCCTTCAGAGCACCCAATAATTTACTTCAATAATTGGATGCGTTTGGACTTTTTCCTAATAGCAAACAACTTATAGTCCTTTCTCATACATGCATATGCTTTTACCTGAGCCTCCGACTTGTTAAATTTTAGGCGTTTAGCAGCTCTCCTAAGGTGGGATTTTTCCCTATCACATTCCCAATCCCACCAACCCAGAACAAAAGAAGGGCCAGTAAGGGAATTTTCCGGTTTAGTCAAAAAGGGCAGTAAATTTCCTGCAATGTCATCAAAAATCCTAAATGCACTCAGAACTTCATTAGTCGAAATCAACCTATCCCTAAGGGAGATCATCTCGAGGGATTCTAATTTACCAGCCAATTTAGAATCTATCTCCATAGACCATTTAACCCTGCAAGTACCAACTCACCAGCTGGAATCAATAAGGGAGCCCGAGAGTCAGAAGCTGGAAACCTTAGAGAAAACACTAAGGGAAAATGGTCACCATCTATTCTATGCTCAATCTCAAAGATATCAACATTATACAATAAGGAAGGTGAGATTACGCCATAATCGATGACACTTGCCCCCTTTGAGTTGGTAAAGGTATAGGCCCCATCAGCATCTCCTGTCATATTGCCATTAAGAATATAAAGTGAGTGTTCCAGGACAAAACTATACAAACATTTACCACTCTTATTTATAATTGCATCCTGGGACTTCCTTGCCCATTCCAATCTTGTGCCTCATCTAGCAGATTTTTAATTTGAGGGCACCCATAATTTGCTCACTATTATGGCCAAGTCTTGCATTAATATCGCCTACTATTATAATTTGATCCTCTGGAAATCTCTCCAAATTCCTCACAAAAAGCTCAATGAAGTCTTGCCAAACTTGTTTGCCCTTACTACCCAGGGGGATATAAATATTGTAGACCTGAACCCCCATAGACTGGTGGAACATAATCCTACAAAACTGAAATAATCCATTCATAGCAAAAACATCCTGCACCTCAAATCTCCCATCCAATCTAGCAAATACCACCAGCCCACCAGAGGGCCTTCCTTTCTTCCCAAGAGAGGTACTTGCTGGAGATACCCATTTAATAAACCCCTCCAATCCTATCATTTCCGGGTTATCTATCCATGTCTCCTGAAAGCAAACTAAATCAAAACTGCCCAAAAACTGAAGAAAATCTACATCATGATCCTTCCCCCTCCATCCTGCAATATTCCATGACAGGAATCTTATTGGCATATCAGACCACCACAGCATCTCAGCAGGGCTTCCTGCTTGTAGGGGGTCTTGCAATCTTTGTCAATTGTCCTGCTCAAAAACAGAAAGCCCTTCCTGAACAGGGCAAGGACCTCCCTCTACTAAGTGGTTGGTTACATCAATGGGGCACACCCTATTAGCCTCAGCATTGCCCAAAGATCTTCCCAACTCCTGCAAAGTTGATTTCACCTTTGGTGTACTGATGCCAAAAGCCTGGACCACCTCCACAGGGGATCGAGATCTCTCAACAGACAGTGACAAAAACGTATGTTCCCCATTACTGGAGGTTTCAGCTACACGTACCCTGGCTACACTGGAAAGAGATAAAACTGAAATCGATTGCCTTGGTGTCTTGATTGGGGCAAAGTAATCATCTGTAATAAACTGTTCTGGGAAATACTGTCTATACTAATAGCAGCATTTTTCCTTTTCATTTCTTGGGAAATCTCTTGAACTAAAGATATAGAGCCTTCCCGAACATTCTGAGTCCTACCAGGAAGAGAACTAGTCATTAGGGGCACTCAGCCCCTCAACAGGTCCCAGATGCACCCCCCAATGGGATTTTATCGCTGTTATACTTCAACTGATTTGTCCTTATTGCAGTTCCATAGCATTCGGTGGGAATACAGGGATACAACGATTCCTGTATGCCCTCAGCTTGTTTGGACTCTACCACGGAACTAGTATGAGAATGTACTCCCCTTCTAGTTAATAATCTACCTTTGAGATAATAATAAAGAAATGACATACCCCCCAACATTTCCATCTGATCTCCCGGAAGCGGGTTCAGACTTGCTTCCCCCATTCCTAACCTCTGAGACCCCATCTTTTCTTGAACATCCATCTTCTCAAGGGAACTATCCACTTGGTCAACTGTACTTCTATTAGAAATAGCGGCTGTCAGGGGCTGAGGGTATTTCCAGACGTTACAAGATCACAGTCAACCACAGTGAACCACGGTCAATTCCGCTGCGGGGCCAAAGTGCCCTGAACGTCTGTTTGGCGGCCGTCAGATGTTCACCACGGCTGATTCCCACATGGGGTCAATTTCAACCACGCTTCCGGGGCTCCCCGCCGGACAATCCCTGAAAGCGTGGTCAAAGAGATCCCCAGCAGGAAGCAATAAAAAGTAACGTCTGGTCGGCGATCACGACTTGGAATCCCCGGCGGGATTCCAGGCCGTGGTCAAAGCGGCTGGGTGCTGCGGCTGCATTGGCCATGACGCCCGCCTGTCTCCCCAGAGGGCAAGCGGCGGGGGAGCGTGGGGGGTGGGGCCTTGCGGTCGCACATTGCACCATGTGGCCCCTCCCCTCCCCGAGTTCCCGCCGGGATCAGCTGGCACGTCTATTCGGGCCATTTTCTGACCACGAGGGGTGGTTATTTCATTCACCGCCGCCGGGGATTCACTGGGACGAATCGGGATGGCGTAACGTCTGAAATCACCCTGAGTCAGATGAAAATTCCCAGACCTCTTTCCCTGTGCAAGAATCTCAGAACCAGGCCATTCCCCATCCCCCAACCTCATCCGCTGCCTTCCCAAACACCAATTGCCTTTTTCCTGCTCTCTCTGGAACTGCCGCTCGTCCGTGGCTAAAGCTCCCTTCATCCACGATCTCTTCCTCTCTCGCCCCTTTCAACTCCTGGCTCTTACAGAAACCTGGATCACCCCCTCCAACTCTGTTACCCCGGCTGCTCTATGCTCCGGGGGCCTGTCGTTCTCTCACCGCCCCCGCCCTGAGGGCCTGGGTGGTGGTGTGGGCTTGCTCCTTGCTAAGCACTGCCAATTCAAAACCCTCTCCCCTCCCCCCTCCTCCTCCTTCCCTTCCTTTGAGGCCCACTCTGTGCGCTTATACTCCCCTCTACACCTTCGGGTTGCTGTCATCTACCGCCCCCCGGGTTCCCTCTCCTCTTTCCTCCCGGACTTTGAATCCTGGCTCACCTTCTTCCTCTCCGATGATATCCCCACTCTTATCCTTGGTGATTTCAACATTCACGTTGACACGCCCTCCGCCCCCTCTGTTTCCCGCTTTCTCTCTCTCGCTTCCTCCTTTAATCTCCGACTCTGGACCGACTCCCCCACTCATACTGACGGCCATTCCCTCGACCTCGTCTTCACTCGAAACTGTTCTCTAACTGACCTCTCCTTTGACCCCTTCCCTAGTTCTGATCACTTCCTCGGCTCCTTCAGCCTTTCCCACCGACCCCCCTCCGCCTCCCCCTCTATGCGCCCCTTCCGCAATATGCAGGCCCTTACTCCCTCGGAGTTTGCCGCACATCTTTCCCCCCTTCTCCCCCCCGTTTTCGCCTCCTCCTCCCCTGACTCTGCTGTCTCTGCTCTCAACGCTTCTCTCTCCTCGACCCTTGACTCTCTTGCCCCCCCCTCTGCTCGCCCCGTCCGCCCCCTCGACCCCCGCCCCTGGCTTACCCCTGCCATCCGCTACCTCCGCTCCTGCGCCCGGGCTGCCGAACGCCTCTGGCGCAAATCCCGCTCCCTCCCTGACTTCCTCCATTACAAATTCTCCCTCTCCTCCCTCTCCTCGGCTATCTCCCTAGCTAGGCAGCGCTATTATGCCTCTAGGATCGAATCTTTCTCCCGCGACCCTCGCCGCCTTTTCTCTACTTTCGACTCCCTTCTCAAACCCCCCTGCCCTCCCCCGCCCTCTTCCCTTGCTGCTCGGGATCTTGCGTCGTTCTTCACCTCCAAGATTGACAAGATCCGTCGGGATATTGCCTCCCGCCCCCCTCCGCCCCCCGCTCCCCTCCCGCCCCCTCCCCCGCCCCCCTCCCTCCTCGCATCCTTCCCTCCTGCCTCTCTCCAGGAAATCTCTGCTCTTCTCTCTTCATCCAACCCCTCCACCTGCCCCCTTGACCCGATCCCCTCCCGCCTCCTGACCTCTATTGCTCCCACTGTCGCTCCCCCCCTTCTGCATGTTGTCAATCTCTCCCTTTCCACAGGCTCCTTCCCCTCTGCCTTCAAACATGCCACTGTCTCCCCCATCCTCAAAAAGCCTACCCTGGACCCTTTCGATCCCTCTAGTTACCGGCCGGTCTCCCTCCTTCCCTTTGCTTCGAAGCTCCTGGAACGTGTCGTCTACTCCCGCTGCCTGAACCTCCTCTCTGCCAACTCCTCCCTCGACCCTCTCCAGTCCGGCTTCCGCCCCCTCCACTCTACTGAAACTGCCCTGGCCAAGATCACCAATGATCTACTTGTCGCTAAATCGAAGCGCCACTACTCCGTTCTTGTCCTCCTTGACCTCTCTGCCGCCTTTGACACTGTCGACCACTCGCTCCTCTTGGACTCCCTTTACTCTTTGGGCTTCCGTGGCTCTGTCTTTGACTGGTTCTCCTCCTACCTCTCTGACCGCTCCTTTAATGTCTCCCTCCCCGAGTCGACCTCCCCCTCCCTTCCCCTCTCGGTTGGGGTTCCCCAAGGTTCTGTCCTTGGCCCTCTCCTCTTCTCTATCTACACCCGGTCCCTTGGTGAAATTATTGCCTCCCACGGGTTCCAATACCATCTCTATGCTGATGACACCCAACTCTATCTCTCTACCCCCTCTCTCTCCTCCTCTGTCCGCTCACGCCTCGTCGACTGCCTCTCTGATATCTCCGCCTGGATGTCCCGACGCCAACTCAAACTGAACATGGCCAAGACTGAACTCCTCATTTTTCCTCCCTCCCCCTCCTCTCCCTCTGACCTGACCGTCTGCATTGATGGGGTCACCATCCGTCCTGTTCTCCGTGCCCGCAGCTTGGGCTTCATTTTTGACACGCACCTCTCCTTTAAACCTTACATTGACTCTGTGGCCAAATCCTGCCGATTCGCTCTCCTCAACATTGCCCGCATTCGCCCCTTTCTATCTGTCTCCTCGGCCAAAATCCTTGTTCATGCCATGGTTATCTCTCGCCTCGACTACTGCAACCTCCTCCTTGCTGGCCTCCCTCGCTCCCACCTGTCCCCCCTTGTGGCGATCCAAAACTCTGCCGCCAAGGTCATTCACTCTGCCCGTCGCTTCGACCATGTGACGCCTCTCCTCCTCTCCCTTCACTGGCTCCCCCTTCCTGAACGTATCCTGTTCAAACTCCTGGTTTTCACGTTCAAATCGCTCCATGACCAAGCTCCCCCTTACCTCTCGGACCTAATCGCCCTACGCGCTCCTGCGCGCGCTCTCCGCTCTTCCGCTGTCCCCTCCCTCGCTCTCCCTCGCTTCTCCTGCTCGCCCAACCGCCTTCGTCCCTTCTCCCTCGCTGCCCCGCATGCCTGGAACTCCCTCCCTGCCGACGTCCGCCTCGCCTCCTCCCTCCGCTCCTTCAAATCCCTCCTCAAGACCCACCTTTTCCATGCTGCCTTTCCCAATGCCCTCTAGTCTTTCCCCTTGCTCTTACTGTCAGCCCTCCTCTGCTGACTGCTGCTACCGACCACCTTGTAACCAAGCCAAGTACACGCACCTGAGACTTCGCATCCGCCTGAATGTTTGTTTGTCTTCTCCCATGTCTCTCCCGCTGTCCCCTCTCCTTGTCTCCCCCTCCTTGTCTTTTAGATTGTAAGCCACAGGTAGGGACCGCAGCTGATTGTATGTTCTGTACAGCGCCAGGTTGTTACTGGCGCTTTATAAATGTTTAATAATAATAATAATGAGTGTTCTCATTAACCTTAGGCCCTAATTTAGCTCTAACTCCTACTTGGTTCTCATCTTGATAGACTCGGGATACATAAATCGCATTGCTCCCAAGTGTTTGCTCCTTACCCTTACGGTAAATGGGTATATGGGAAATATATGGGAAATGGTAAATTGGGGTAAATGGTAAATAATTACAGTAATTGTTTACTGTAATTTGATATTTTGAGAAAAATTTCTCAACCAAGATCTCAGTCTATTATCGAAATTGCACTGAGATCTTGGTGACAATTCTTGATTCTCATGATATTTTCACAAGAAAAAAAAATGCTTCTCACTTCAGCCCTATTCCAGATACAGATTTGATTTAAAACAAGGGGAACTGCACTGGTTGCCAGGATCGGTGCAGAAGAAATAGGTGGGAAGTTTAGCAAGGGAAATTCTTTTATTTTATTAAAAGAAAAAAAATTGTAACTATATTTAAATTAGAAAAAAAAATAATCAAACTGTGCCTGACCCTAACATAGACCCTTATCCTTGTGTCCCTAGCAAGCTTTCCCCAAGCTTTAATTTGAAGAAGAACTTTCCCAACCTTTGGAACAGGAACATTATTGTCTGGAGCATCACATTCTACTTCTTGTGACCAATGCAGCGCTTCCCCATCTGTCTGGCAATTATTGTGGCGAACACAGCATGTCATGAATATGCTGGCCACATTCTCTGTCACTGTATCTGTGGTTTTAGAAAGTATTAAACACCTTTTTGTTAAGAATCCCAAAACTTTGTTCGACAACAATGTGACAGTACGTAAGGCATTCATTATTATGACCTACAGTATCCTCTGTTCTGTAAGACAGCATTAGTCAAGGAAGGATAGGGTATGCATCATCACTCAGTATAACAGGATGTACAGGAGTCCCACCAATCATTACCTCTGGATTGGGCCTAAAAGTACCCTTGTGCAAATATGGGGGATTGGTGTAGAATGTAGGAATTGTGCAATGATTCTGGTTGTCCAGTGTATACATCGCTAAAGATACCGCTTGTGTCTGCAATGGCCTGCTGTACCACTGAGTGATGTTTCTTGCGGCAAGACTACTGATCAGCATCTTCAACAGGAGCAATTATTTTAATGTGTGTGCCATCTATTGCACCCATGCGCTGAGGGAAACTATGACTTGCAAAACTGCGTAAAACATCATTCCAGTCCCTAATGTTCACAACATTCTTTAGCAACACAACATTGGACATTTTTATACACATGTTAACAAGTTCCGGATTTTCCAGTCCTCTGGGTTTACAAGTCCACAAATAAGTTCCAGATTAATTTTTCACACACACACTGCCCTGAGGCAGTTCCTGGATGCATTCTTCACACAAACACTGCCCTGAGGCAGCCTAAAGTAACCACAGCTGTAGATGTGACAGGCTGCCATGAAAACCAAGTGACCACAGCTGCTTGGAGCAAAGCAGTTTACCAGGAGAACTTTTTACACACAAAAGTTATGGGATTGCCTGGGGGTAAGGGAGACCCAGTCAATTTCCCTTCGGGGTACTGCTGGGAGAAACCAACCCTGGTTCGATAGGAGCTGCAGTAGGACCAAGGCAAAGGTCTTTGAGATTTACAGAAAGTATTGCAAATGCCAGTGTACTAGCTTGCCACCCCAGTACTTCCAGGTCAAGAGGGAGTATAAAGCTTTAATTAAACTTAAGAAGAGCACTTATATGAGGCTCAGGTGGGAGAAGCTTCTTGCAGTGGCGAATAACAACGATTCAAGGTGGTATTGGAGATTACTCAATAGCTACTTGTCGGGGAGTAAGTCCAATTCGCACCTGGCCCTTACCCCAGGGATCAGGGAAAACTATTATTGCCATTTGTATGCTGGGTTGGAGGCCAATGTGTCAGGTAGGTCAAGACCTTCCTCCCTGCCCCCCATTTACACATGGGGAGTGTGTTCAGTAATTGATTCCTTTAGTAACAACAAGGCTCCAGGGGTGGACTATATCTCAGTTGAATTTATTAAAAATGATAAGGACTGGTGGATTCCCCTTCTGTCTTCTCTTTACTCAATAGTTAGCCGGTCAGGGCTTGTTCCACTTTCATGGAGGAGGGCAGTGGTTGTTCCTATTTTCAAAAAAGGCTCACGCCAGGACCCTGAAAATTATCGGCCTATAAGCCTTATTTGTACGATAAGTAAGATCTATGCTAAACTTCTGCTAACAAGGCTTGCTTCTTGGATAGATGGCAATAATATAATCTTGCTCAAACAGGCTGGTTTTAGGAAGTCCTGTTCAGCTATTGAACATTGTATTGTCCTGAACCATCTGATTGGGAAGTATATGAAGCTTAATGACCAGTTCTTTGTTGCTTTTCTTGACTTGAAGTCAGCTTTCGACTCCGTCAATAGGAGTATTTTATGGGCCAGCTCTTACCTCCATTGATAAGCGGTTGTTATTTCTTATACAGAGCCTTTATCGGAATACCACCTTTGTGGTAAGTTTAGACTAGCAGTTTAGAAACCCTTACAAGGGAAATAGATGTTCCCAGTGAGGTTAGACAGGGGTATGTCTTGACCCCTACCCTATTTAACTTATTTATTAACGACCGTATTCCGCTGATGTTAGACTCAAAGTTCTTTCCTCCTAGATTGGCTTCTCACCATCTTGGATGCCTGCTTTATGCTGACGACTTGGCTTTGCTTTTTCAAACCTGTATTGGCCTCTCTAGACAGCTTGATGCATTTTCTGATTATTGCAGACTAAATAAGTTGGCAATTAACCATGAGAAATCAAAGATTGTGATGTTCTCAAAGACGAGGAAGGTGTAGAGTTGGATATTGGATGGCCATAATATTGAGCAGGTTAGGATGTTTAAATACCTAGGACTGTATTTCCATGCCTCAGGTGCCTGGAAAGAGCAGTATAATAGGGCATTTCTGGCAACAAAAGGCCTAACTCCCCTTTTAATGAGGTTATTTTCAAGATCAGGGGAAGAATCAATTAAGTTGGCCATTGAAGTATTTAATTGTAAGGCAAGAGCTAAGTTCTTGTACGGTGCTGAGTTATGGACCCCTTTGATTGCTGCCAATCTTGATATTCCCCAGTCGAGTTTTCTTAGATTCCTGGCCAAAGCCCCTGGAGGTACTCCACTGGCTGCTATTAGATGTGAATTGGGACAAAGAAGCTGGGCTTATAAAGCCTGGTGCATGGCGCTTAGAGCATGGTGAAAAATCTTCGGTCCTGCTGTCACTGGTCTTGCTCATTTTATGGGGCTTGACAATTATAGGAGCCAGTGGAGAATCAACATTGAAGCTCATCTGTGTAAAATGGGCCTCTCCCCGGAATATCTGCACGGTAGGAATCCCAGTTTGGTTTGGTTGGAGATTTCTATGTGTTGGGACAATATGGACTGGCAAGTAGACTTGGCAAAGATTAGGGCTTCACCCCATATGATGGGCTATCTGACTTTGATGCCCTCTAAAGGGCAAGCAGCCACATATCTGAATTCTGGGATCTCTGGCAGAGCTAGGAAACTGTTTTTGAGTGCTCGCTGCAATGCCCTCCCCACCGCACTCTTGGAGGGTCGTCTCGGGGGTATTCCCTTCGAGGAGAGATTATGTCCCTTTGATTGTGTGGAGGTGGAAACATTAGACCATTTCCTTATGAGGTGCCAATTATATGCTGGACCTAGAGAGTCTTTACTGAAGTCACTGCTGGATAAATATCCGGGTAGAACTGATTGTTTTATAGTTGAAAGAGCACTGTCGGATGCAGATCCAGTAATAACGAACTCAGTAATTAAATTTCTAGCCCAGGCAATTATACAGAGGGATAATTTTTTGGCCAATAAACATCTCAACTGTGATGTGTATATGGAATTATGACACTTGAATAGTTTTGGATAGTCTCTGGCCATCTCGATAGCCAGAACTGATATTATAACTTTTATTACTTTGAAATGTATTATCACAGGCTTAGAAATGGGACCCTTGTGGTTCTTGTTTGATTAACATGTTTTTTACATGTGTGTTTGTTTTGTTTTGTGATTTTGTAAGCAATGACCTCCTCCGGTCACGTCAATAAATTTGATTTGATTTGATTTGACACGCAAAAGTTCTGGGAGAAGTTCTATGCAGAAGTTCAAAGATCCGGAAGTTTAAGATCTGAGTGAGTGATTTAGACATGCAGAAAGTTCAGAATGTAGCAGCAAACATCCAGGAGAAATGTGTGTGTAAAAACACCCCCTTATCGCCTTGCATCTCTCATGCAAGGCGATTGGGGGGTTCGCCCTCCCATGGTCTCTCAAGTGCGGAGTCTGGGTGTGCTCCTTGGTTCGTGGCTCAGCCTGGAATCTCAGGTTGTGGCCATGGCGGGGAGTGCGTTTCAGAAGTTACATCTTGTCCGGTGGCTTCGGCTGTATCTCTCAGACTCCAACCTCGCCACTGTCATCCATGCCTTCATCACCTCGAGACTGGATTACTGCGACGCGCTCTACGTGGGGCTGCCTGAGAAGCTGGTCCAGAGGCTTCAACTGGTGCAGATTATGCCATGGCCTGTCTCCTTATGGGGGAGGGTCGCAGGGAGCACATGACACCAGTGCTCCGGGCTCTGCACTGGTTGCCTAGAAAGCACCAGGCCAGGTTCAAGGTGCTGGTTTTAACCTTTAAAGCCCTTCACGGCCTGGGCCCTGCTTATCTGCGGGACCGCATCACTCCCCATGTGCCCGTGCAACCCTTGAGATAATCCGTGGGAGCCTCTTTGGAGGTTCCCCGGGCGAGGCGGGTGGCCACCAATGTTAGATCTTTTTCGGTGGCCACCCCTGTGCTGTGGAATTCGCTCCCAGAGGAGGCTCGGTTGACTCCCACTCTCCTGCTGTTTCGGCGTGTATGTAAGACCTGGCTGTTCCGTCAGGCTTTTGGCAACGGGTAGGGGGTTCCCCATGTTGTATTGTATTTTTAAATTGTTTAAAAATTTTTTTTTTACTGAGTGTTGTTCACCGCCCCGGGCTACCCTGTGGGCAGAAAGGGCGGGATATAATTTTTAAATAAATAAATAAATAAATAAATAAAATAAAATAAAAAATGCACAATTTTACACATGGTGGATGTGCCAACACCAAACTCTGCACCAAGTGTTCTGTAGGCATTTGGGGTTTCTAGCTTCCAAAGTGCTATTGCTATAGGCTTCTCTGGGGTTGTTGCTATCCTCACGTTTGTGTCCCTCTTTACTAGCACATGGCGCAACGTATCTGTGACAGGGGATAGTGTTGAGTGTTGTCAGGATTGGTTCCAAAGAG
Source organism: Sphenodon punctatus (assembly GCA_003113815.1). Lineage (NCBI taxonomy): Eukaryota > Metazoa > Chordata > Lepidosauria > Sphenodontia > Sphenodontidae > Sphenodon > Sphenodon punctatus. Next base: position 916,277 of record QEPC01006018.1, read on the forward strand.
TCATGCAAACGTGGGGAGTTAGCTTATTCAAACTTTATTCACAAACTTGGTACTTTTCTCACCAGGCACTCAGCCTCTGGTCCAGACATAACTCAGCACAGTCCTTTTATAACAGAATTCCAAAGTCTAATCACAGCTGCCCCAAAGTCTCTTGAGCTAGGCAAACAAGAATGCAGCTTTGTTTCCTAGTAACAAGCCTCAGGTTTTCCCCACTATCCCGGGAGTTTAGAGGCTTCAGTCCCCCCAAGCAACTAGTACATGCCTTCCTCAGTTCATACACCTGGCCTTCTGCAACAACTCCCAGGTCTTTCTCTAGCCAGCAGCAGACTTCTTGGGAAGAGCCTGTGTCTCTGTAGCAACTTTCAGAGCTCCTTCCCCTACTGAGTCCCAAAGCAGACTGAGACTGAGCTTGCTCAGCTCTCCTATATAGCTGGGTGGCCATGCCCAGCTACTTCCTCTTCCTGCCAGCAGCAAACAACTGAGTTTCATTAGCCTTTTAACTGATTAGCAGCTTATTGGCCACTACCAGGCTTTCTTAAAGGTCCAGCAGCCCTCTAAGGCTGCACTCTGTTACAGTATCTACTCGTTTTTTGAAAACATCCTTTCTCATTCTAAAGTTTGCTATCTGTCGTGCCTTGTGAAAGCCAGGTGTATTCACAACATTTTCCCACCAGTCTTTGCTCTGGTTCAGCTGCCAATGGTTTTGAAAGGTAGGGTGAATAGAATCTCTGGTCTCAGACCTTTGTGCTAACCAGGTGTAGGTATCCAACCCCACGTGGGTGCGCTGATTTGTCAAAGCATCAACTACCTGTATATATATATATATATATATATATATATATATATATATATATATATATATATATATATAAAAGTTACATGGTTGCTAGATTTCTGAAACCTATGATAGTTTTATTCAGTGAAGGCCAAGCATGCTTATGGAAATGCAAACTGAAGCTACGCACAGGAGCAAATGAGTGAAACATAAGTACCGCTCTCCAGACTGTACTTACATGTTTATTATACTGTCTATTTCACTCAGTAATGTGCTTATTCAGTGTGCGTTATATCCAGTGACTGTCGAGGGAAATGCACAGTTAAAATTTGGTTTTTATGATTTATGGTTAGGCTTTTGTTAAGTTAGTTAGAGTTAAGATTTATTTAGAAATGTAAGGCAAATCAATGTAATATAATTACTATTAATGTATATAAAGAAGCAGTGAGTACTTTAAAAATAAAATGGTGGTTAAAGGAAGTGTATTATTTTTACTTTGAAAGGGAAAATTGCTGTCTGTTCAGTGATGTATACATGGATGGGACTGTGTAAAATATAGTCTTTAAAATCATGCCTTGTATAGTAAGGTATTGTGAGGTATTAGTACATCCATTCCAATAATCCATTCATTTCTTTAACACATGGACAGGCAGATATCTTACAGACAGGAAACATTTTCGTAGTTCAGTGTACTGCTGAAACAGCAGCTGTGTCTGCTCTCTGCTAGCTTCATCTTCATTGCAAATGTTTTTAAGTGAGTGAGAACCATGAAAACATAGTTTATAAGCTATGTTGGTGAGTTCATAATGACTTGCAGGTTCTCAGAGAGCTGGTTATTCATGGTTTTAAATCTGGAAAGACAAATAATCAGCATGTAAGTCGGTAATAACTACCAGCGTAAAAGCTTTGTGCATCCCATTCACTAAAGAATAAAAAAACACAGGTGCAGACTTCACTCCCTTCAGACATCTAAGAGAATAGGAGACATATTAGCACAGTGGAAAATATGGTCATGAAGGAATCAATGTCCATGCAGGATACCATGCTTCACTTTGCAGTTGTATATGTACCCCTGTTTCCGAAATACATTACAACATCTTGCCTGGTGTCTGTACAGAGGGTTGTTTGGTTATCAATGGCCACTGTATCTCAATGTATATGGCATGACAATAAAAATTCATGTGGTATATCCTCCAATTAGTAACCAGACTAACCAGCCGTAAAAACAAACCCCACTTTAGTAGACCAGCTAAACCCATAGAGGTGGTACTGTTTGAACCTACCAATGATACTAAAAATAGTATTGAGATTATACAGAGAAATAAAACCAATTATATTGTTCCTGGATGCAGGCTATATAAGCAAATGGGAGGACGAGCTCATGATCCATATAGAACAAGTAGAAATGCAACAGTATGGCAAGTAATGACCAGGAGCTCTTCCTCACTGCTAGTTCAAGAAATCCAGGTTAAATTATGTTATCGATGGTACAAAACACCTGTTGGTTTATTTAAGGCTAATGTGACGGATAGGGATGACTGTTGGAGATGTTGTGGGAATGTTGGTATGACAGCTCATTACTGGTGGGAATGTTCCGAACTTGTACCACTGATGGCACCATAAAAGTACCTGTATAGTATAAATGTGGTATAGTAAATTCTCCTCTGAGTTAAACTGGCACAACCTTTTGACATGAGTGTAGCTGACTGGACAGACTGGCTCATAACTTAAAGCAGACTGAATAGTTCAAGCAGTTGGCACAAATTTCCTGATGTCGCATGAGTTTTCTGCAATGATGTGCTCCTTCCCACATGTTCTGACGTATTAGTCACAGTTTAAACTGCTGTATTTTGATGAAGCGGTGACCGTTGTTTGCTTGATGCTGCATGTGATCTGACCCCAAAGGGCCAGCATTTATTGTAAGGGGTGGGGGAAAGGGGGTTATGAAGCACCACTGGGCCAATCTAATTCTGCTACATTGGAACCTGGGAATGACTTTCAGTGGGTGAAAACAGACATGACCGTGCTCTGCCGTGGTCTGGGACCTGCCAGCACATGTAAACATGTGCAAAGATGTTGTCTCAGGATTGCCCATGGGAGTGTTGGTGGATAGCCTGGGCTGTGACTTCAGAAAATATCTGAGGTCGCAGCCCAGGCTAAGGGCTGCCCATGCGGGAGAAGGCAGGCCGACATATTGATTTATTTCCTTCAATTTCTTGGCTGCCCCCTCCTGCCACAGCAGCTCAGGGTGGCTCACAACATATTAAAACATATAGAAATATAATAATATAATATAAACATAAATAACACAACATCTGGTCCAACATATGGCAGCACATCTGTTCCTGTGCAGCATACCCATACCCACCCCAGGCCATCATGACTGGCTGCCATGGCTGTGTCTCATTGGCTGCCATGGTTGTCCATCATGACAGGAGGAGGTGGAGTGCCAGGAGCAGGGTGTAGGTGGGGACAGCCACCCGCATGTTTGTCGTGTTCCTGGCTCTGCCCAGGCTGTGCGGATGGCAGGATAGATCCCTGGCCATGGTGGGCCATGTTGTCTGTGATTTTCCACTCTGAGCAGCCCGGGGAGCAGTCCAGCTGACTGCATATTTATTTTTACCCAATGACTCCTCAGTTCTTTTATCCCGTATAAAGCTTTTGTATTAGGCTCCGTGCAGCTGGGGAAGTTAGGCTACTTGGACATTATTATAATTAGTGAATGGGAAACTGACTTCTTTTATTAATATCCAGGAATGAAACCCAAGAGCTGGATCTACTGTTAAAGTTCTTGGGTCGTTTCAAGAAGAGTGTGAGAGTCAGTGTGAGCCAGAAGAAGTGTAGCAAAGCCGCTTCTTGATGCATTCCCTCCTTGATCTATACCTTGTGCCAAGGCATTGTGGGGAATGGTATGCTTCCCAGAGGCCAGGATAGACCAGGACCCAACTTAGAGTGAGAATAATGAGAATAATCTCATGCTTTTCTCTAGCCTGTTACAGTCAAAGATTCTAAAGTTCTTTAAAATGTTAATTTACTCTTTTCGTTCTTCCACTCATCTGCTCCAGTGACCAGGGAGATAGAAAAATGTTACAGACCTAATTTTATATGTGAGAAAGAGAGGCTCAGGTTTTGATCGTCCAAGCACTCCTCTGGTGCAAATTGTATCTGCTTTAAGCCTTCAAAGAAGTTTCAATCGTAAAGTACTTTAAGGATTGGACTGCCGCAGGGCCGGCCCAAGGGTTTGAGGGGCCATGTGCCAAGCCTTGCTGCAGGGCCCCGAAGGCTTGCCAGTCTGCTGGTGGCTTTGCCACCGGCGAGTTGGCAGAACCTTATGCCTGGCAGAGCTCTAGGGAGGTTCTTGTCCATTGTCGGCGGAGCCTCAAAAAATCCAGCAACAAAGAGTTTTCAGTGTTAAGATGTGATGGAAAGAACATTAGTTTACACTGGGAACTCCTTGCTGCTGAGTAAAACCCTGCCACTTGGAGACTGAGAGAACCCTCCTATTAGTATCTCATCCAGTAAGTGGATGGGACTCCAGTAGGACAACTCGCTCTCTCTCCATCAGTGGTAGTGCCATAGCAGGATTAAAAAATCCTGTTCACATATTTAAAACATACAAAATCTCTGGGCCATATCAAAATAGCTGCATGCTATTAACAATACTTGATCACACAAGCATGTTCATATTTAGTAAAAATAGCATGTGAGGAGCCATTCGAAGAAGAATAGAAGGTTGCTACCTTGTAAATAAGGTTCTTTGAGATGGCTTCGAACATTCTCACAAATACCCACCCTTCCAGCCTCGCATAGAATTTTTTCCTTCTATTTCTAGAAAGGGTTGGAAGGAACTGTCATTCTGAGGGGAGCACACTTTTTATACTACAGGAGCTTGAGACCATCATGTGGTTATTATTTGAATAGGGTGAACATGCACAACCCAGTTGTGAGAATGTTAGGTGCCATCTCGAAAAACCTTCTTTACAAGGCTACAACCTTCTAATCGGCATGTGGAGAGGAGCTGTTTGTAAACAAACAGCTTTATCTCCCAGTCCGATCGCTGCTGCTGCTGCAGCAGCGTGAGCCCGGCAGCGGAGGCAGTGGAGGGGAGGAGGGGGCATGTGTCAGTCGGCAGTAGGGACCTAAGGCAGGGGGGCGGCAGGAAACCAAGCCAGGACAGGTGGCCACCGGGGCTTTGCTACCAATGGGGGCAGGGGGGAAATTTAAACTGCGGGGTCAGACTCCAGCTCCAAGGTGCGGGGCTCCTCCCTCGACCATATGCCTGGGCACTGGTGGCACATGCCTCGGGCCAGCCCTGGACTGCCGATAAGGTTAAAGGCCACTTGTGACATTTTAAGTGACTGATAAAGGCATCTTGCAAGCATAATTTCCCCTGTTTTTATACCCTAGAAACACTCCCTCCCCTATCCCTATTTTCCAGGAGAACCCTGAAATATAGATTTGAAGCTTTCTTAATCCTTCTTTGATAGAGTGGGAGAAGTTCACTTTTGAACAAGACTGTTTCTCTCTCTCATTTCCAACTCCACAAGTTTTAGGAGTTTGCGTTAAATAGGTCAGTTAAAATGAATGACAACAATGAAAAGAGCGACTCAGCAACAACCGATATACAATTTGCATAGTAAACAATAGAAAACATCTATATGTTGTGTAAAATATACAAAATTGTAGAATAACAATGAGAAATAGTAAGCTAGTAGGCATATACATATTCCAAATAGCAAAGTACAACTAAGTCTCAAAATACAAATGCATGTAGAAAGAACAGGCCATGTAAGGCTTCACTCATGAAGTCTTTAAATATAGTTGCTGCTTTTCAACCTGAAGGCGTCATCAGGGCTTTCTCTTATATATTAAACATCACTAAACCATGCACGTCTACTGTAAAGTTTTTATATGATGACATAAAAGCAAGTAAATATCTTTTTTCAAAACACACATGTGTTTTTAGGTATATTTTAGGTGTATCCTTCAATGAAGAGAGAGGTATAAAATCTCAAGCATCGTATAAAAATACATCTAAAACTCATGTTTTTTTTAGGTGTATTTTTATATGAAGAAAAGCAAGTAAATATTTTTTTTCAAACACATCTGTGTAGTTTTTTTTTAGGTAATAGAGACAAAATAGTACAGTGATATTTTTAAGGTGTATTTTTATGATAATTGAGATGCTATTTATTTATTTATTTATTAACAAGATTTATATCCCACTCTTCCCGCCACAGGCGGCCCAGAGCGGCTAACAACAATATATCAGAATATAAAACAATTTTAAACATTGTAAAACAGTCAATCATAAAAAGTAAAGACACCCCTCCCGCCTCCCCAACCCCACCCAACCCTACCCCTCTCCCTCACCAAATGCCTGACGGAACAGCCAGGTTTTGCAGTTCTTGCAGAAGGCCGGAAGGTCCGGGGCCAGACATGCCCCCACCAGGAGGGAATTCCAGAGGTGCGGCGTGGCCACCGAGAATGCCCTATTCTGCGTGGCCCCCTGGGAAACCCGGGGGACCTCCAACATGGTACACCCGGACAACCGCAGGGGCCGATCTAGAACCCAGGAAGTGAGGCGGTCTCGCAAAATAAGCAGGGCCCAGGCCGTGTAAGGCTTTATAGGTTAAAACCAACACTTTGAATCGGGTCTGGAAGACTATTGCCAGCCAGTGCAGAGATTGGAGCACTGGTTTAATGTGCTCCTGGCGGCCCAGCCCCACCTAGAGCCGGGGCGCCGCGTTCTGCACCAGCTGCAGCTTCTGAGTCATCACCATAGGTAGCCCCACTTAGAGCGTGTTGCAGTAGTCTAACTGAGAGGTAATAAAAGCATGGATGATTGTGGCCAGGTCCAGAGCCAAAACCAGCGGCCGAAGCTGCTGTACCAGATGTAACTGGCGGAAGGCACTCCTCACCACAGCCTCCACCTGGAGATCTAGACGGAGCTGCGCATCGAGGAGCACCCCCAGGTTCCGCACCTGGGACGTCAGTGGAGGGTAAACTCCATCGATCGATGGAACTGTCAACCCACTAGCATCACCTCCGTCTTGTCAGGATTCAGTCACAGTCAGTTAGCTCTCATCCAGTCCCCCACAGTTGCCAAACACCAGGTAAGCACCGAGACAGCTGGGCCTGGGTCGGTCGAAAATGAGAGCTACAGTTGGGTGTCATCCGCATATGGATGACACCTCACCCCGAACTCTCTGATCACCTCACCAAGCGGCTGCATATACACATTGAACAGGAGAGGGGACAGAACCAAACCCTGCGGGACCCCACACGGGAGGTCTCAGTAAGATGAAAAAGAATCATCGAGCACCACCTGCTGAGTTCTTCCGGTCAGGAGTGAGCGGAACCATTCAAGAATGATTCCGCCCACCCTCGCACTGTCCCGCAGGTGCATCACCAACATCTCATGGTCAACGGTATCAAATACTGCCAACAGATCTAAAAGGACCAATAGGGTCAATCGACTCCAGCCCTTTTCTCAGCAAAGATCATCTACCCCACCAAGGCCACAAGTGCTGATGCAGTGCCATGCCCCGGACGAAATCCAGACTGAGAAGGATCAAGATAACCGACATGGTCAAGATGCCCCTGGAACTGCTGAGTCACTACCCATTCAATAACCTTCCTTAAAAAGGGAAGGTTAGAGACAGGCCAGTAACTGGCAGGGGAGTCAGCATCAAGCGATGGTTTCTTGAGCAGAGGCCACACCACTGCCTCTTTGAGACAGCTCAGCACTCTGCCCTCCTGCAGGGAGGCGTTGACCACCCCAGCCATCAATGGCCCCAATGTCTCCTGGCAGCTCTTAACCAGCCAGGATGGGCATGGATCTAGTTCACAAGAGGTGGCTCGAACAGTCCCAAGCACCCCCACCACGTCAGCGGGCATCACTGACTGAAAGTGATCCCATAAAATTGGACAAGCTGGGGCTTCTACACCCTCTACCTCCTCCACTGCATTTAATGCATCATTGAGGTATTGGTGAATACGAGCTATTTTATCTGCAAAATAATTGGCAAAAAGTTCACAGCGGGCGGAAGATGACTCAAACTCTGGACTGAGGGAGGCTGGATTGACCAGCCCCTGCACCACCCAGAACAGGTCCGCTCGATGGGATTTGGCGGCTGCTATGAGGGCAGCAAAGAACTCCCTCTTTACTATCCGCATACCCATGGCATAGGCTCATAAACTAGCTCTATGTTGCAATCTGTTGGCTTCAGTGCGAGATCGACGCCACCGTTGCTCCAACCATCGCCCCCCTAGCTTCAGGACCTGCAGTTCCTCAGAGATCCGTGGGGCCGCCGCCTGGGCAACGAATGCCTGGGGGACGTTTGATCGATAGCCTCCATTAGCAAGATATTCCATAGCTTGATGAGGTCATCAATAAGGTGGTCATCAAGGTCAGAGGGTAACTCCCCCAGAGTGCCTAGAAACCGCACCGAGTCCATCAGCTTCCAGGGGCGGACCATCCTAATATGTCCTGCACCCTGCTGGGGGTAGACATGTGCTAGAAGGGAGGTCTATAGGAGGTAATGATCCGTCCATGACAAGGGCACAGTTGATATCTCCCCCATTAACGGAGCACCCGCCTCAAGGTCAGTGCAGAACATGAGGTCCAAGGTATGCCCTCCAAGATGTGTCGGGCCGTTGACCCTCTGGGACAGGCCCATGGTTGCCATGGTGGCCATTAACTCATGCTCGGCCTCCCCAAGCACAGCATCAGCATGAATGTTGAGGTCCCCCAAGACTATCGTCCTGGATGACCGCAACACCACTTCCGACACTGGCTCTGCCAGAGCATGCAGGGAGGCCGCTGTACTGGTAGGCGCATGGTATACCAGCAGCACTCCCCAACTGTCCCCCGCCAAATCAAACACAAGATGGAGATCTTCAATGCCTGCCATGGTCCACACTGGATACCTCCTCACAGATCACCCCTCTTTAAAAATCATAGCTACACTGCTCCCCACCCCCCCGTCCCTCCAACCACGACGGGTGCTGCATGGAATACCCGGCCAGAACAAGAGCAGCCAAGATAGGCTCCGATTCATTGTCCAGCCAGATTTCTGTGATACATGCAAGATTGACGGCATAGTTCAGGATCACCTCCTGGACTGTTGTTGTCTTATTTGCTACTGACCTCGCATTTAACAGCACCAAAACTGGGTTAGGGCCCCCTGACCATGTTCCACTTGCTCATCCGCTGGGGGGGGGGCAAGCGGGACATGCACTAGGTACTTGTCCCGCCTCACCACTTTCACATTCCTCCGCCTGAAACCATATCTCCCCAGGCCCATCACGACCCCAATAGCTGCCCCATTCTCCAGTCATCCCACCAGGACTGCGAGGGAGATCCTCCCCCAACCTCCCCTTTGCCCCCCTCTCCCCGGGACCCCCTCTCTCACAGAGGGTCCCTCCACCCTATCCCTCAGGCAATGCCCCCCCGTCTCACCGGGCGGCATCTGTGGGAACACCACGGGTGGTGAGTGGCAGTGCGTGTGTGCATGTGCACTCTTGGCACACACCCATCTCCACCCATCACCCATGCACAGAGTCATCTGACAAAAGAGAGGAGGCTCTTTGCATAGAGATGGGTGGAGATAGGTGTGTGCCTGTGGGAATGGGCACATATCAGCCTCCACCCATTGTGGCCACACAGTCATCTCCCCACTCACTGCGGCCCGCGTGAAAAGGACCATAGTTGTATTTTGACATTTGGAATATGTATATGTCTATTAGCTTTTTTGTATTAAATTATTCTACAACTTTTTTATTTTACACAACATATAGAAGTTTTCTTTTGTTTACTACACAAATTGTATATAAATCATTGTTGCAGACCCTCTTTTCTTTGTTGTTGTTAGTGACTGGGTCTGATTTTCATAGGTCTTGATTGTTTGGTATCTTGTTTTGTACAGTTAAAATGAATGAACAAAGGCCCAAAGACAAAACCTAAGGATTTTTAACAAGTGAGAAAAAACATCTTGTCCCCTGGTATTCAACTAGGTTTAACTTACTGTTGGTAACTGTGAAATATTTAAGATCCATTAAATAGTGGAGGAGACTCCCACGAGAAGTGGTGGAGGCCCCCATCACCTGGATCTGGACAAAGTCCTGGAGAATAAACTTTATAAAGAACAGTCCTGCGTTGGTTAGAATTTGACCTGAGTCAGGTAGATGGTTTCTTTAAGTTCTTCCCCTTTCTAACTTCTCTGGACCTCTTAAGTAACTCCACATACTTCAGGCACATAAAGGGCAAATTCATTTGAAATATTTCACACGACAATATTGGGAGAAGGTTAGTTTCTGATCATGCAATACTGCATGAGATCAGCTGCAATAAATCAGCTGACCCATTGACTTCAGTGGTATGCCTATGGGTAAAGGCAACTGGTTCATACATAAAGAAAGATATTTTGAAACCACTGATTGCATTTTAGCAATGCCATTCATAGGTTTCCCTCAACAAACTGTATTTGCTACAACTGTGTGTTCTGGGACACTTGCTGCCAGGAATTCATTATGGCTAAACTCTTTGTGTCAGGAGGTATAAATATTACCACATGCAACAATCCTTGGTGCAAGGTTAGCATGAGGTGCATTACGGGCCCTTTTCACATGAGACGCCCCCACCCATCTCCATGCAGTTTTGCTGCATGGAGATTGTTGGAGGCACCCGTGTGAAAGTCATGGGGGATGATTGGGGGTGCATGTGCACTCCTGTGCTACACCCATCACCCACACAGGGAACAATGGGCTCCAATGCCTGATGTTGTGTGGGTGGAGATAGGTGGAGATGGGTGTGCGCCCATGGGAACGGGTGCACACCCATTCCCCCACCCACTGTGGTCCATTTAAAAACAGCCATGGTCTACTTACATGGTGTACAATTCACTGCAGATATCACTGAGCATAGTTTTCTGGGACAGGGAAACCAAGTATCTGTGAGGACCCAGGCTTGAACCAGTGCCCTTGAGCACAGTTGTTGGTGCCTTCACACCCTTGAGGCACTCTGGCCAGAGCCCAGGGCTAGTGCTGATGGTCTTCCATCTTGCTGATCAAGCCAAATCCTTCCTCAGCTTCACTCCACATCCCCAGCTTCCTGGTTGGCTGCTGGCCTGTATAGAAGGCTAGCCAGTAGCCACAGGAAGCTGGGTGGATCATCTGTTGCACTTCCTGGTTCTGGTTTCACTTCCTTGTTCTTGTTGTGTCTTCCTGTTACTGTCTGTGTTCCTCCTTGTGTCTCCATGAACTTTAGACTGGCTCTGCACCCTCTGGCTGGAACTCCATATGTGCCTTGGGCCAGCTGGAGCCTGGGCCTTCTGACCCGCCCTTCTGGTCCTCCTACCCAGTCCTGTCTCATCTGCCTTGTTCTGTCCGTCTTACTTGACCTGAATCCATCCCAATCTGCGACCTGATCTGATTTGCGTCTGTTTTGACCAGTCCAGTCCTGTCTCATTTTCTCATCTTGTCCAGTCCTGTGTCTGCCTCATCTGTCCCACTTTGCCTCATCTGTGCCTGCCTGCTTGGTCTGTGTGCTGATTCCCACCATGACCCATGAACCTTGCGCCCAACACCTTGATCTTGCACCATATTTGAGCCTGGACCATCATACTGGATTCTGCACCGACCCTTTGGACCTGATTCTACATTGATTCTCCTGGATCCAAGACCCTGGACCTGATTCTGCACCGACGTCCCTGGATCTGATCCTGCCACTACTCTCTGTGGCCCAGCCCGTGGCTCGTAACAATATTCTGCACTCCTTCTGAAAAATTAACTTCTTTGCTCCTGCCCTTATACCAATCACAAACTGTATGATAACACATTAATAATATTATTAAAAATCAGTAATAATGGTGAAATTGGTAGTACAGAATAGTAGCAAATTTCATGAAGTGTTTCTGTGTATTTATACAACTAGTTAAGTGCTTTAAGTTGTAGATTGATTTTGAGGGCAAGTGGGTATAAAATCTGTCTTCTCATATGGCTTTGTGCCCTGGTAACCAAACTCTGGTGTTAGGGCTTGGGACAGTTTCTGTGATGATCAATGGACAGGTCTTCAAGATCAAATCGTATCATTTCACAAGGGAAGTCATGGCCATTGGTCAAATGAAGTTGGGCCCCGCAGCTCAGTACACTACTGTGGAACCCAGGCTGCCAGGGCTTTCCTCTTCACTGTAGCTTGTACCATCCACAGGGCTTGGTCCATGGTTGGCCTTCTGATCCTCCTGAAATGGTGATGCATTCTTTCCCTTTTGTGGCACCTTCTATGGGTTGCAGTGACCATTTGTCCTCATGATCTTCCTCATTTGAAATGGTGACGGATCGGGCTATTTCTCTTCTCTGGTGGCCACTGTATTTTGCAGGGAGAAATTTTACACATGAAGAAAACATTCCATGAAGTTGTGTTCAAAGTCCCTGGTGGCCATGCATCTAGTGATCATGGAATAGAGATTTGTGCCAGATCTCACAGTGCCCTTTGTACAACTGTTTGCGTCCACATTGTCCAGCAGAACAAATGCCTCACCAGGTATTCATGGATGCCTTCCTGCCTTCAGCTGCTGGCTTGATTTATCACCCACGTGCATGGTCCATCTTGGCTGCACTGTGCCCTGCTGCTAGTGGTTTCTAAGTGTTAGGGTAGGGGGTGAGGGAAGGGAGGACTGGACCCTGCAAGACAGTACTACCACAATCACCCACACTCTTCTCCACTTGCGCAGGGGGCGGATCGTTCGTGTGAGGGAAGAACAACCCCTCAGGACCTTATATGGGCCCGGTTACTCCCTGCTGGGAAGAGGCCAGATCATCATCGGGGGGGGGGAGACAACATGGCCCTGAGCGAAGCCCCCGCTCATACATTCTCCACAGTACCCATGTCAATGCTGCTCAAGGCCCCAACACCATCACACCATTCCAAAGGTGCCTGGGGAGGGGAAGGATGAAGGGTGGTGAGGGAGAAGGGGTAGACCCAAGTGAGAACGGGGTCTGGATGGGACCACACACACTAAGGAACACGGGGACAGGCGGACCCACACAAAGAGGAAATAAGGGGGTGACACACGCAATCCTCTCTTCCCTAATCATGCTAATGTAACCCATGACCTTTCACCTGGACTCTCACACTCGGCAAGCACACCAATACACACTCTCCCTCACACACAACCACACCCTCTCTAACTCTTTCACTCTCCACGCTCACCACGCTCTCACTCGTTCCACTTGCGCACACTCATCTCCTTAAGCTGCTTGCGAACCCCCTCCACCAAGCTTTCTGCACAGGGGGCCAGTCTCACAGCAACGCTGATCACCGGCGCCGCTGTGTTGCCTGTGCTCTCCTTTTGATCTCTAGCCTCCGCCCCCCGCTGTGCACATATGCGTGCGGAATGCCTCACTGGGTCAATATGGCCCCGCCCCTTCATCCTGTAGTGCTGTTGATGGGCCGTCCCTGTGTACTGCATGCTGCACTCCCCCCTCGGGGTCTATACTTGGGATTAACCCTTCCCTGGCCTTATGAACCGCCCGTCGGCTGCGCTCCCGCCCCCTATGGGGCCGAAAGCGGCAGCGACGGTAGCGGTTCCTAACACTGAGGTGTCACCCATTCTGTGTGTGGCTGGGGGAAGTGTGGGTGCTTGGTCCCAGTATTGGTATGCCAGCATCACACTGCACTTGCAATGGCTAATCCCCGGTGTGTCCTCTCCTGTTCCCCAGCATCAGGGTCACAGCATCCACACTGTTTGCCCAGTGCCTGGGTCTGACAGCTCGTATTTTTCTGACATAAAACACCTTCAGTTGGCCATTACTTTTCTTATAATTCTTATAGCAGTTGCAGAACCCTTGATGGCAGAGACAGGACCATCACAAACAGAAAGCAGGAAATAATGTTCTGAAGATGACACTAGACTTATAAAAAAATCTGGAAATAAATCAAAAGCTATCACGAAGACTGGAAAGAGCTAGAGTTGCTCTAACAATGTCTCTTCACCAATTTCCATGTCTCTGTGGTCTCTTGAATGGTGACAAACCACTGTATTTATCTAGATGTAACAGTGGCTAAGTTTCAGGAAAGATGCATCAATGGCCTCACAGCTTGACACACCTTTCTCCAGTAGAATAATATGTGTTAAAAGGCAAAAATGATTGCCTAGCGTTACATCTGGTAATGCCTGCTGACAGGGCTGGCCCAAGGGTTTCAGGGGCCATGTGCCAAGCCTTGCTGCGGGGCCCCAAAGGCTGGCAGACACTTACTAGAATTGTGGGGTGGGGGTGGGGTGGGGATTTTCAAGGGATGGGCGGCTGGTTACTTACCTGCAACTTGACTGTGTCAGCTCAGTTCCGCAGCATATAACTGGCCAGGGATTCCCAGGGAGTTTATGCCCCCCCCCCCCGCCACCCATGAGCACTGACTCGGAGACTCCCGGTGGGTAAAAAAACAAAACCCGGCGGCGTCTGTCAATCTCTAGCCTGCGGTGGTGCGTGGCCCCTCCCCACCGCGGGGCCATGTGCCTGGGCACTGGTGGCACATCCCTCGGGCCGGCCCTGCCTGCTGAATTAAAACTGGGACCTATTGCCAGTTAGAGAAGTCTGAAGAGCTGAGGAAGAACTGATGTTGTATACTTAAATGTGTTTGGGATACAGAAGCTCTAACACGTGGAAGTGGAGTATTTTGGGTGGCTTCAGAAAAACAAAGTCTAGTGCTGGATTGTGGAACAAACACCAAGTATGGAGCTTCTATTACTGTCCCTCATTCTGTTCCCTTTAATCTCTATTACCAATTAAAAGATAGAAGGCTCTTCCAGTTATTGGAAGTCCAATTAGATCCCAGTAATGAAATCCTGAAGTGTTACTGAGGTGGAACTCTGTAATAATTGGTTTTTGATACATAAATAAATTCCAGATGCAATTTGTACTTTAAGTCTCTGCTGAATCCATTCATGGTGTGATTATTATAGTGACGTACAAGGAGCGCTAGTTTCTGAAGTTACTGTTCCCTTGACTCTGACAGCCTCTCTGTGAATGGATTAAGAAGAAATATAATTAGTGGCTAATCAAATCAGTAATTGTCATAGAAACATTAGAGACACAGGTGAAAAGTGCATGTACAGCCTCCAGTGCCACACTTCCAGTCATGCAGAGAGTGGCAGAGAAAGAAGTCATCAGTGAAGCATTGAAGGAACATCACATAGATTTGAGAATGAACAAATGAAGCACCAAAGCAGACGTGGATCGCCTGCTTGGATTTGCCACGAGCAGGGTAGTGAATAGTGGAGTAGTTTAGAGTGTCTCCTGAAACTCCACCCTTTACAAATCCAAGTGCACAAGCCCACTCGCTTTGCTGGAGAAGATACAGTAAAGCTAAAGGAGTTTGAACTAGGAGGAATGGGAAAAATGAGGAACTGTCTCACATGGTTCTTGTGAAGCATGTGCCTCAATGAATATGACACTTTCTCCCCAGCTGAAGACATGGGTAATGTAAGGTGAAGGGAGATATGAGGGGCATGTACTCCTCTTTCCCTCCCCTCCTCCGCAATTTTCAGGAACTCGGACTGCTGCTTCTCCAGGTGGGCCCGACCTGTAACTGTATCAAGAGTGGCAGGGTGGGAAGTAGTTTCACAAGCAGCAGTCCCCTCCTGGAGCTCACTTCCCTTGCAGAGAGCAGGGATTCCCAACAGTCATTGCTGCGCCAGCCAGTCAGCCCTGCAAGACTCTGCCCCTTGCACATCAGGGGGTGGGGCTTCATTTGCCACTCTCCCCATCCCACCTTTGAGTGCCAGTTAAAGTATTGACTACTCCATCACATTTTTTCTGAAGCTATCAGTAACGGACATGAGATGCTTGATTTGATTTACAAACTGTTTTTTTGTGCCTGTGTGGAATACAGCTGAAACAAATAGCTGATGTTGTATTCACAGATATTATTTGCATTTTCAAACGTTACACTAATTATCTGTATTTGAAGCTATATATATCTACTCATCATTCTGAATATTTTCTCACAAATATCTATGTCTATTTGTTCACTTCATTTCAGATATTTGCTTATTTGGTGCTTTACTACTTTGTTTTGGCACTATTTAGCACTATTCTAGGAAATAACCAAAGTAGCCAAGCTGAAATAACCAAAAAGAATAACTGAACAAAGCAGAAGTGGATAATAGTGCTTAATATCCACATTGCCAGAACCAATTTGAAGCAGGCAAATTCATCTGATACGATAATTGCCACAGATGTATGTTTAATCTCTTATATGGAAACCAGCAATGAAGTGAAATTGAGGAAACCAGGATTCCTCCTGCCCCTCCCCCCCCCCAATGTCCTTATTGCAAGTGATAAGACTTAGGCCGCTTTCAGACCTTCCCTCCCGGAGCATATTCTGGCTGTGGGAGGGAATGCGCAGCCAAGATATGCGCGGGGATCGATAAAACTGAAAGCCACCCCTCCGTGCGGCTTTGCTGGTAAACACACCCAGGGATGCAGAGCTGGATTTCCTGCTCTGCATCCCTGTGCGTGTCTGCCGGAAAAACCGCACGCATGGGGGGTGGGGGGGAATGTCTGAAATTGGCCTAAGTTTGCCCAGGAGTCGACAATTTGTGTTGCTGGCTGGGCATCAAGAAACTTAGCCCTGTCCATGGCCGGCCTTGCCACAGGCTGACATGGGGTGACTGCCCTGGGCCCTTCTATTTTCCCTACCTCCAGGGGCCCTGCAATGGTTTCTGTTTTCACCAGGGCAGGTTATGAGGCCCCCACTCTGTCCCAGATGGGCTCCAAACATGACCACCTCAAGGGCTCCCTCTCTGGTGCCCTAGAAGGCGTGGGGCCATGGCATCACCATGAGTCCCGGATTTTATCTTTGCCCTGGGTCCTAAAAATTCTAAGACTGGTCCTCGTCCTGTCTCTATTGAGGATGCTCTGAGCTGTCAATTAATTGCAAGGAACTCTATAGTGCACAGGTGAAGCGTCCATCTGTTCTGAACCAAGTATACACACATCATACAGTACAGACATACCTGCTTCCTGTGAGTTTGTTTGTCCTTATTGGTATTAAAACAGTAAATTTTAAGATTGCTTTAGCCCTAACCCCTGCCCTGGATTAGTCAACATCAGGGATGGGAAAGCTTTTATTCCTTATATAGGCCATTTTAGAATTTAGTGACAGCCAGAGAGGAGATGAGATGTTTATGGGAAGATGGACAGGAGAAGGAAGGATTAGGGCTGAAGGAGTATGCTGAGGGGGAAGGAAGAAGAGTTGGAGATATGCATCTGGGAGAAGAGGGAGCTGCATCTGTAGGCTAAGTGTCAAGATATGAGTGGCTATCCTGGTATGTTGTAAGGCAGTGGTTCCCAAGCTTTTGGTCTGTGTTATCCAGTTTTGTAAATTAGATATAATTCTGTGACCTCAGACAACAACAAAGGCAAACAAAGTATGTGAAATATCAGCTGGTATCATGGCCCCATTTGCAGATGGCATGACCGTACTTGGAAAAGCATCACTGTAGCCAACACATGGGCCAGCAACAAGGACCCCCATACAGTGAAAGGCAGGATACTCTACATTTTCAGCTAAAAAGCCAGGCTAGATCTCGGTAAATTCTCTGTGCATTGGGCAGCACACGGCAGGATGTGCACCCCAACCCTTCATGCATGCTAAAGATGCAGTCCTATCCTAAACAGTGCAGAGCATTTTCATAAGGTGCTGAGCACTCAACTCTCTCTTTAAAGCCCCTGGAAGTTGAGGGTACACTTTAAAGAGTTCAACAGGTGGTATATTACAGCCCATGCACAGTAAGTAATGCTGCACTCCAAGAAGTTACATCATGTGGAATGAGTGCTGTATGCAAGATTGTACCTACAAAGAAACCCCATCAGCCAAAAATTGAGCTGTTTCAGGCTAGGCCAGAAATGGCTAGAATCACCTTACAGTTATCTTCCGAGTGTCATTAGAAAGCAAGTTCAGTGAGCAGCAGCAATGCTTTGCATTGACTAGCTGGTATTTGGGGCCAGAAAGTGCTTTTCACCAGCAAAGGTTATCATTGAAACATAGGCCACATGGTTGTACTTCTCTCCAGAAGCTCTCACAGCCCCTCTGAGTGATGGATGGCTTCTCAGAATGGTTTCTCGTGGCCATGGAATGTGCTGCGAGCTGATAAGCCTGGCCTTTCCCTTTTCATTGTCTTCACTGACTCCTGTCTGTAATGTACATGCCCAAGCCTAACTTTGGTTTCCCTCTATGGGAGCCAAGATAAAACTCTAGACATGCAGCAAGGATGCAGCACTAAATTATTTTGACAGAGCTGAGATTACTTGCCTAGAATGTCAGTCTTGTGCAAACAAGGAGGCAGCACAGGAAGAGTATTGATAAGGCGACCAAGGTTGGATTCCAGAGCAGCATCTTTGAGACTAAAAAACAGTAGCCCCTACACATAGGCCTGCTTTTGGGAGAAAGACTTCTGCTCCCAGCTTTGTTATTGGTCCAATCCTGCAAGGCTCCGAGAGCCCTGAAATACTATATCTGTCTACAAGAACTGAAGACACTTGGGTTTGTAGAAGTTGTGCTCAGCACCTCTTTTTGGTGGCCTATTCCATCAGTATGGAAATATAGATGTTTCAGTTTCTCATTGCTTCAGCAAAACAGGAACATAAAATACTAGGGATGGGACTCTGGACAAAATTTTGGTTTTGGTCAATTTCGGTTTTGGTTCTCATGAATTTCAGTTCTTTTTTGGTTTCGGTACTGTTGGATCTTTTGCATTTATTTTTGTACCGCATTTTTAACATTGTGGTTTCTCAGTGGGGGACAAACCGCAATGTTAAAAATCCAGTACAAAAATAATGCAAAAGATCGGATAGTACCGAAACTGAAAAAGAACCAAAATTTCAGATTAATCCAAAATGGTCATTTTCAGGTACTTTCTGTTTTATCCAAAACCGAAATTCCCATCCCTATTAAATACCAAAGGGACCTAACCTACAGGCATAAGTAATTGTCCCTGCAAAATACAGAGGCCAGTGACTGACTCCTCTTTAAATCAGGAGCCCTGCAACATGTATTTTTCATGTTTTCTGATTTAAAGGGAAGATTTGGTAATACTGCCCTATGCCACAACAGGACATGAGTAATCATTTATGGCCCCTTGGGCCCTAAATGTCCCATCTGTTCCTATGGTAGCTACACCAATGAGTATATTCAAGCCTTGATAATACTTCCTTTGTTTTCAGCAGTTTAAAACCAGGTAATCACAATAGGATCATATCAGAGATGATTGTATTTCCCAGTGTCCCAGATGGAGTAACAAAGGCCAGGGACTAGGCTACATGCCCAATAATCTTGATTAGTGCCAATATGACATGATGCCATGAGCCTTCAGGCCTGAGGAGTTCAAAGAGGAAGAAATACTGCATGCCAGTATGTATACAAGTGTCTGTCAGTCGCATATGGAGATGAAGCAAAAGCATATACCTATAGCCACAGATATTTTTAAATTGAGGATAGTAAACTAGCAGTCAGAAAATGGGGAGCCTGCTTAACTTTGTGCTGCCTAACACGTGCTTTCTAGGCAGGTGGGGAAAGAAAGTACCAAGGGAACATATGAATTCGATTGTATTGAAAATTTACTTAGCCAACCTTTAGGGACCAATTCTTGTCTCTCAGAACTGATTTCACTGCATTATTTGTCTTGGTAATGTAACCAGAATTGCTTTCTTCCTTCTGGGAATTCAAGCGCCTGTTGCTTTAACTTCCTCTGAGCTGAGGCAAAGGCTGCATTACCTATCAGTCAAATCTTCTGTCATTAAACCCCAATTCCCTACTTTATCATGCCAAGTTCTAGCCTACTTTCTGCTCTTTTCAAGTAGGAGAGGGATGTCTTGGGCCTGACAAAACACTTTGCCTGAGAGTTACTGCAAGTCCCTAACAACTGTGTGGCAGGCAGAGCAATGGAAGAAGGATTTTTTAATTTTTTGATGGGAGGACTTGACGTGTCCATTTTACAGGGGGATCAGCACATTCTATGAACTGTTCATGAATGAGGGATGGGGGAGGTGTCCCCCAGTCCCATTTAAAAAAAAAAAAGAACTAGAAAGCAAAAGGTTTGGGAAGATTTGTTAATTCTGTGGACTTTTCAGGATGCTTTAATTCCTGGAAATTTTCCTTGTTGATGGGCTCTAAACCTAATGTCTGCAAACTTCCAGAGTCACTTTGGTCCTCATTGTACTTTAAAGCAGTCCCAGGCTTTCTATGTCAGCATTGGGTGGAAACAGAGGTGACCGCACCACAATGGCAATTTAGCCTGAGTTAGGATGGGAAGCTGCGGCGGACATGGTCGGGACCAGGTTGGGCCACTCAACACACATTCCAGCAGCTGAACTTCTGGGGAGGGCAGGAAGGTGCAGGAACATGTGGCCGGGTGACCCTATCCCTTCACTGTGCTCAGCACCCTGCCCCCACCATGACAGGCAGCTATGGCAGTCAACGACAGCCACCATGGTGGACCCAATCCAGACCAAGTCTCAGCAGGCCACACCACATGTGATAGCCCACTTTACCCCAATTTGGCAGAGGCTAGCCTGAACTGTGACCTGGAGGTAATCCACAGATCAGAGCCTGAGCTCGCCTCCAACTCAGCCCGGATCTCCTTGTTTTCTGGCGAAGCTGTAAAACCTGGCTCTTCCATCAAGCGTTTGTCAGAGCGGGAGGGTGGGTTGGGTTAATTGCGAATGGGTGGGGAGTTATTTTTACACAGATTGGGGTTGATATATTGTTTTGTATTGATGTGTTTTTATATATTGTACATTTATATCTTTTATAGTGTCGATGTTTTCTTGCTAAGCCACTCCGAGCCACTATTGTGAGATGGACGGGATAAAAATATAATAAATAAATAAATAAATAAATAAAACACAGCCTGGGGTAATCCCAGGTCAACATCGGGCAGGCCCTCAACAGATGTGCTGGTGGCTTGCAGGCCAAAGTGTGAAAACGCGGGCCACATTGGGCCACCATCTTGTCTGTTTTTAGTTTTTACCTTTAGTGGCATCTAGGGTTTTCCTTTTGCAAGAAGAATTGTGCAGCTTTCTGGTGGGGAAGTGAGATCTAAAAGAGTGATTGTAAAGGGGTATGTGACAGAACAACTGTCAAGCAGCTGATGTTAGTAGCTGCAGTTTTTTTGGGACCATAGGCAGTTGATGGGTGAGCTGTAGTCCATGGTTCATCTATTGCCTTGGTTTTAACTGTCTGTGTCCATGTCTTAACTAGATTGTAAGCTCCTTGGAGCAGGGACAGTCTTTTATGTTACGTGTATTTGTACAGTGCTGCGTACAACAGTAGCATTTTACAAATGATAAGTATTAATAGTAGTAGTAGCTCTGCCAAATTCAGAGAAGTTGGGTCCCTGTGCAAAATGGTCACGTGGGCCCTCTTTAAACATGGGAATGTTTGATGGACACAGATCGACTCACCCAGTGGAAAAAGAAAGATATTAATAAATTTTGAGCTTAAGGTAAGTATGACATCTGTTTCAGAGGCCAGGGCTCCCTGCAGTGTAGGCCCACGTGCCATGCATATATTATTATTCTAGGATCAAAAAACTTTTGGAGTTTTTAAGTTTCTCTTTTAAGAGAGGAGTTTAAGGCTTTTACAAATTCAATTGTGCTCCAAAAAGCATGGGGATTGTTGGTTAAGGTGCCCACCTTAACATCTGTGTCCTGTAAGCAGTAAAGATGTTGGACCATCTCACATATTGTACTTGCTTACAACTTAGGCTTCATGCACCCACACTTTGCCTTGGTCTTTCAGCCCCAATCCTCTTCCCCTGCAAGTTGGGGACAACACTGAAGCTGGAGACAGCAAGCTTCTCCCTACCCCGATATTATGGACTTGATCCCTGTCTCCACTGTAGCCACAGGTTTCCCTTCATTTATAGCTCCCCTCTCAGGCAGAAGCTGTTCCACAAACCTTGTCAATGAATACACATCACCCATCTCTCAGATTTGTCCCCCAATATACACCCCTCTCAGCACCTGTCTGCCCATTGCCAATACATACAGTTCCCCCCATCCCAGCCTACCTCTCCAGTCTCCTCTGTGTATACATATCACCCATTTCTCCCCCTTCTCCCCCATAAATACCCCCCC
>QEPC01006018.1:938292-954629 GCA_003113815.1 Sphenodon punctatus
CCCCCCCCCCCATTCTGCCCTACTAGCCCCTACTCTGCTGTGACAGAACCCAGGAGTCCTGACTCCCAGTCCCCCCACTATAATACACTAGCCCCCACTCTCCTCCCAGGGAACCCAGGAGTCATGGCTCCCAACCCCCTCTGCTGTAACCGACTAGCCCAACTCCCCTCTGAGAAAATACAGGAGCCTTAGCTTCCACCACCCCCGTTTTGACCCTCTAGCCCCCACTCTCCTCTGAGAGAACCCAGGAGTCCTGGCTCCCAGCCCCTCCCCTCCATTCTGATCAACTGGTCCAGACTCCCCTCCCACAAAACCCAGGAGTCTTGGCTCCCAGTTCACCTGCTCTAACGAATTAGTCCCCCATTCCCTGTGAGAGAATGCAGCAGTCCAGGCTCCCAGTTCCTAGGCTTGGACACTGTTTGTAGGCAGAAATAAGGAGCCTTGTTAGCAGATCCACCTTAGCAGGCTGACACTAGCTTGGACGCAGCCCACCCTGAGAGCAGCAGCACCTGGAACAGCAATATGTCCATGAGACCTCCCTAAAGCCTCCCACCTCTCTGTCTCACATACCTTATTCCTCCATTTGGGGAGAAAGTCCTGCTGCTCCAGATTCTGCTGCTCTCAGGGTGGGCTGCATCCAAAGCTGGTGTCATGCTGCTGAGGTGAAGCTGCAAAGGGGCTCCCTTTTCTTGGATACAGAACATCTGAGCCTGGGAGCTGCTGAACTCCCAGGGTTGGGCACTGTTTGTACCCCATTTGCAGATCCAGCCTCACTGTACATGCATGACATAACTTCACAAATTCACTGTCTCCATTGGATAACATGAGAACTGCAAAACGTCCTAAATTTAAACCTGCACAACAAATTCTCAAAATCTAAACTTAGGCAATCACTAGAATATCCACTTGAATTTTCTGACACTTCTACATATCCAGATGAATAACTTTAAACACACTTTTCTCTGTCAAGAGGAGACAGTTGCAAAAACCAGAAAAACCCATCTTCCCCCAATTTTCAAACTCGCATAACTCAGCCATTTCTGAACCAATCCTTCTGAAATTTGGACAGATTCTAGCTCTCACCCAAGTTATCCTCTGTAAAAATTTCAAAGTGTTAGGATAAATTATGATTTTAACCAAGAGTGTAAGTTGCCTTACCTATAGAGCTAATCCTGTGGCTCTATAATTTCCAGGTTTTTCATGGGCCCCATGTTGGAGGCCCCCTCCTGAATTGTGTGGGCCCTCCACAGGTTGGGGCTCAATATTTGAGGCGCTGCAGGCTTGTGTTTTATGTCAGTGCTTCTCACACATGTTTTCATCTCAAGTTTATTCATAGACTCTGTGTCCAGGAGGCTTGGCTTCTCAATGCATAGGATCCTCTACAGTTGCATAGTCTTTACTTGTGTTGATCCAGCCCTGTGTGGGAGTTAGGGAGGACAGTGAGTAGGATATTACAGCAACTAAGTTGAGTGATGAGGAGAACAGAGTTGAAAATTTTGACTGTGTGGACATTTGTTACCATTAGTTTTGTAAGGGGATAACTTTTTTTTATCAACACATTCCTAGTTTCCCTGGTACTGATCATGTCATATGTTTCCCTCTTAAGGTTTAGCCCTGAGCATCCTTGGTCTCATTCCAGGCCTCTCCTTGAACTTTCTTAGAGTCCTGTTCTGTGAGATTGATTTGACCACTCTATGCTTGGGAAATGCTCACATGTCCACTCTGCACAGGCCTTTAGTCCAAGCAATTTCTCACCTGCTGCTGCAGTGATCTATGGGAACGATATATATTGATTAGTGACTGGACATGAAACACGGTAAGGCTGAAGGACGCTTCTTTTATTGAGAGCCGATTTCTCGCTTGCTCCATTTTCCTGCTATGAGTACCACAAGCAAAGATTAATGACAGCCGTTTCACTTGTTTAAGCAGCTGATGTCTCAGCCCAGAATCCCACCTGGGGCTCCTCTCAGGACAACAACAATAGAGCATTACTGAGTTAAGCAAAAGAACATTAACAGAGGCAAAGTTTGAGTTTCCCAGCAGGGAAAGAGAATATGTTGTTTTTTTTCTTTCTAGATCCAGAAGGTTTCCAAAACAGCAACCCTCACTATGGATGCAGAGTTATGATTGATTAATTTGTATTTCTATACAGTCTGACCAAAACTCTTTACCAACTATATATGCAGAGTAAGTCTGTACAGAGGTTTTATTTGATGGAGCTTGGGGCAAAATCTAAAACAACTGACCCCATCCACTTCTGGTTTGAGGGCTCTTTAAAACTGGGGTCCAGGACAACTATCCTTTTAGCAACCCCTCTGTGTACTGTGATCCTGAGACTGAGGTCATAAGGAGACATATTTGTTGTTTAGCAGCACTACTACATAATAGGTGTAAACAGATGCTCCACTTTTGCCTGTGGCAGCCCACTTCATCCCCGGGTTGACCTGTCCATCTGGAGAGCGACCGCCAGATGTGCAAAGCAGAACAGGCTGTGACTGCTCCAGGGCACCCCGTAGGTGGCGCTCTGGAGGATCCTGGAGCACACCTCATTAAGGGAGCTGGCCAAATCCATGGCAACAGGCAAACATGGAACTCTGGCCATTTAAATGGGCCTATGAGTCCCAGACAAACACAGTCACACCTGGTTCATAGATGCCGGCAGACCAAATGGCCAGAGCAGCTGCCGCATCCCATTTCCATGGTTACCAGAGTACTCTGCCACTAGTCATTAGAGATCAGGTAGGAAGGGGTTAAGTGTAGAGATGGCATTCTTCTGAGTGACCTGCCTGAAAGTGGGACAGTCACATGATTGAGATTGAAGCCAGCAGGATTCAGTCACCCTAATGAGGTGGTTGGTGGAAACTCTAATCCCACACCTTGGGAAAGGGCAAAGAGGGTTTAGGAAGGCCCTGAAAGGCAGGTTCTTAGGCCAGGGATAGCCTTAGAGTCCCAAGACAGGATGCAATGAGTCTGGGGGAAAATCAGGTTGTTGGGGCTGAGTGCTCTTGGATGCAAGAGCTGGAGGCCCTTGTTATGCAAGGGATCAGCCCTGCTAGTGAACCAGTTTGGTGTTAGACAGTTGGGGAGCTAGGAAGCTAGCAGTTGCAGTTGGGAGGGGTAGGCAACTGAGCTGCCATCTCAGGTCAGTTTAAAGGGAAGATCCAGCTTCTAGGGCTTGAGTACCCTGAAATAGAAGAGGTGGTGTAGCAGGGGGTCTTCCCAGGGCCACACGGGGATGCTGGGGTCTCCCTTGGGGAATCAGCTCTACCCCACTGCCACACCTATTCAGTCTGAGCCTCGGCTGAATCCCCCTCTGAGGGATGGGGTACCCTCCTGTAGGACCCCACACAGGCAGTCCTGAGGGTATCAACTCCAAAATCCGTTATTAGACTCAGTGTCCAGTGCACACAATCCCTGGGCTGTTGGCCCAGTCGCCTCCACACTGCAGGCCCAGGTCAGTCTCTCAAACTCAGGAACATCATAATATAAATCCCTCTTGTCCATCTAGCCAGGCCTCAAAGCCCCAGGCTCTGGCCAAACCTTCCCCAGGCACAAGGCTTTCTCTTGGGCACAGTTTCTCCCACTTGCCTGGGTTCACCCTGGTTCTCCAGCCTTCAGCACCTTGGCGAGCATAGAGTAGCCAGGCTTTGCCAGGGAGCTGTAGTCCCTTCAGCTCCTAGGCAAAGGCTGCCTTTTCTCATAATCTTGCCTCTCCTTATATCCCCAGAGTGGGCGTGGCTAGCTCTTTGGCTTGACTACCCTTAAAGGGACAGTGTCCTGCTCACTCTGTCACAGCGTCTCCCAGCCTGTTCCCTTCACAGGCTGGTCCCAAGTTATGAGGCTGGCTCTGCCATGTCCCTATGCATGCTCAGCCCTCTGGCTGTCCCATGCAGCCCCTTTCTTAAAGGGACAGTAGCCTCACAGGACTGCTCCCTGCTACAGGTGGAGGCATCTGTTATGGGAGGGACCGGTCCTTCAATAGAAACAGCACAGAACAGGTCAATAGGGGACTTAGGAACATCTATCCTGCAGGGGAATCTGGCATAGTACTGGTGACCCCACTGGATGTGAGACAGCTGGGGAGCCAAGGGGTCATTGAATCAGTTAGAGGGTGGTATGGAGATGCAACAAGTAGGGTTAGTTACTTGGGGTGGAAGAGGAATAAGGATTGAAAGGAGAGACCCTGGATCTAGGAACCCTGAGAGGCAGACACCACTAGCCTGCCTAAGAACTCTACAGACTGCAAGAATACCGGAGTGGTTAGACTGTACCAGGGACCCCAAGGAGGGAGATTCTGTGAGAGTCAGCCAGGAGCTTGGTGCCAGAGGCAGCAGGGACAATCCCCTCTGGAAAGGAGGTTAGGGACTGTGTAACACCTTGGACTATACTCTGCAGGTGGTGTCCTGGGCAGCAGCAGTGGGAAGGAGACACTAGGGGAGGAGCAGCTGTGTGTGTTTGCCTGCCTGGCTTTCATTGGCTTCCTTCTCCTGCAGGTATTCTTTATCCAGGGGCTGGAGCCCCCTTGGGCGCTAGCCTAAGGGCGACATCCAAAGGGTGTCGCCCGTTGGCTGGGCCTGTTTGCTGGGGATGCAGTGCAGTGCCTTACCCCCTGGTCGGATTGGGAAGGGAGTGCCCGTGGAGGAACTGGAGGAGTCACAGGCCTAGCAGGAGTCTGGCGTCGGCTAGGAGTGGAGCGACCCTATTATCACCGAAACTGGCTCCCTTCTCCTGACGGCGAGCGGAGGGAAGAAAAGCTGCCCTGTATTGTCAGGTTCTCAGTGGATGTGGGGAGCAGCGGGGTGTGGAGCGCCTTTCCCCCCCCTTTGCTTTTCGTTAGCGGGCAGCACTTACCTGAGTCACAACAGCTGAGAGTGGCGATCCCGGGCGGCCCTGTAAAGACAAAAGCAGCAAGCAGTCTCCAGCGGCCCAGGAGCGGGAGCGGCTGCCCCCTTTCGGTCTTTGAGGAGGGGTAAGTTTGATAGCTCCAAAAGTTGCAGAGATGAGTCTGACGGAGTTTGAAGAGGGGTTCTCGCAGTCACAAGTGGCTACTGCCAGGAAATTAAAACAGGGTTGTTTGGACTCTTATCTTCGGAAATCAGTGGCTGATCCTGAGGAATTGACTAATCTAACCCCACCCTTACGGTCACCTTCCATGAATGTTCGGCCAAGGACTGTGCTTACGATGAGGCCAGAAGTAACTCAAATGTATGGAGGGGAACGTAATTTCTCGCCTCGGAACTATTTGGGGGCACACTGTGGGCTGCTACGGACAAAAGATGGGACCTCGCCCCTGGTGGGTGAAAGAATGGCCTCACTTATGATGGACCATGTAATGTGTACTGCAGAATCAACACAGTTTATGTTTAGTAAACTATCTCATGTTCAAACTAAAATTGATTTGGTCGAGGGATTATTGCAGGATGTCTTATCGGCTGGGCTGGTGGGAGGTTTGAGTGGAGTTCGGAGGGAGCCTCCCCCACCCCCCAGGACAAGTATGCCCTATGGTACAGCTGGTGTTACATCTAGCCTAGAGCCGTCCCCAGTTAGGGCCCACTTATATAACAAAATCTCACCGTGCCCTTCTAGGAGCGTGAGGGGGCAGGCTGATATTCCTTCTAAGATATGTTCTGACATGGCAGAAGTATTTGGGCGCCTCCCGGAGGCACTCATCTTTACCATCTATCCAAGAGGAGGCCGGCCTGCCCCTCTCTGGGGCACCCCATTAGATGTGGCTGAGCATTTAAGACTCCTACTGAGGAAAGATCTTTGTTCATTCTCTAAGAGGAAAGTGGTTATCACCAGCAGGGATATTATTTCCCTGGACCATCTGTGTATTTCTCCTGATAGGCAAATGATTTTAGTTGTCTTTGCCTCGACAGAAATACCCAACCTTATTCTAACTCAAAAACAACATCTGGAGCAGATGGCGGTAATTACTGCCTGTGTATATTGTAGCCTCCCCACTCCACAAGGCGGGATTGTAAAACTAACTCAGGTGGGTGCGGATGTCCAGAGAAAATTGGGAACTATAATCTCAGCCACCGATAGGGGTGGTGTTATAAGCCCGCAGCTGGTGGGCCCACGCAACAGGGTAATCTGCTCTTCCCAGTAAAACAAGACCATAGGACATTACTTGCTGAAGGCCCTGCGCCCGCTCGGGAGGCTGATTTTACTTCCCAGCAGGTTGAGTGCTCTCTGGGGGTGGCCCGTATTCCATCATCCTCGAGCCAGAAATCTAGGGATTTTCTCGCTGGTGGATGGGCCCCCTCGCAGGAGATGGTGGGGAAGTACTCTAAGGACCAGCATAAAGTGAGATCAGGGGGGAATTCATTACCTGCTGTTCCCCCTGTTACTCAGGGAGGATCGTCAGTACCCCCGTCAGATCAGCTTCAGGTTCGCTGGGCACATCGACTAGACACCTTATTCTCTCGGCTGGGGGAAATACGATCAGAATTTGGGGCCAGGGAGGTTGGGGTGGCTTCCCCCAATGTTAATGTTAATGTTGGGGTGAGTACAGTTCCAAATACCTCTCGAGCTACGCTGCTTCAGTCACTCACCTCTTCCCCCATTAGGTCCTCCCAGTGCCCTTCATCTTTAGAGCCATGTCGTAGGGAGTTGGGACCAGGGGGTGGTTCGGGGGGTCAGCTAACATCTGGGGAAACTCCACCCAGGGAGGTAAGGGAACAGGAGGAGCTGAGAGGCCAACGTCTAGGCCGATCCTCGCTCCATTCTTCCCCATCTAGGAGTATTTTAATAACATCACCTACTCAAGTATTACAGATATCCCAATGTGGCCCACAGGGGATGACCCAAAATTATGATCTTAAGGCACATCCTGACTTAATGACAACAAATATGTCTGAATCTGCCCCCGATGTTGAGGGGCTGGGAGGTGGGCGTCCTCTCCCAGGTCCATCCACAAATCCGCCAGGAAGAGTGCTCAGACAGCGCCCTAAACCTCCTTCCACCTCCTCAAAGCAATGACTAATGGGCCCTCAGACTATACCGATTACTCTGCTTACCTGGAATATCGCAGGATGGAGGAGTCAACAGCATGTTCCAGATTTTATAAATTGTATATATACCCATGATATTGTACTGGTGCAGGAAACATGGATGTTAGAGCCCCCTATTCAGAAAACTTGGAGGGGTTTTGAGGTCTTTTGGATAGATGCTAATCCCTCTGAGGCTCACGGCCGCCCTAGTGGGGGAGTGGCTCTTTTGATAGCTTCTAGGCTGGATGCCCAGGTTTTATGTTTAAGTTCCATTAAAGCTTATTTTGGCCTTTGGCTCTGTACTTTCCCTTCGGGGCTGGAAGTTATAGTTGGGAACGTTTATCTCCCCCCTGATCGATCTGTTTATTACCAACCCGGTATATGGGATTCCATTATTGAGCAGGTTCAGTCTGCTATGGCAAAGTGTCCTTCGGCTTTACTTATTTTAGGCGGCGATTTCAACTCGCGCATTGGGAATCCGGTATGTCTGGAGGTTGAGCCATCGCTGGAGGAATCGGTTGATTCATTGCCCTTCCCAAAGCGTTATTCTCGAGATCAGGTGGTGAGTAGTAGGAAAGGACATCTGGACCGACTATTGTGTGAATTGGACCTGATTGTTATAAATGGCAGGGTTGAAGGGGATCGGGCTGGTAATTTCACCTACCATGCCCTACAAGGTTCTAGTGTTTTAGATCTCTTTTTGATATCTCCCCTCTTTTTCCCCCTGATAGTTAAATTAGAGGTGATTCCATTGTTTATAACCCACCATTTACCTGTATCCCTAGCAATTATTGACTCTATAGCTAGGAGAAGAAATAGAGCCCATGTTATATCATCAGGTCGGGAGGTGGTTGGGCCCTCGGTGGTACGGGTAAAGTGGTCTGAGGAGCAGGCCGCAAAGGTCGATGCGTTTAGTAGGTCCCCTCAGGCCCTAGAGGTGTGTAGGTCACTTATGGTTGGTGGAGAAGAGACAATAACTCGTTATGAGGAGTTAATATCATTATTGACCCCTCTTATCACTAGAGAGGGGAGGGTGGCCCCCCAGGATGGGTTGCAAGAGGAAAGGTTCCCCACGTGGTTTGACAGAGATTGTCATAGAGAAAGGGCAGCCCTAAGGAAAGTAACCAGGAAGTTCAGGTCTAACTCTAATGCGATATTAAGGTTGGAGTTGGTTGAGCGCCGGAAAGCATACCGGCTTCTCCTCATCTCTAAACGGAAGGCATATTCTGAAGCCCAATGGTCTAAGTTGTTGATTGCTGCAAAAGCGCGGGACTCCCGCCAATTTTGGACATTAATCCGGGCTGGTATACGGAATGGCCCCCCCTCTGGGGATATACCAATTCAACCAAAGGTGTGGCAGGAATTCTATGGGGCTCTTTTTGCCCCTATAGGGGAGATTCAAGGAGGCCCGAGTATCTTTCCAGCAGATAGCTTCCAGCACTGGCCTCCCGTGACTTCGGAGGAAATTGTGGAGCTGATAGGACAATTAAAACCGGGGAAAGCGCCAGGTTCTGATTATATTTCACCTGAACTCTTGAGACATAACCCAGGATGGTGGGCAAGTTTACTGGCACCCTTATTTACTCATCTTAACGAAACCGGGAAATTCCCACCGGCATGGAAAATTAGTATAATTATTCCTATTTTGAAAAAGGGAGATCCCAAGTTGCCAGGGAATTACAGACCTATAAGTTTACTCAGTATAGTGTCTAAAGTATATACTAGATTCTTGCTGAATAAATTACAAGCCTGGTTAGAGTCGGCAGATATAATAGAGCCTGAGCAAGCAGGTTTTCGGAAAGGGCAGGCAACAACGGATCACATATTTGTGTTGGTGGCACTTATAGCTAAATATACGGAGGCACACAAAAAATTCTATGTGTGCTTCGTCGACTTGGCTAAGGCCTTCGATCTGGTGTGTAGGGAGCGGTTGTGGGCAAAGCTAAGTTTGATGGGTATCGATCCCAGACTCTTATTTCTAATAATTCAGCTCCACACAGATAACATCTTACGGGTACGGTACAACTCTAGAGGTGCCTTGTTGGATGCAGGGCTGGTGCAGGCGGGGGTAAGGCAGGGGTGCTTGCTAGCCCCTGTCCTGTTTAATCTATATTTAAATAATGTGGTCCACGAGATGGACCGGAGGGATGTGCACCCCCCAAAAGTTGGGAACTGATCGGTTCCAATTCTCCTCTATGCAGATGACACCGTCTTAATGTCTCAGACTCCGATTGGCCTTAAAAGACTAATGCATATGTTTGGAGCTTTTTGTCATCGTGAATTACTCTGCATTAATTATGATAAAACTAAGGTTATGGTGATAAGTGCTAATGCGGTTAAGAAGGTATATCAATGGTCCATTGGTAATTATCCCATTGAGCAGGTAAGGTGGTATAGATATCTAGGGGTGATTGTTTCCCAGCGACCAGGATGGAGGGCTCATTTTGAGGCAATAATCAAAACAGCCAAAAATTCAGCAGGAGCTATTATTAAATTTTATTTTGGCCACGGAGGCAAACAGGTCATCCCAGCTTTGCGCCTATTTAAGGCCAAAGTGGTTAGCCAAATCCTTTATGCTTTCCCAATATGGGGGTTGCCCTTCTTGGACCAACTTGAAGGAATTCAGAACGGCTTCTTGCGGTCTATTCTGGGTGCCCCCATGGGACTCCCCCAGGTCTTGTTAAGAGCAGAGGCAAGGTGTCTCCCGCTCCGTGCCTTTGGCCTCCAGGCAATTATTACATACTGGACCAAAATAGTTCTTTTTCCTGTGGTCAAGAACTCCCTTCTTGCCTTGGCAGTCAATGCAGGAATGGGGACTGCTTGGAGAAAGGAGGTAATAAGGGAGGTCCGCAAGTTGGGGTTCTCCCCTGAGTGCCTAGAACCATTAGGTTTAGTAGCTACCAAGCAACTGGTCAAAGGCAGGATCAGGGACCAGTCGGGACAAGGGGAAGACGCATTATTGGCTGAGCAGAGGGTAGCCCCAGCTTATGCTCCGTGTAACGCTGTGGGGTTGGATGATTATTATTTATTTAACTGGGAAGACTACCGAAAACGGGTCGCTTTTTTTAAACTAAGGGTGAATTCCTTCCCCTCGGCCCTGTTAGAGGGCCGGTTTAAGGGGATCCCGAGAGCCCAGAGGATTTGTCCGCTCTGTCAGTTAGGAGAGGTGGACACTGTGGACCACCTCTTATTAAGATGCACCCTGTTGGTAGGACTTAGAACCTGTTACCTGGGAGGTTTCCCGGATGATGGGGTAGGGGATGTTTATACTACACGATTCCTACTTAATCCAATTGATTCGGAGCTGACCAGGCCAGTGGCTAGTTTTGCATTGACCATATTACGATTGTGACAGATTTACAACCCCTGAAATGATATTTGGGCAACTAGTTTGTTAAGGGTGGGTAAGAGCGCATTGTAACAAACACCATATGGAAATTGGATTTATGGTTGCCTAAATTATTAGTAAAGTCTGAATATTTAAATGAGGAAGTTTAGCTAAGATTTAGACAGGAGTTGAATGCTCACAATTGATATACCTATTTGATATTAGTTAGTTAAATAATAGGTTGAGTTTTGAGTGGGGAGACTGTGGCTCGCAGGCGGGCTGTAGGTGGTTTTTACTTTATGTTTATATGTATCTCTATATTGTATTATATTTTTTTTGTATTTTGTCAAGGCCTATGGCTAACAATAAAGTGATTCATTCATTCATACTCTGCAGGTGGAGGTCTAAGAGGAGCACCATGGGCAGAGGCTCATGGCTTGGAATGTCCAAGAACATTGGAATGAATGGCCTGGTGGAGAAGGCAACCCCTCAAGACTAGCAAACAGCCAGGAGACAACCCGAGGGAGTCAAGGCAGAGGCCAAAAATGTGAGTGGTGTTGTTCCTGCAAGGACTCTAGGTTGCACTGGCCGACCAGCTTAATACAGTCTCAAGCACTAAAAGAGCGAGGTCAGGGAACAAGAGAGGAGATGAGGGCATATACTCCAGGATAGGGGATGGATCTATTCAATAGATCCATGATCTTGGAGCATCTCCTTCCTCCCCCCATTCTGAGCACACCTCTTAAGCAACCCACCCCCAACTTCTATCTGGCCCATGGAGCCTGTTCTAGTTTTCAAACTGGCCCCTGGGAAGGAAAGGTTTCCAAGCCTTGCAGTAGTCCAACCAGTGACCGTGGAATGGGAATCATCAGAAAGAAAGAACAAACAAACAATCTTGATTGGTTACACCACAGCAAGTAGCCACCATTAAAATACTTATACCTCAGATAAAGAACATTGTCTGTTTCTGCTGCTCCTTCAGCCACAAGGCAAATGATGCCCGAAATGTATAATGAATGGAGTACAAGAGACTCAGTTTGCTGCTGCCTAGACTGTAATAGTCCCGAGTCAGTCTGACTTCAGACTGTTTTCAATCCAGCATCTTTTGCACCATGAAATTCTTTTAAAGGGGGGAGATGGAGACAAGTAAAAATAAAATAAAATAATGCCTCCCTCTTTCAAACCAGTTTTGCAGCTGGTGGTGGTTTAGTATCTTCTGCGGCCTTTGAAAGCTTCATACTCCAGTTATGCAGCCTTTATTGCAGCACAGCTACAGAATCACAATACAAAACAGCACATTTGAATCTCAGATTTGGTCAGAAAAAGGAGAAATAGAGTTCATGCAGCCATCAAGTCATCCAATTATATTTTTTCGCCTCATTCCACAAGAAAAACACCAGCCAAGACTTGAGATGCATTGGAAACCATTGAACTATGAATGTTACATCTTGTAGCTGTCATAAACTTGCAAAGGTGAGGAATCTTGTGGGCTGTGATTAGACCGTCATTTGTTTGACTAAACAAGGAGAAAGAAATTTCTCTCCTCCAACGTCTCCCTTTCTAGCCATCAGCGGCTCTGCCTGTCACCATCTGTTGTCCATCTGGATGCTGTGTGATGGAGTGTAAAGCTCCTTAAACAGCAAATGAGTCCTCTTGGGCCCCAAACCACCACACCTTGATATCAATGTGAGGTCAACTTCCTAGGAATAGGTGTCAAGAGATCTTCAGGCCTCTTTTGGAACCCAGAAAGCCAACTGTTGCTGTCAAGAAATTTACAAGCCTTCAGAACCAGTTCCACAGCCAGGTTTTTTTGGGTTCCTGGGAGCATGTCTATTTCTTTCTCTATCTGACCTGGAAAAAGGCAACTAGGGCTTATTACATCAGGTTGTCTTGAATGTTTTTCCCATGGTTGGAGACTTATATTTTCTCAGAAGGAGATGGAGAAGCAGATGGACAATCTCTCCCATGAGGTGCCTCGATCATGGCTGATTGAAGAGGTATTGTTATAACGTTTGGATCAGTCTTTCCTTTACCAAATGTGTACCTCTCAACATCTTCAGTGACCAAAAAGGAACAAGCTCTTCCACTCAAAAAATAAGCTACACCATTCTCCCAGGAGAGAATCAAATGAGACTATAGACCACATTAGCCTTCGCCAGGTGCATTCCCATGTGCTTGTCTATTAGGACTCCGCCACATGTCCTCCACAAGTCACCACAGAGCTTCCACTCATGACAGAATCCAGGGATATCGTGGGCCCACCATGTGGGCCAATCATTGCTAATGGGTTCCCACATGTCTGCATATTGTCAATTAAGTCTGCCTGCAGCCTTGCTGGCATCCAGGTCTGCCTGCACATAGTGTCCCACCTAGCGCACCCGGCCAGATGAGAGGTGGGAGTGGTACCAATCTCCCTCCCCTGTGGTCACCCCTCAACTGAGAGGCATGCTGAGATCTACCTCCCTGCCTCTCAGTTGAGAGGCGGCCATGGGGGCGGGAGATCACTAGCACCACTGGTGGAAGCTGCTGCAAGCACATAAAATGCAAGCACGGGGTTGCCTGTTTATTAGGCAGGACGCACTAAAAATGTGATTGGGGGCTTCATGGGAACTACGTGGATGAAACATGGACTCCAGTGGGCTCTTGTCTTGTTTGATTCCACCCACACTTACATGGGCATACACACCTCCCAACATTATCATGAGAGATAGCCTCTCTTGATTAGCATTCCACTTAGTTTCTTGTCATTCCATCATCTCTGCTTTGTCCCCTCAAGTCTTTTTGTCCTCTTTCTCTCCTGAAAGAGGGACTTTGACCTCTAAGGCTGCTTGCCCATGTTACTACACCAGGAAAACTAATGAGAAGCAAACGCCTGGTAGGCAAAGTAACTTGAGGCTTGGATTGCCAAATACCTGACGGAACAACCAGGTCTTACACTGCTACCAGAAGGTAAGCATATCTGAGCAGAGGCGGACCTCCACCAGAAGGGAGTTCCACAGCAATGGAGTGGCCACTGAGAACACCCTCCTCACAATGGCCACCTGACAAAAACACAGGACCTCCAGGAGGGCACCCCCAGATGACTGCAGGGGCCACCCCAAGGTATGGTGAATGAGGAAATCCCTCAGGTAGGTAGGACCCAGACCATTTAGGGCTTTATAGGTCAGCACCAGCACCTTGAAAACTCTAGGCAGCCAGTGTCGTGCACAAGAACTGGAGTAATGTGCTCACAATGACCCGTGACCCGTCCCTGTAAGCAGACAGGCTGCCACATTCTACATTAGCTGCAGCCTCTGGACTGTCACCATGGGCAGCCCCACATAGAGTGCGTTGCAGTAATCCAGTCTTGAGGTAATGAATGCATGGATGACGGTGGCAAGGTCCTATTAGTCCAGTTCGGGGCTCTTTAGAGTGGCTATAAACTCCATCAAACCTTTCTATCTAACCAGTCTCATTTATGGGCATGTTCCCACAAACAGCTACATCAGATGAATAAGTCCTTAACTAACTTGTACTTCAATATCATTTACATGTCAAGTTGTGGTATTCAGGCGTAGGAGTCAAAGTATGTACTCTGAAATAACAAGTGCAAAATCCTTTTGCTTTCTAAATCAAAGTAAGTTGTAACATGAACCCTTTTTGTTTTGGCAAACATAGTCAGGGCCCCGAGCCAAACGCGGGTCTGTGATTCGCAGATTTCCCGCGGAATTCCCCTCCCCCCACGGAATCTCCTGCCCCGCTTACCCCAGCGCAGAATTTCTAGCCTGCGCTGCGGGGACGTGGGGCAGGAGATTCTACGGGGGAAGGGGAATGAACAAACCCTCGGGGCTTCCCCTCCCCAGCCTCCCCAGTTGCCAGGGCTTGCCTCCCCCCCCGTTTAGATAATTAATTAACTTACCAGTGATGGCAGCAACAGCTGCTCCATCCAGCGCGCTCGTACTTCCTGGCCCCTCCCGATGGGGCCTCTCAGGGCGACGCAGCCAGATGACGTCATCCGGCTGTGTCGCCCTGAGCGACCCCGTCGGGAGGGGCCAGGAAGTATGAGCACGCTGGACGGAGAAGCTACTGCTGCTATCACTGGTAAGGGAATTCCTTTTCTAAAAGGGAGGGGGGGAGTCAAGCAAGCCCCAGCAGCTGGGGAGGGGAAACCCCGGCAGCTGGGAAGCCCTGAGGGTTTGACCGAGGCAAGCCAAGCCCCCCCCCGCATGGTAAACCGTGCCGAGGCGCAGAATTGGGCCCTGACTCCCGTGGAATTTTAAAAAAAATTCCGCAGAAGAATCAGGGCCCTGAACATAGTATTATTAGCATGCAGGAGCACTCTAATAGTTAAGGTGTGTTACAACCTCCATTATGAAGCTCCAACATTCTATTTGCTATACAATTGACTTGATTAAAGTTAGGATCATGACATTTGTGTTAAAGTAACCCTGGAATAAGTAGTTCATTCTGTCCAAATGTCATCAGAATCGGTTGGATAACAGCTGAGATACTGCAGTTTGGAAACTGCACTTTGAAAGCCTGTTTTTTCAAAAGTTAGACTGTTTTGATCTTGGTAGGGTAAAGGGGTTTTGTGTTGGTTGGGAGGAGGTGTAAGCCTTTTAGAAAATTCAAGGAGGCTGGTGGGGTGTGCCTTTGGTTTACTTTGTGAAAATTTGGTTAGTAGTTTTTAAGTTATGACATCTTGAAAATTCAATGTTAGTCTATGGAGACCATCCCATTCTCATGCTGACTTTCTTCACTTCAAAGTCTCTCACTCCTCCTTTACTTCTGCTATCTCCCTCGCTAGACAGCATTACTATGCCTCCCGCATTAAGTCCTGTTCTCAGGACCCTCACTGCCTGTTCTCCACCTTTGACTCCCTCCTCAAGCCCCCCGTCCTCCTTCTCCCTCTTCCCTTTCTGCTCAGGATCTCGTTTCCTTCTTCATCTTCAAGATAGACAAGATCCACCTCGACATCGCTTCCTGGTCCTCTCCTCTTCCTACTACCTCCCCTCTCCCTCCTCCCCCTCCTTCTCTCGGGTCCTCCTTCCCTCCCGCCTCCCTTGAGGAAATCTCCTCCCTGCTCTCCTCCTCCAACCCTTCCACTTGCCCCCTTGACCCCATCCCCTCCCGCCTTCTGACCTCCATTGCTTCCACTGTTGCTACTTCCCTCCTGCACATCATCAACCTCTACCTCTCTACTGGTTCCTTCCCCTTCCCCTTCAAGCACGTCACTGTCTCTCCTATCCTCAAAAAGTCCACTCTTGACCCCTCTCTAACTACCGTCCTGTCTCACTCCTTCCTTTTGCTTCCAAGCTTCTTGAACATGTTGTCTACTCCTGCTACCTTGACCTCCTCTCTGCCAACTTCACCCTTGACCCCCTTCAATCTGGCTTTCGCCCCCGTCACTCTACTGAAACTGCTTTTGCTAAGATCACTAACACTAATGATCTTCTTGTGGCTAAATCTAATTGCCTCTACTCCATTCTTGTCCTCATTGACCTCTTCGCTGCCTTCGATACTGATGACCACTCACTCTTGCTGGACTCACTTCACTCCCTTGGCTTCCGTGGCTCCATCCTTGACTGGTTCTCCTCCTATCTCTCTGACCACTCCTTCAATGTGTCTCTTGCCAACTCTACCTCCTCCTCCCTTCCCCTCTTGGTTGGTGTTCCCCAAGGCTCTGTCCTTGGCCCTCTCCTCTTCTTTATCTACACCCTGTCCCTAGGCACACTCACTGCCTCCAATGACTTCCAATATCACCTCTACGCTGATGACACTCAGCTCTATCTCTTTACTCCCTCTCTCTCTCCATCTGTTCAAGCTCGCCTCACTAGATGTCTCTCTGATATCTCTACCTGAATGTCTAAACATCAACTCAAACTCAACATGGTTAAAACTGAACTCCTTATCTCCCCCCTCAGTCCTTCCTCTCCCTCCTTCCTGTCGATCCTTATTGATGGGGTCACCATCCTTCCCATCCCCCAAGCCCATAGCTTAGGCTTCATCTTTGACTCACCCCTTTCTTTTAAACC
>QEPC01006021.1:31137-41615 GCA_003113815.1 Sphenodon punctatus
CATTTAGTCCCACTCTTTGCTTCCTATCCTTTAACCAGTTACCAATCCATAGCAAAACACTACCTCCTATCCCATGACTTTTTAATTTTCTCAAGAGTCGTTTATGTGGGACCTTATCAAAAGCTTTCTGGAAATCCAGGTACACTATATCTGCTGGGTCTCCCCTGTCCACATGCTTGTTTATGCCCTCAGAGAATTCCAAGAGATTAGTGAGGCATGACTTCCCTTTGCTAAATCCATTCTGACTCTTTGCCATTAAGCCATGTGTATCAATATGCCCCAGTGATTCTGTTCTTAATGATAGTTTCCACCATTTCCTCCGGCACAGACGTCAAGCTTACCGGTTTGTAGTTTCCAGGATCACCTCTGGAACCCTTCTTAAATATCGGGGTTACATTTGCCACCCTCCAGTCCTCAGGTACAGTGCCAGATGGCAACGTTAGGTTACAAATTGCTACTTAGTAGGTTTGCAATTTCACATTTGAGTTCCTTCAGAACTCTGTGGTGAATACTATCTGGCCCTGGTGATTTGTTCGTATTAAGCTTGTCAATTTTCTCTAGACCCGCCTCCTCACGCTGATTTGTGACAGTTTATCCAATTCATCACCTACAAAGTACGGTTCCGGCATGGGTCCCCAACATCCTCCGCAGTGAAGACCAAAGCAAAGAACTCGTTTAGCTTCTCTGTAATGTCCTTGTCCTCCCTGAGTGCCCCTTTTACTCCCTGGTCATCTAATGGTCCAACCGACTCCATAGCAGGCTTTCCCTGTTGTTCACTCCCAGCTTCCAATAGTCAGAGGGTACATCCCCCGAGCCTACTTGGCTAATAGCCGTGAATGGACCAACCATCCTCCAATAACTTAGTTAATCCTTTTTAAAAACCCAGCTATACTACTGGCCTTGACCACATCCTCTGGCGACAAATTCCACAAGATAATTGTGCATTGCATGAAAAAATACTTTATGTTTATTTGTTTTAAATCTGATGCCAGTTAGTTTCATGGAACATCCCTTAGTTCTAGTACTATTTGAGAGAGTAAATAACCACTTCCAATTTACTTATTCCGCACCACTCATGATTTTATATCCGTTTTTACTCGTCTCTTTTCCAAGCTGAAGAGGTTAGTCTATCAAGCCTCTCTTCGTACAGAAGCCATTCCATACCCTTTATTCTTTTTGTTGCCGTCCTCTATACCTTTTCTAATTCTACTATATCTTTTTTTGAAATGGGACGACCATAATTGCATACAATATTCAAGGTGTGGTTGCACCATGGATTTATATAGAGGCATTATGATATTTTCAGGTTTTTTTTGCTATCCCTTTCCAATTAATTCCTAACATTCTGTTTGCTTTTTTTTGACTGCTGCCACACATTGAGCTGAGGATTTGAATGTATTGTCCACAATGGGTGTCGTCACATGAATTGTTGCCTCACCTCCGCTCTGCCTCGCCTCCAGACGGGTCGTCCATTTAAAAGTGGTCTGCCAGATGTGGAGGTGGAACAGAGGCAGGGCAGGCTGTCCCTGCTCTGGGGCTACCCCACTCCAGAACATCTTGGAGCACCACTAGTAGAGCAAGCAACCCAATCCTGGACACTGGCCAGAGGTTGGGCTGCCGTCCATCTGCTGAGCGGATGGCCGCTGCAGCCTCGCTCTTGGCCAGGGGTTGCCCCAGCAATGCCATAGAATTGCAGGGTATCTGCCTGCAATGCTATCGTGTGGGGGAGGGACACTGTGCAGACAGACCATGGGCCCTGGCAGCCACCAGGTCTATTTAAAATGGACCCAGGCAGTGACACAGCTGCAAGCAGGCAGACGTGGGGGTGCACCCATGGACTTGTTCTGGGGTTGTGCACCCCCACATCTGTTTGAAAATCTCAATGTCTCAATGTCAACTCAAACTCAACATGGCTAAAACTAAAATTATCTCCTCCCCATCCTTCCTCTCTCTACTCCCTGTCGATCCTTATCAACGGGGTCACCATCCTTCCCATCCCCCAAACCCGTAGCTTAGACATCATCTTTGACTCACCCCTTTCTTTTAAACCCTACATTGACTCTGTTGCCAAATCCTGATGCTTCTCCCTCCATAGCATTGCTAAGATTCACCCTTTTCTCTCTGTCTCCTCTGCCAATCCCTTGTTCACGCCCTGGTCATCTCTCACCTCGATTACTGTAACCTCCTTCTCATTGGCCTCCCCGGCTCTCACCTTCTTTCTCCTTTTATCACCATCCAAAACTCTGCTGCCAGGGTCATCCACCTCAGTCGTCGCTTCTACCACATGCAGCCCCTCCTCTCCTCTCTTCACTGGCTCCCCCTTCCTGAACAAATCCTGCACAAGCTCCTAGTCTTCACCTATAAAGCTCTTCACAACCTTGCTCCCCCCTACCTCTCTGCACCAATTTCCCTCTGTACTCCACTCCGCAAACTCTGCTCCTCCTCTGTCCCCTCTCTCATCCTCCCACACCTCCCCTGCTCCCCTAACTGCCTTCGTCCCTTCTCCCTAGCTGCCCCCCATGCCTGGAACTCCCTCCCTGCCCACATCTGCCTCGCACCCTCCCTTCATACATTCTGATCCCTCCTCAAGCCCCAACTCTTCCACTCTGCCCTCCCCGACTCCTTGCCCCCCTCTCCTAACTCCTGCTGATACCTACCATCCAGTACAATTTGTTACCTGAGGTCTGGGTACTCATATTCTCACCACATGGAGCAGCCAGCCATCATTCTTGATGTATCCAAGCCAAGCACGTGAACCTGAGACCTTGCATTGTTAGATTGTAGGTTTCCCATACTCTATCTCAACACTTTATGCCCCAAATAATAATACGACAGCTTTTCTTACAGACATAATTCAAAACATTGCTCAGGAAATGGAAGGGATAGCATTAATCATGGGTGACTTTAACTCACCACTATCCTCTTTAGATTTGGTTACAAAAAAAGACTTAAATAAGTCACAGAAAAGGATTGTGCAGGTAATAGAAAAAAAATGGGATGATAGATATATGGAGAACACTGCATCCAAAAGTGCAAGAGTTCACCTTTTACTCCAATCCTCATAAAATTTCCACAAAAATAGACCATCTTTTGGGTAATCAGGACACGTTACAGAGATGTGATACTGCATATATACAAATAATTCCTTTTTCGGACCATAATTAGATGGTCTTAGAATTAAATGCAAAAAAAGTTGAAAAAAGACAAAGGACAAGATGGATGTTAAAAAAGTTTTATTTAAATAATAAATGGATGCAGGAACAGATTCAGGAGGGTATCAAAGAGTTCATACAGCATAACAAAATGCCAGAAATTTCACCATCAGTTCTATGGGAAACAGCAAAAGTAGTGCTCCGGGGACAGTTTATTTCTTTAGGGGCATTCTTGAAAAAAGAAAAACACAAACAAATAAATGAAAAGTATTTGCAGATGCATCAGCTAGCGAAACAGGCAAAAATAAACGCAGACAAAATTGCTCAACTGAAAACCCAAATTAATTTATTGGAGACTGAGGCAACAATTGGCAAAATGAGATATACAAAGGCATATTATTTTGATAAAGCAAACAAAGCAGATAAAGCCCTGGCGTGGTTGGTTAAAAAAAGAAGACAAAAAAGGGATATTCCCTTTATACGGGGAAACCCCACAGAAAACATTCTTAAAGGTAAAGAGAAAGAAAGATGTTTTGCACAATTTTAT
Organism: Sphenodon punctatus; assembly: GCA_003113815.1. Taxonomy (NCBI): domain Eukaryota; kingdom Metazoa; phylum Chordata; class Lepidosauria; order Sphenodontia; family Sphenodontidae; genus Sphenodon; species Sphenodon punctatus. Next base: position 34,837 of record QEPC01006021.1, read on the forward strand.
CAAAAACTATATACGACAAGTTGTCCTGATAGGGCAAATATTAATTCTTTTTTACAGTCAATCAAACTGCCACAAATAACTGCAGAACAGCAACAATTTCTTAATAGAGTATTTGAAATTAAGGAAATAAAGGACACCATTAAGGCGCTGCCGCGGAACAAGACAGCCGGCCCTGACGGGTTTCCTGCTGAATTTTATAAAGCATTTGCTTCTCAAATCAGTCCATTACTTACCAAAATGTTTAACTCCTTTCTGAACCAGCAATCCCTACCACTAACATTTCAAGAGGCATATATCACACTATGCCTTAAAACTGGAAAAAAATCCAGAGATTTGCAGCGGCTACTGGCCCATATCTTTAATTAATGTGGATGCAAAAATATTTACCAAAATATTAGCAAATAGACTTATGCAGGTGCTGCCTCAATTAATTTCTTCACACCAGACTGGGTTTATGCCAGGAAGGTTGGGTATAGACAATTATACGTAAGGTAGTGGATATAGTGTACAATATGAATAAAAAGCGGGAACCAGCTGCTGTGATATCATTGGATGCGGAGAAGGCCTTTTATTTGGTGGAGCATCAATTTTTATTTGAAACAATGCATAATATGGGAGTAAAAGGCCATTTCTTGCAATGGGTGAAATTAATATACAAAAATCCGAAAGTGCAAATCATAATTGATGGGGAGTTGACTGAGGGAATTGCACTTACCCGGGGCACCAGACAGGGATGTCCATTGTCCCCACTACTATTTAACATTGCGGTGGAGCCACTGGCCATAGCTATTCGAAATAACCAATCAATAAAGGGATTAAAAATTGATAAAACAGAGTACAAACTTGCTATGTATGCAGACGACATGTTGGTGCTCCTTACTGATCTGCCACAATCTGTAGTTTATTGAGTCTTATAAATGGGTTCGGGGAAATATCGGGATATAAGATTAATGTGGAAAAGTCTCAAATGCTGCTATTCAATGCAAAAGGGTTAACCAGGGAGGAACATCTTCTGTCTACGCCATTCAGCATGGAAGGGGAGGCTATAAGATACTTAGGTATAAATATAACTAAAAATTGGAAAGAATTATACAGAAAAAATTTCTTACCACTGCTAGAGGAAATAAGATATAAAGAGGATTGTTGGAAAAAACTGCAGATTTCCTGGATAGGTAGTACTAACTTAGTTAAGATAGTATTATTGTCTAGATTGTTATATGTATCTTTTGCACTACCTATCAAATTGCCAAAAGAATATTTAGGAACCGTGAATAAAGTTATATCATGAATTGTTTGGCGAGGCAGGAAGCCACGTATTAGAAGATCAGTCTTATATACCATAAAAGAAAAAGGAGGACTGAACATGCCGGACATTAAGCTATACCACTGGGCAGCGACTCTGCGTGGAGTCAAGGCGTGGTATCATGATATTGGAGACCCAAATTGGACAGTGCTCGAGAAAGATTACCTTAAGATAAAATCCTTTAAAAATGTGTTGACTGACAGTCAAAAAATAAAGCTACGTAAGATAGAAGAGCATCCATTTGTTAATACTGCATTACAGACTTGGGAGTCTGCTTTGAGAAAAGCAGAAATTGTTAAGGATAAAAACCCATATGCACCTGTATTTGAACACTGGTCTAAGGACTTAGATATCCCGACTAGAATTAAAAAAAAGATGGGAAACAAAAGATATAAAATTTGCTTATCAACTGTTTATAGGCGAGGATTTTATGACAAAGGACACTATGATGCAAAAGCTTGAGGCGGACCCAGGCTTTCTGCTATATGAAAAAATTAAAAATAAATTCAATAACGTAATAGATAGACTTAACTATAATAGAAAAATAAAAGACCTAGAAAAAGTGCTATATGGAGATGCCTCGCAATCACACATTATATCAAGGATCTACAAGACACTTCATAGATTATACAACTTACCTGATGCCGGATATGTAGATAAGTGGGAGGAGGATCTGCAAACTGAAATTGATGAAGATAAAAGAAGGTTAATATGGGAATCCATGCAAAAAACATCTAATTTGCTTGCAGTAAAAGAACCACAAATAAAGACTACCTACAGAATTTATCTGACTCCGCAAAGATTGAATCAAATCAATAAGGACTATCCAAGCAAATGATGGCAGGGGTGTAGAGAGACTGGAACATGGATGCACTGCTGGTGGCAATGCCCGCACATCAATGACTTTTGGAAAAAGATGGAGAAAGTTGCCAACCAAGACATCCCTTTCCAACCAATAATCTCCCTGCTTGGAGTGTTTGCGGTTCTCTACATAATAAAGGAAAGAAGAAAGTCGTGCCAACAATTAAGGTTGGCTGCAATTCATACCATAGTAAGCAACTGGAAATTTTAAACTTTTCCATTTGCATCTCAGACCTGCTTATGGATCACGCCATACATCAACATTTAACCTGGTTCCTGTTGGTTGTGGTGATTCTGCAGAACTTGTTGAGGTACATTTTATGAAAATCCATGTTTTTCAAGATGTTCTATCCTGATATGCTAAACGTCTTAGATCTTCCCTCAGATTGTCTTTTCCAGTTCAGGGCAACTTTACTTCCTTTTCCAGTTCCAAGACTTTTCTCTCGGTGAAAGGCCAACTCTACTTCAAAACTTATTAAATCTATTTCAATCCCATCAGCATCTTCGTACATGTTACACCCCTTGTCTCTCCCTGTCTCCCCACCCTGGTCTCTCAGATTGTAAGCCCTAGGGTAGGGACCGTGTCTATTCCATTACTTTGTAAAGCACCAGGTACATTGCTGGTGCTATAGAAATGCTTGAGAATAATAATAATAATAATAATAATAATAATATAATTAATAATTAATAAAATACCCAATAAACTCAAGATCCTTTTTCTGAGTGGTAACCCGTAATTTAGAACTCAGAATTGTGTACATGTAGCTTGGATTATTTTCCCCTATGTGCATCACTTTGCGCTTGTCAGCATTAAATTTCATCTGCCATTTAGGTGACCGGTCACCCAGTCTTGCAAGATCCTCCTGCAATTCCAGAGTGGTAAGCGATAAAGAATGGTATGCAAATCACATCAGTATTGGGAAATGGTTGGGGAATTGATGGCAATTCCCAGGATGGCAACATTTCTAATGAGCAGCAGTTTAGCAGTTCATTTCACCCTTAGGCCACTATCAGACATGCCACGTGTATTTGGGCTGCAGGGGGGAATGCACAGGCTGAATATGTGCAGGGAATATGTGCAGGGACCCATGCTACATATTACCACAGGTGTAGCTAGGTATGAATGGGTCCTGGTGCTGAGGATGGAATGGTCTCCATGAGGCTCTTGGCAAGTCCTCAGTGAGTGCTAGTTCTATGCACAAATTTCCCATGTGTGGGGCGCCTCTAGGCTTTTGGGCCCTGGTGCAGCTGCAGCACCTTCATTTTTAATTTATTAATTGATTTGGATTTCTATCCTGCACTTCCCTGAAGGTTCAGGTCAGGTAACAATATATAAAATATAGAAAACATATACATATAAAAGTATACAAAAATACCCCCATATGTATAAATATAAACATCCAGCTAAAGCAAATCTCCAAACTCTATTATAGTTACACCCTTGTTCATGACCCTTAACAACCCTTAAACCATGTTCATGACCCATAAACAACCCTTCCCCCTAATATACCAGTTTGAGTCTAGTGAGAGTGCTGCACAGAATTCTCTTTAGGGTCATGGGAAGTTCTCTGCTCCTGTCTCTGCCCATGTGAGCAGTGGTGATTGGATTGGGTGGCTGGGCTCTGATGCTGTTTGTGGGCTGTTGCTAGAGTCTGTGCCATGAGTAGCTTAGTGGGGTTCCTATCTTATTTGGGGGATGTCTTGATGCTACTGCAATGGAGATACTAGCAGGAATCAGTACTGTTTATAGTGATATTAGCAGGAAACCGTTTCTGGAGCCACTGGGAGTGGGTACTCTTGTTCCCTGCCTGCAACCTCAGCTCCTGCAGCATTTCTGTCTGGTGGGCTTGATAACCAGAGTAATGGGGCATGATGGGGCTTAGCTGTCACTGAGGATATCAGGGGGTATGGCCACACGAGATGCTAACCCGATTTGGGTAGTGTTACACCGCATCAGGCAGCTTTAGGCCGTTTTTAGATGAGCGGGTCACCGTTGCATGACCCAATCACGTGATATTTGAAAATCCCGCAATGTGGGATTACACGTGACGGCTGTAGGGGATCACGCACATGGAAGGCAGTCGCGCATTATTTGCCGACCGCAAATTAAATACCTCACAATTGGCGACCTGCTCATCTAAAAACAGCTTTACTGCGTGATGCAGTGCGTTTGCCCAGTGACCTCCACATGTTCATCCTGCCCCATGGTGGAGTGGGCAGTTGTCCACTATGCTCTGCGCCCTCTGAAAAAGGCCAGGAATGCAGTGCATCATAACTTTATGCAAAGTGGGGTAAAGCTACCAAACTCACAGTAGAGTCCACTGCTTGTGGACCCAGTTCCCATCTGTCCTGCCCTGCTGTGCCCATGTCTGCCACAGGGCTTTGAGTGTTGGGCACTGTCACCAGTCACTCGTGGCCATGTGATGACCAGAGGAGAGTGGGTGGGCTGGGGCTGGGAACCCGCATGTGTGGCCAGCACCTCATCCCGCCCCAGGATGTGGCAGGACCTCCGACAGTGGCCTGCCTGGTTTCCCTGTGAGGGGTGTGTGTGTGTGGCCCATCTGCCCTCCTCTCTGCGCTAGTCCCAATGTGTGGTGGCTGCCTGTGATTGCCAGTCACAGAATATATGGGGTATTGAACCTGCTCCAGCTCATGTGGCTGCACCCAGTATCTGGTGTTGGGCCAGCTGGATTACAAGGTGCCCTCCAGTGGACACCTTAAGGCTTCTCCTCCCTCATTTGTCTCTCTCCCTTCATTCTATCTTCCTGTTTCTGTCCAGTCAACTCTGAACTGAAAAGTTAACTGGAGAGGCTAACCAGATGGTGTCATCTCAGACTGGTGGCTGGCTAATACTTGTGAGCCCTGAAGATAAAGCCATACTCCCCCTGTTCCTGCATTTGCAACCTGTATGCCCTTTCTTGATAGGTATGTGTATTTGTCTAACAGGCAGGCAGAGCTGAAAACTGCCAGCAAGTCTAGCATTTTCCTCCCCCACAATGGAGGGCTTTGACTGGACCCCTCCACACAAAGAGCCATCCAGCTTGTCAGATCTCAGGCATTCAATATTTCCTTCTTTCTTCTTTATGTTTTAGCAAATACCTGAAAGAATTTGACAGTGTGGTTGCCATGGTAACTAGGCAAAACTGTAGAAATCCTGGGTCACCATCACTACCTACTGTTGTTCCAGTAATGGAAAAGCAGAAACCAACCACTCCCACAACAGAGCCCCATCCCTGGCACACGAGGCAAGAGGCCCCTGGGCTTCTCTCTACATATATCTACTAACTGGGCCTCAGTTTCCTCATTACTAGGCAAATTTTGAGGAGAGAATTCTTCTCATGACAGACAGGGCTCCAGGGTTGCTGTGAGAATTTTCTCTGTGCTGCTTTGTGTGAAGAATTGACTGTGATAAGGGAGAGGAAGGCAGTGGGATTCTGGGAGCATCCATCCCCTCTTGTGCTTTTGTGTATCAGCTTGCCATGAGGTGAGGAGGGAGGGACAGGTCTGATTCTGGGCTTGAGCTGAGTATGTGTCAGGGACTCAGGTGGTTCAGGAGCCAAGCTAGAGCAGGAGCTGTGGCATAGACTGCACCTTGGGTCCAGGATCCCAGTCAAAACCAGGAGGGCAAAACACACCGAAAATTCACTTGGGAAGTTGCATCAAATCAGGAGTTGGGAAGCTGAAGCTGAATCGGGGGGCAGGAACAGAGGCAAGGGTGGAGACAGCGGGAGGTGAGGCAGGTGGTAGACAGGAGAAAGGTAGCAGGTGTGGAAAGAAAGCAGCTGGTAGGTACAGGAGAAAGACAGGCTGTTACAGGTAGTCAGGGTAGATGGGCAGTTAGGCAGAGGAGCAGGATCTGGTAGTTACCAGATCCTGTGGGTTTGACCCAGAATCTCTGGGTTTTAACCCATCAACTTCATGCTTTGCGTGGATGACCTGGAGAAATCGAGGATTCAGGGGACAACAAGGTTGGGGTCAAAGTGGAAAGGGGTGGAAGAGCCCCCTTCCCCTTTCTGGTGTAGCCCCACCTTCTAAGGAGTGCCACAGTGTTTTGAAGGGAGCATTGCCACATTGGAAAGGGGTTGGAGAGTCCCTTTGTCCTACCCCTTCTGACATAGTCCCACCCTGTTCAGGAAGATGGCATTCTAGGGTCCAAGGAATACACCAGAAACTAGAAGTCACAGTAGCTATTGCATTACTCAGACAATTTCCTCTTGCCCCTTTTATAGCCTGAGGGTGCCAGTGGGAGTGCAGGCTGGCCAGCAACCAAAACGTTGCCCAGGGCCATTAGGCAGATAGCAGGTTACTTGGTACTAAGACTGCTGGTCAGGGTTTGTAAACAGCTCCTGAGCAAGGGCCCAGGCTGGAGACTACTGAGGCCTATGAAGCTTGGCCTTTCATGCAGAACAGGATCTGAGAATTGTATGGTTGGAAGGGTCAAAGGTCACCAGTCTGTTCCTGTTGGAAATGCAAGGACTGTGAGATCATTGCATCCATTTGCCCAATGCAGAGTTTACAGAGGAGTGTGAGCAGCTAATCATCAATAAGCAGGCAGGAAGCATACTTAAGCTTAAGTAGCTTTATTAGGAAATACTAGGGATGGGCGAACGCGGTT
>QEPC01006021.1:41715-55131 GCA_003113815.1 Sphenodon punctatus
CTACATCTATACTAAGTCCTAAGACTAGGTGTGTTCAGGAGGGAAGAAGGAAGCTCTCTCAGACACAAAGAGATGAGAAACCTCCTGGGGGAGAAGATTGACCAATCAGGTCCTGGCAGGAGTAGGACAGAGAGGATGGGGGAAGGGTTCCCTGATCTGTCTGTCTACTCCTGCTGTTTTTAGCAAACAAACAGGATGAGGTGCTTAGGGGGGATGCAACCAAAGGAATGTATTTACAACAGTTCCAAGACAGGATCTGCCTACAGAAGTAGTGGGGAACCTCAGGCCTGGTGGCCAAATGTGGCTTGTGGCTAGTTTTTACTTGGCCCCTTTCCTTTCCTGGATCTGACCCCTGGATTGAGTTCCCATCTTCAAACAATGAAAGAGTGGGCTCAGGATAAGGGAGCAGAGATTAAGACATGTACACAAGGATAGGGGACAGATCAATAGCATAGATTTGTCATCTGGACCCTTCTCTTCCTAAGTGCACCTCTTAAGCACTCCTGCTCCCAAATTCTATGCAGCCCTTGGAGCTTGTACTGGGGTCTAACTGATCTTAGAGGGGTACAAAAGAGTGTATATTTTTGTTGCATTTATAACCTTACTGGTGTGAACCTTCGGCACCATTTTTTTCATCATAGCTGCTTGCAGAGTTCATTTTGAAAAATACTTACCAATCAGCCATATGAGGTCATTTGAACCCCTCCAATTACTTCCTAAGTGACCCTTTTGATCAGTAAGGGTAAAATTAAAACCTGTTTGCAGTAAAGTGGTTATTTAAAGGCAGATCAGGAGACTTCATGGAGCCAATGATGCCTCCATTTACTTGCTAAGTGACCCTTTTGTCAGGTAAAACCTTACCTTTTTTCAGTAAGGTTGCTGTCTAAAGGCAGATATCAGACTTCATGGAGCCATCTCAGAGGAATACAAGATAATTAGATAGAATCACTAATTGCTTGGTAAACACTTGGCACCCCAGTGGAAAACTCAGCTGCTATTCCTGTGTAGTTGGCAGTGTTAACATTGTGGCCTTTGTGGGGTATTACTGACCCCTGCTGCCTTTTGTTTTATTCCTATTCCTGTCCTCCCCCCACAAAATCTTGATACAGTGTAAATTTCTTTCTAGACAACTGATGTCCTTTTCAAATTAACCCCCCTGTTTTTGTGTGTTTTTAAAATTAATAATTTTAAATAAATTTAAAATTTTAAATAAATAAATTTTAAATAATTTTTAAAATTATGGCTTAATTGGGGTCTGTTTGACCCCAGCACTGGATTAGTACAGTGAGCATGTCCAACTTGCTAGAGTTAAAGTGGTCCTGGGAGGAAAAGGTTTCCCTACCTCTGGCCTACAGCATTTCGAGGGGATGCTTGTCCAGCTGGGTCGTGAAAACATCCAAGGAAGGACATTCTACAGCCTCCCTGGGCAGCTTACTCCAGTGACCAACTGCTCTTACAGTAAGTATTGAGCGGGAAGTTCTAACAGGTGTCAGGAAAGGCGGCGAGGAAGAGGTGGGTTTTGAGGAGGGATTTGAATGTAACTGCACTCCAGAGTAGACCTCCAGAAGGAAGAGATGTTTCTGAGCACACACTGCTTTCTGGAGCTTCTGTGACTTTGCAGACTTCCATGTTCCCCCAATATGGGGGATATAGCTGAGCAGCTGAAGTGGAACAATAACCTTGTAGATGATTGCAATGGGTTGTAGGGGTGTGCACCAGGCCCCTATATCGTTTTCGTTTTTCATTTTCGTTATTCAAAAATGTCATTTTCATTATTCAGAAATGTTGTTTTCGTTATTGTTATTAACAACGTCATTTTCGTTATTATCATTTTTGTTATCGTTTTTGTTATCGGTATTGATATCAGTATCGATATTGATATCAGTATCAATATCATTTTTGTTATCGGTATCGATATTCATTATAGTTATTGATATCATTATTGATATTGGTACCATTTCAAACAAAGATTTTATTTTTTATATAGGCATAGTTATTGATTCCTGTGCACAATTAATATTTATCTAAATCTAAGGGAAACGGGAAGAGGAAAGAAAAACTATCTATTATCTAACCAATTATCTATATAAATATTCTAATCTAATCTATATCTATCTCTGTCTCTCTATATAATCTATATCTAGTCTATACTACCGATCTATATATAATGTACAGGGGGGAGAAGGGCAGGGGAAGGTAAAATGTAGGGTATGAGGAAGGAAAGGTATTGGTGAAAACACCCAATAAATAAATAAATAAATAATACAATGAGGGCTAGGAAGGATTTTTTATGTGCAAGCACTGCAGTTCTGTAAACGCAACCTGACAAGCAGAGCTCTCACACAACAGAGAGAAAAAACCTGGTCCTCCCATTATAAAGGGTTGCAGTGCCCTCCCCCAGAGCCCCCCTGATTGGTTGTGAGAGGCAGCAGGCATTGAGCAATCTCAGAGTCCCATGAGACTGCTGGGCCCTGCTTGCGCTGCTCATTGGCCAGGGATACATCCATCAGATACTGCTGAACTGCTCGCCCCTCCCAACACAGGCACAGTTCAAGAGTTCAACCCTGTTAAGACTCTGAGATGTCTGCTCCCTCCTCCCCTCTCCACATTTCCCCTCCAAAACCCAACTGCCACAGCACTAATAATAATGACAATGATAACGACATTGCCATTTTTGTTTCTTATCGTTTTTGTTATCATTTTTGGTATCGTTTTTGATATCGATATCATTATTGTTATCGTTATCGGTATTCTCGGTTGTCATTTTTGGTATTCTCGGTTGTCATTTTCATTATCATTTTCATTATTCTGAGTTGCCATTTTCGTTATTGTAATAATGAAAACAACAATTTTCGTGATCATTATTGTAATAATGAAAATGACATGCACACCCCTAGGTTGTTCTGCCTGGCTGAGTCTGGGCCTAGGCTCAGGCCACCTTTAGACTTGCGTGGTGAACATGCTGCATAAAATCACGCTGCGTGTAAATATCCCGCGTGTGGGATTTAGACGTGACATTTGGCGCGTTAAAGCCAGTCATGCATTCTTTTAAAGGCGCTAATTAAATACCTCGACATTGAGGTATGCGCGACCGGCTTTAATGCACGAAATGTCATGTCTAAGTACCACACGCGGGATATTTACACGCAGCGTGATTTTATCCAGCGTCTTCACTGCACACGTCTAAAGCAGCCTCAGACTCATTTCCTCTCAAGAGGAATGCAGAATCTGGTAGGAAAGGTCAAGTGGCAGACTCCTGCAAAGCCACTGGGCCCACCAAGAAGCGGGAGGGCAAAACAGCTATGCTATTTGTAGTGGAAAGGATTTGGGGATCCTTGGGGAGTGCTTGCTCCCTGTACGAGTTTATTTTTCAACTTCATATGATTCCAAAACCAAAAGAAACTGACAGGGGTTGCCAAGTGTAAGCAATGTGCTTCCCTAGCACCATCACCTACTAAATCTAAGCATTTACAAGCCAGAAAGTGACTTGTTAAGGGAAGCACATTTCTTGCACTGCTCCTATACTATGCACGTGCACATTAGGCTTGCTGAGTATTTAAGCATATTTCATCCCAGAACAACAACCTTAACTAGGTGCTAAACAAACAGACTGGAGGTGTCAGCAGATCACTAACTTAAGGGTGTGAGTCAGGGGAGAGCAGCTCCTGTATAGCACAGCTTCTCTCCCTGGGACCCTGACGCCATAGACACATTCATTCCAGAGCTGAGCTAGTCCTGCAGGCGTGAGCCACACCCATTCCACCCATGATTGGGAAGGCTAAAAATATTACATTGAGTGAAGTGTCGGATCTACACCTATAACCAACCTCTTTTTTCCATAGCTAGCAACCCTGCGCTCCTGGGCTGGTAAATCTTTATTTCTTCATTACCCCATCTGGAAAAGTGGTGTCAACAACAGCACTTGGCACATATGCTGAGCGCAAAGCACTTTGCAAAGCTGGTTGAGTGTTGCTTAGCCTCATTTGACAGGTTGCCGTGCATGTAAGTGTAAAGACGTTCTGCAGCTTGTGAGTGACCTAATGGATGGATAAGGGCCTGTCACTCCCAAGTGCTGGTTTTCTTCTCAGCTCTGCCACAAGGTCTGTTGCAGTGTGTGGCAGGGCCCCAACAATCCTAAAGAGGATTGTTCTCTTGTCTTGGGGAGTTAACTTGGGGACCTTCACAGTGTTCAGAGCTGTAACACAGTTCACAGCAACCAACATTCAGTCTGAATAGTTCAGTATAGTAGGTCTCCTTGGGGCACACCAGTAATAGGGTTTGGGATTCTGGCCTCCTCCTCTACAGCCAGCCCAGTCCACCAGTGAGGGACTTCTCCCACTAACAGCAGTCCACAATAAGCAAAAATAAACACAAGCCCCTCCTGGGTGCAAACAAATGAGGTAGATGATGTAGATCACCAGCATTTCCTGTGGGATCTCCAGCCCCTTTTGCTCTTTACTGGATCTGTGCTGCTGCTCTATCTCCAACGGTTTAGCTACAATCCACAGTTTTAGCTACACAGGGAGCCCTTTCCTTCAAGGGGTCCTGTTTCCAGCTTCCTCCAGAGGTTCAGCCCTCCTTAGCTCCAACTCCCAGCTGCCCGAGTACACTGAGCTTCCTTCCTTTATATGCAGGTGCCTCTGCATAGGAGTTTCCAATGCAGTGCTGTCCCCTATTGCTACAAGACCTGCATTCTCTAACCCAAACATGGGTGTGGTCCTAACTCTGTAGTGGCATTTGCACTACCTGCGCTAACATCTTGACACATACCCCAACAATCCTAAAGAGCCCCANCCCAACAATCCTAAAGAGGATTGTTCTCTTGTCTTGGGGAGTTAACTTGGGGACCTTCACAGTGTTCAGAGCTGTAACACAGTTCACAGCAACCAGCATGGTTCCCTCAGGAAGATGGAATACACCGGAGGTAGACCCGGAAAAACTTCTTAAATGACTCCCACCCGCACCCGTACTCCTGGTCTAAGGCTGACTGGTCTAGGGCTGAACCAATAGTACTTCCAGGTGTATTCGGACTAATTTTTGAAGTTCCAAATAGTCAGTCCGAGTACTCGGAGGCAATTCAGTGTTCTTGACGAAGCTTTGGACTTTGGAGACCAAAGCACAGAATGTTGGAAAACTTCGGAAACTTCAGAAAGTTGTTGCAAGCTTGTCAATATGCAAAAGAGGCTTATTTTTTTTGGTATAATTGTGTGTTCGACGGTTTTACAGTTGGCTATAGTCTTGTTTGTTTGTGTCGTGAGGCATATAGCGAAAGCTTGCCGTAATAAAGAATTGAATTGAATTGAATTGTTGCAAGCTTCTTGAACCCACAGCCAAAGCACTACCCAGAAATGCAGGCTAGCAAGAGTGGGACAATGGACAATTGCTACAGATGACAACCCCAAAAAAGTGCAACTGCATGCAGAAATAAAACAACAACAATAGTAGTGTACCCACAGCATGGCCCACAATCAGCAGTGAGTGCACCCACTGCACCCACGAGCAGTGCACAAAAATTCAGGCTAGCAAGGGACATTCGCTCAAGAAGAATACAACAACCCACGCAAAACAGTCTGCAACTGCATAGAGAAATAAATTCCACTAAAAAAGCCAGCAAGCACAGGCCCCAACAGCATCACCAAATTAAGAAACCAGACATTCACACCCCTCCCCCTACAGGGGCACCCTCTTCCTTGGCATGGCATGTGGCAATGGTAACTTGAACAGACCAAGCAAACTTGGGAAGCGGAGCCAGGCAGAGAAATCCCTCCTAATGGTGCCAGGTGGCAGTGCCAACCAAGCAACAGGCAGCAATGTGGCACCCAGTTTTATTTATTTATTTATTTATTTATTTTAAACTGCATGGCATGGTAAATGGTAGGGATGGGACTTCCGGTTTCAGTTTAAACCGAGAGTGGCCGATAATATCACTCTCGATTTAAACCGAGAGATCAGAGAATTGGGCCCTCCCAGCGCCCAATTATCGGATCTCAGATCTTCCCATTGATGTCAATGGGAAATCCTCCCCATTGATGTCAATGGAAAGAGCCCCGACCCGCGAGGAAAGCCACAGGCACCCACCCCACTCCTGGCCTCAGAGGGTGGTGGTGTGAATAATTACCCATAACATCCCCACCTCAACCTGCCGGGGCCCAGCTTTACACCCCTCCCCAGGGCCCCTGTAAAGAGTCTTACCGGTGGTCCCAGGTGGAAGGTGGGGGTGATGGCCACTGCCGGCTGGGGTGCTGGCTGTGCTGTGGGTGGCTGGGTCTCCTCCACTGCCAGTGGGAACTGGCTCTGCTTCCAGGCCTGGATGTCCAGCAGCGGAGGAGACCCAGCCACCGACAACAGAGCCGACTCCTCGGCTAGGCAGCCAGGTCTTCTCTTCCTTTCTTCTTTCTTCTTTTCTTCTAACTTCTTTCTTCTTTTCGTCTAGGTCCCACACCAGTCCCAGAACTCTGAAGAACGCTGCCTTCTTCTTTACTGCACATGTGCAAATGGCCACCAAGGCCATTCTGTGCATGTACAGCCCTCTTCCAACATGGCGCCGGCAGCATCGGAAGAGGGTAGTCGTTCTGCGCATGCATCCTCTGAATCCCCACCCCCCACCCTCCGAGGCCAGGAACGGGGTGGGGAGATGCCCCAGGAGGGATTTCCATTTCTTCTGCGTCGGCTCCCTCCCCATGTCTCTGAGTTGAGGCTTTTCCTGAAGTCAATGGAAAAATTTCCCATTGACTTCAATGGGAAATATCCGACACTGATAAAATTGACATTGGTAGGGGATCCGAAACACAGGGGAGCCAACACCGATAGAAACGGACACAGATAATTGGCCTGGAGTCCCACCTCTAGTAAATGGTAATGTAACCCCCATCCCCCAGCATTGGCCCTATGGACAGGCCATGCCAAACTATACCATACCATACCAGGCCGGGCCAGGCACCCCTCTCCCCCACCCCCCCTCTCGGCTGGTGACTCATCCATGTGCAGAGCCATTGTGATGGGGCTTGTGGAAACAACATGCATAGAACATGTCACATACATGTTTCTGGTGTGAATTCACTGTGTTCAGGTATCATGGGCATGTCTGATGTCAATCAACTTGTAATTAAGAAAGAAATACAGTCAGGATTAAAGTGTGTATGTTAGAACTATGCAGAGAAAATAACTTTAATAAGCATATTATGAGCCCCAAAACAAGTGTTGTATGAGCCAGATAAACACGACAGTAGAAATGTAAATGGAGCCTAAATGACTGAGACATGACTTATGTGTAAGACAAACACAGAAGCTCCTGGAAATGTCTGGAAGGGCCATTAGAAATGTATTTAAGTCATCAAAGACAAAGGCAAAGAAACTGAGATATTCATTAATTCTGCAAAGCTCAAGCAAGGACATGGACTGAAAAAGCTTCTCAACAAGCAAAGAAATGGCATCCAGCCTTATCAACTGACTGAGATATATGCATATGAAACATTAATTCATATAGGGTAAGACTTTAGCTTAGGGAATTCACAAGTAATGCAAGATTTGTGTTATCTTTATATTTAAATTATTTTATTTAACTTGCACTCTTGAAACAATCTTGCACTGTACTCTGCACAGGTTGCCTATAGCTTTCCGGGCACAATTCAAGGTGCTGGTTTTGACCTTTAAAAACCTGAACGGTCTGGGTCCCATATATCTGAAAGTTCGCCTATCCTACCATGTGCCTTTGTGGCCCCTACGGTTGGCTGGGAGTGCCCTCCTGCACGTTCTGTCTGTTACCCTTGTCCATGGGGGCAAGGGTAACAGATGGAATGTTACCATCTGTAGTTGAGACCTTTCCCCATGACACACATACATACATCTTCTTCTCTCTCTCCCTCTTCCTACCCTCCGGTCGCTTCCCTTCTCTCTCTTCCCCTTGCTCTCTGATGGTCTCTTCCCTTTGCTGTCCCATCATTTTGGATATTCCCCCTAGCTCAGTCAGAGTGGAGCTAGGTGTTTATTCATTGTACTTCTTCTCATGCCCCTCTCGCTGCAGATACCTTCCACATTGTCCCCCACCCCCATCTGAGGCTCGCTTCATTTTGAGAAACACTGCTCTATGGACATGATTCTCCAAATGGGTCTAGTACTTTGTGTGGACACAAGTTCCTTTGCAGTAAAGGGGACACATGCCAGCGTGATCTGCTCAGGGGATCACACTGTATGTAACATCAGACTAAATGCATGAACCCACAGTGCCCGGTTCCCTATTGCCTTGTACAGCTGTGCAAAACCTTCTGTTTAAATCTGGTTCCACTTTGCTCTAGTGTAAATGTATAGGCAAAAGTAGAAAGTATAGCAGCATGCATTCTCCTGCTACCCTCTCTGCACAATGCAGCTGTGCATTTTTCTCCCAGGCCTCGGGGGAACTGAGTAGTGATTCTGTTGGACATGGATTTCGCTTTTACTTGGATTTTACTTGTTAAAAGTAGCAGGGGGCAACAAATATTTTCCTGTTACAGTTTCCAGCCCCCCACCCCCTTGGCAGTCAAAGGTTTTCAAATAACAGCAGTTTTTGTTATTCCTGCCCTCGGAAATAGCCTCTTGGAGGAAAAGCCATGCGGGGTGCATTTACACGCACTGGAAGTGGCCGCTCACCGTAGGAATCAGTGGTGTGTGCGACCTCTTTGCAGACACAGTCTGGAAACCTCGATATCAGGGTTTCTGGAATGTGTCTTTAAAGAGGCCGTGGGAGGCCACATACACCATCGATTCCGATGGCAGACGGACACTTCCAGTGCGTGTAAATGCACTTTGTGCTGCTTTTCCTCCTGCCACGTTGAAGAACGCACTTCCCAGGCTGCTCGTCTAAAAGCGACCTGAGTGTTGTCTATTGCAGAGCCCAAAGTTCCATTCTAAGCCACCACTCAAGAAAGGCAGTGTGTTCATGCACTCATGTATAGCACTTGATCTTGCACTCAGTGAAACCACCAGTATTAGACATGGGATAATTTCAGATGTGATGGGCCTTTTGTCCCGCCACGCTAAATGCTGAAGATCCCGGGTCATGATCAGACCGGCCATCCTTTAGACGTGCCAGCCTGATCGCTACTGGGGTTCAGGGAGGGGGCGGGGCTGCGCGGTGCGATGGGACGAGCGGCCGCACAGCCCTGCCCCCCACGCTCCCTCGGCTGCCTGCCCATGGGGCAACGGACAGGTGCAGCGGCCAATCAGGCTGCTATGCCCGATCCTGTCCTGTGGTCGGGACCATGATCTGGGATGTGCCAAAGGTAACAGACGTTACATTTGGCTCATCCCAGATCGTGGCCAATCTAACCACAGTTCTGGATCTCGGGCCGGCCGGTGGTCCAGAACCGTGGTTAAAAAAAAATCTTTTTTTAATTGACATTTTTATTTTTTCCTTCAACATGTTAACCTTTTTTTTACATTACATTTATTTTTTTTCCGGGTTCTTAAGCATATTCCCTTGTTTCCCCCCTCCCCTCCTAGCCCATCAACGTCAGTGTTCATTGTCCTTGGCTGTCAACTAAGCCACCCTTCCTCCTTTTTTTTCCAGGTTCCCCTGGTGTCCATCCGGTCATAACAAAAAGTCAAACAGGTAAGTTCGCTGATCCTCTTCCGTGCTTGGTTTTTGCATCAGTTCCAAACATTGGAACCACTTAGCATTAAAGTTTTTTGTCTTGTCTCTCCTGGTCGCCGTAGCTTTCTCCATAGAGAATAAGTACCTCATATTGTTCATCCAGGTTTGAGTGCCTGGTATTTTTTCCTCAATCCAGTATTATAATATTGCATTGAGGACTGCTGCTATCATTGTAGTGCAAATGGGTCTTTTGTTTTTTAAGAGAGGTGTTGAAGGATATATTCCCAGCAACGCTATTTCTGGTCTAAATGGTATTGTCCCTTTCGTTATCTTCTCCATATTATCCCAAACCATTGACCAGAACCTTTGTATCCTGAAGCACTCCCACCACACATGCAAATAAGTCGCCTTTTGTCCACACCCCATCAAACACCTGTCTGTACCTTTACCCCTAATCCTGTACAGTCTGCTTGGGTCCAGGTAGTAAAACATGATGGTTTTAATAACAGAGAACTGTGGTTAATTTGATCCCGGCCGGGTGTTCACTGTGGTGAACATCTGACTGGGAGCAAACAGACGTTCCCGGGATCTCTGCCACCACACGGAATCCACTGGGATTCTGTGTGGTGAGCAGCAATTTCGTAACGTCTGAAATTACCCATGGATGAGAGCAGATTGGGGCCATAATATTTAAAAGGATTCCACAAAAAATAAGGTGAGCATTTGTTCTCAAATGTCACACAAGGCACAAGCAGAGGGAATGGGCTTCAATTGCAGCAACGTAGATTTCAGTTGGATATTAGAAAAAACTTCCCAACTGTAAGAACTGCTGAACAATGGAATAAGCTGCCCAGGGAAGTTGTGGAACTTTCCTCCTTGGATGTTTTCAAAACTCAGCTGGACAAGCTTATGTCCTCAATGCTGTAAGCTGAGGATATCTTATTTGGAGCCGAGAGTTGGACTGGAAAGTACCTCAAGGATCATCTTTCTAAACCTACAATCTGATAATTCCTATTGAAACCAGTGTATGCAGGATTGGATCCCAAGCTGTTGCTCATGACAGAAATAATTAATAACTTGCCTTAATTACAACAAACTTTCTTCAAATGGGGCCAGTATGTGAGTTTGTGGCACACTGCCTCCTGCCAAGTCTTAAATCTGACAGAAATGCAGTCCCTCTGCTCACCAAAGGGGTATGGAATGGCTTCTGTATACGGAGAGACTTAAAAGGGTTGTTCAGTGTAGAAAGGGGATGATTGAGTGGGGAAGATGTTAGAAGTACAATGTACCCACACACCCCTGTATCAGAGTATGCAGAAAAGCTAGAATTTTTGTTAGTTACACACTGGGCCACAATTATTGGACAAGTGGCTATTATGCTCACCCATGTGATTTGTCCCCACTTATGTGATGGACAGAGAAAATCATATGTATGTTAAGATGCTCTGCAGTATTGCCCCTGGTATTTGATATTTGTTGTAATGTTGTATCTCTATTATACTGCTTGCATTTTTGCTTATTTAATGTGATTATTTTTCTACCATTACTTTGTTTTACAATGGAAATGTAATATATTTGGACTATATTGTTTGTATTTTTGTCCATTTTATCTGACGCCATGGAAATGAAAGTTAAGCATAGTTAAATAAATCAGAATCTGTGTCACAGCAGACCACCCAATTGTATCAAACCTCATGGCTCCTTCCTGGCTGTATGTGGTGTATCAGTTAATTGTGATTGTTCCTTCACTCCTGCAAACCTTGCACTGTAAGACTCCCAAGAGGTACAAATCTGGCCAGCAGCTGTTTGTTATTTGGCCCTTTCCAATTCCTGGATCTGGTCCATGGATCCAATACCAGGGACCCATGTTCACTGTGTTTTTCCTATTTGGTGAAAATGTAGTGAACATGAGTCTCTGTCCATGATCTACCCTCAAGCACAGAAAGAGTGGACACAGGAGTAAGCGGCGATGAGGATGGGTGCTCAAGGCTAGGGCATGGATCCATGGCATATAGATCCAGGCATATAGATCTGGACCCTTACCTTCCTTTCTTCATCCTGAGCTCACCCCTTATGCATCCCCACCTCCCAACTCCCTATCTGGCCCGTGGAGAGTGTACTAATTTCCAAAGTAGCCCATGGGAGGGAAATGGTTCCCTAATGCTGGTAAATAAGATCCTAAATGGTATCGAGTTAGCACGAACAAAAGTTCTTTATTCACATTCTCATCATACAAAAAATAGGGGCACCTGAAGAAATTAACTGGCAGAAGGTTTGAAATAGACAAAGGAAAGTGTTTTTTTCCACAACTTGATTAATCTATTGGACTTATTGCGATGGGATGCTGCAAAGGCCAACAGTATAACTGGATTTTAAAAATGATTTGATCAGTCTCTCAAATCTATGGAAGATAACGTTGATGGCTACTGACCAGCTGAATGTGAGCACTGCTCTGTGCTGAAGCCAACAGCTTAGCGAGAGTGAAAACTCTGCCTGCCGGGGCTACTAGCTCACTTAGAGAACAAAGAAAAGAAAAAAGAGAAAGCCAAAAGGCGCAAGCGCCCAGCATCTGCACCAGTACTGGGCACTGAAGCCGAAAAAAGCCCTTGGAGCCATGATCAAACCCCCGAGGTGAGTGTGGACCAGCAGGTAGTTAACAGTCCACGCACACCAATGGCTACAGCTCAAGTAGTGTCTCCTGTAATCGTGTTTCCCAGCAGCAGGTGTTGGCTAACACAAGTTGTGGCAGGAAAGCAATTCAAAAGAGAAAGCACATCTCCCCTGACCTGTCATCTGACGAGGAGAAGGGGATCAGAAAAACAGATGAGTTGGAAGTGGAACAACACAGAGAATCAGTGGCAGAGTTCTTGCCAAGCTCCTACATGACACCTCGGTGCCGAGGAGAGGAAATTCTTGTTGAGTTCAGCCCCCCGTAGAGGAGCTAAAGGGCACTTGGAATTGCCGCTTGCCAAAAGCCCCACCCACCAGCATGCATACATCAGAGCACAGCAGCATGGAGAAAACGATTTTCAACTGTCTGCAGCAGTGGTTCCAGCAGCCATACCAGCAGCAGCTACAGGATTCCACAGTGCAGAGACAATGACACTCAATGTCAGACTCAGAGCTGGGCTCCTCTAAGGCTGTTTTTACATGGACGCCCTCTCCCCCCTTCCCCCCCGGTGTTCGGGTGGGTGTGCGGGGGGGCGGGGGGAGGCCTGTCAGTGTATATGGCTGGCGGTGGGTGTGGGGATGGGTGTCTGCTCGGTGTTCGCCCATGTGAACACCGAGAGGGATGGGTGGGGGTAGTCATATCCACCCACCTCCACCCATGGAGTCCTCTGAAAAACCAGAGGAGGCTCGGTGGGTGGAGGTGGGTGAGTGTCCGTGTAAATGGACACCCACCCACCTCTACCCACCATGGCTAAACACCCATTCCCCCCTCCCCCCCCAATCTCCTTCGGTGTAAAAAGGGTCTAAGATTCAGGAAGCAAAATCAAACCATCGGCGCCACAGGAAGCACCCCAGGTCAGAAAATACAGGGACTTCTAGCATGCCCAAACAAGTTCATAAACCAGACCGGGCAGGGGATAATGTACCACCAGATCCTCCCCAGAATAGGGAAGAGGGTGAAATTGTGGAAACCCTAGAACATCCTCGACAGACAGTGGAGGGAGAACAGGTCATGCAGAAACCTTCACATTTAGGAGAGGGTGTGACAGGGCAGCTCCCTGTGAGCCTATTGGAGCCCTGTTCCAGAGCTGCAAGCAGCTAGATACTGTTAGGTATTAGCTTGTTGGGGCATGCTCAGTAGAGTTTTGGAGGGCTGTCTGATAGGGATGGGCAAACGC
>QEPC01006021.1:64791-82053 GCA_003113815.1 Sphenodon punctatus
CCTGAGACTTCGCATCCGCCTGAATGTTTGTTTGTCTTCTCCCATGTCTCTCCCACTGTCCCCTCTCCTTGTCTCCCCCTCCTTGTCTTTTAGATTGTAAGCCACAGGCAGGGACCGCATCTGACTGTATGTTCTGTACAGCGCCAGGTTGCAACTGGCGCTTTATAAATGTTTAATAATAATAATAATCTAAATGTTGTATTAGAGTCATTGATGGGGGCCCCATTTGAACCCATGCATATAACATAGCTAAAAAACTTGTAATTAAAGCTCAGTTTTCTACTTGCAATGACAACTCTTAGAAGGGTATGTTTATTTATTTATTTATTTTTCAATTTAATACCTCGTCCCTCCTGCCATCAGGCAGTCTGGGGCGGCTTACAATATAAAAACACAAATAAAATCCAGTATAAAACATTTTTTAAACTGCCAAAAGGAGGGTGACATTTAACACCACCACCACCCCCCTCCCCACCTCCACCCTTTCACCTCTCTCCCCCACCAAACGCCTGGTGGAATAGCCAGGTCTTACAACTTTTCCAAAAACAGGGGAGGTCCGGGGCCAGCCACACCCCCACCGGAAGGGAGTTCCACAGCCATGGCGCAGTCAACAAGAATGCCCTTTCCTGCGTGGCCCCCCCGGAAGACTCAGGGGACCTCGAGCAGGGCACCCTCAGATGACTGCAGGGGTCGATCCAGGACCCGGGGGGGTGAGGCGGTCCCACAGGTTGGCAGGGCCTAGACCGTTTAGGGCTTTATAAGTCAAAACCAACATCTTGAAGTGGGCACGGAATGCTATTGGCAGTCAGTGCAGAGCATGGACCACTGGTGTTATGTGCTCCCAGTGGCCCAATCTCAGCAACAGAAAAGCCGCCACATTCTGCACTAGATGCAGCCTCCGAGCCGTTGTCATGGGTAGCCCCACGTACAGCGTGTTACCATAGTCTAATCTACAGGTGATGAAAGCATGGATGAGGGTGGCCAGGTCAGAGTCTGAAACGTACAGCCGAAGCCGCCGCATCAGATGTAATTGGTGAAAGGCACTCCTCGCCACAGCCTCCACCTGGGCATCCAGGTGGAGCTGCACATCGAGGAGCACCCCCAGACTCTGCATCCACAATGGGGCCTTTACCCCTGTTGCCTTACCATACAATCACCATATTTGCAGTTCCATGACAATGGGGTGGTAATTACTTTACATCTATCATTTAAACCAAAGGTTGTATCAGATTTTCGTTTAAGTCAACAGATAGTTCTCTCAGTGTACCATACTACACTGCATAACTCTCAAAGGGAAAAAGAACTACATACTTTGGATGTAAAAAGATGTATGCTTTATTATCTGGAAAAGACAAGAACAATTAGAAACATGAACCATCTTTTCATCTTGTACTCCAATCAGGGGTTAGGACAGGGAGTTACAACTCAGAGGTTGCCTAGGTGGATAGTAGCCTGCATATCTGCTGCTACCAATTTAAGGGTTTACCACTGCCTGGACGGGTTAAAGTTCACTCTATGAGGGCACTAGGATCATCAATAGCAGCATGGGCAGGTGTACTAGCTCATACAATATGTGCTGCAGCTACATGGTCCTCTCTTAATACATTTGTAGGACATTATTCCATAGATTTGCATACTCAAAGATACATTTGCATGAGTAATATAATTATGGATTCTGTATTACCTCCAGAAAAAGATGAAAATAGATAAATAAATAGTTGAAAATTTACCTAGCGCACAAGGTTGTGGTATACAATGCACAGCGGTGTCTTATTTGTGTCACAATGTGGAATTCCATCACCCACCTCCATTCACGCTTGGTAATCTCCCATGTGTAGGAATGTAGGGAGCTCACTGGAAGAAGAACAGAAGGTTACTGCCTTGTAGACAAGGTTCTTTGAGATGGCTCTGTAAATTCTTACACCTCCCACTCAACCATCCCCACTACAGAATTCGGGGTTGGAAGGCACGGACATGTTCTGTGCATGCGCAACCCATGTTTAAGCACGTACGGAGCCATCTCAAAGAACCTGTCTACAAGGCAGTAACCTTCTGCTATGAAGAGGCAGCTCCCGGCACCGCCCAAGTTGGCAGCTCGGCCAATGGGCAGCCTAGCCTAGGCTGGGGGCGGCACGGAGCGAGGATGGGGCTGAGCTGAGCGCACTGACCGGTGTACAGATACTAGCGTGCCCGGCTGCTGCTTCTCCGGAGCCCTCGCCATGGCATCCAAGTGCCCCAAGTGCGACAAGACCGTCTACTTCGGTGAGTGCAGCCGGGCCAGTGTCCCTGCCCTGGGCGCTGCTTCCGCCAGCTGGCTTGCGTCCTGGGGAGCAGAAGGGGCTCAGGGGAGTCTCTGCAGCCCACGTGCGCCTTCCTTCTCGGGGAGTCGGGGCAGCCTCCACCTGGGTACGGCCGTCCTCTCCCCCCGAGAAAGGGTAGTGGTACCTCCGTTCCTTCTCCGGAGCCGATTCTTCCAGCCAGTGTGTGCCCCATCCCTAGGGGCAGGGCAGAGGCGTCTCCCGAGCCCATCTACGCCCCTTTACTCGGGGGCAGCGCCTTCATTGTGTGCCCCCCTTCCCGACAGTAGGGCCATGCCCCCCCCCTCCGGGAATTGCTGCTTCCGTCAATCGGTGTGTACCCCAAATCGGTGTGCTCTCCTCCCGGGGAGGAGGAGCGGGAGCGAGCCCCCCTTTTCATGAGGCGCGACCCCCGGCCTGTGTGCAGCTCTTTCTTGGGACCAGAGGAACTGACAGCCTCACTTCTCCCTTTGTGCGCCCTGACCCCCTCCCGTTACGCTCTTGACAACTGAGTATGGAATCAAGCCTATTCCCGGTGCTTCTCGGTCGGTCCGGTAGTAGCCCCAGTCCTTGCTCTTCAGCTGAGTAGCTAGGTATTTAATTCTCCCGTTCTGAGGAGAGAAGCTGGGGCGCGGCGGGGAAACTGTTACAGCCCTAGCTGTGCTGCTGCTTTGGCCGCACCTGAACTCGTTATAGATAGCGATGCTGTGTGTGGCTGCGACTGCTCGCTTCCCTTTGGAGACCTCTTGTGTGGGAGTCGCTGATCCACACCCCTAGCCCTGTCTGCCTTCCTGTGAAGAGAGCTATCTCGGATCGTGCACACGCGTTCCCCCCCAAAGAGGCCAAATTAAGTGCCCTTCCAGTGGCAACAGGGCAGAGGAGGGGATATGTGGCCACCCAAATTTAACATTGCTATCACCAGTTAAAACAGTTAAAGGGGGAGGAACAAATATATTAATGGGAACCAGCAAACCGTAGACTCAAAAGACTAGAAAGGATTTACCATACAAGGATTTACCGTTTGTAAACAAAGCAAAGGGCACTTTGCTGTCATAGTATAAAAATATAAAAACTTTAATTAATCCACAGTAAACCAAACCAGAAACCAATCCTAACCCAAAAAACCAGGATTGCTCCCCAAAACAACGTGTAATCGGTTTTAAAAGGGGAAAACCCAAGAGCAATCAAACATAGACTCTCTCCCCCTCATTAAAAACCAAACCAGGATTGCTCCCTAAAACAATTTTTAATCTGCTTTAAGAGAGACACCAAAAGAGTAATTAAACATGAATGCTTCCGTCCCTCCCCCTGAACCTGTGGATTAAATTCCAAACCTTAGATTTCCCCTAAAAAACAACGGATAGCTTTAAAAGGGGCACATGTAGTCATGTAGGAGCAGTCATGTAGGAATAGCCACAAATGGCTTGGAAGCCATTTCAGGAAAAAAATAAATTAATAATATCTGAAACCAGAAAGGGGGAATGTGCTTTAGCTCCTGCTCCCTCCCTCCACCCTGCCCTTACCCTTCTTCATGCACGGATTAGCTAGGCTCTATCACCCCAACATTACTGTAATTTTCTGGATTCCTGAAGAGGAATCTATGGGCCATTTCCCCCACAATTAAGCATGGATGAGATGGGCAAAATTGCTATCATCCTCCCTCATGCACATGCCGTCTTGGCCTTTAGCTCCCTGGAACTCTAAAATCACTGACCTGGCTGCTCCCCTGCGCATGCGTGATGGCCACAACTGCCGCCATTGCTCCTTGTGCATGTGTGATTGCGGAGTACACAGGCAGTTGATTTGCTTGTGCGTGTGCAGCAACAGTAAGAAACACTGTTTGTGCATGCACAAAGCAATTATCTGTGGACTTGGTGTCTGTGCATGCATGGGGGACAATGGCGTCAGCTAGGTGAGTGACTTGTTGGGCTGCATCAGTACTCTGGGGCGCTTTGGTGGGGCTCTGCCCTGGGGTCCTCAGTGTAGAGCTGCCCCTGTGCCCAACGCTTTGGGGTGCGAGCCTAATGAATGCTGTGCCATCCCCTCTTCCAGGGGACTGTAGGGTCAATTGATATGTTCTGAGTGCAATGTAAAGGGTGCCTGAGTGTGGGAGGGGGAGTAATTCCTTTGTGTTGTGTGCCTCTATTCCCCTGTTGGACCTTTACTCAGCAGATGTGGTGGGTGCAGCTGAACACCTCCACACACCCAAACCACCAGGTTGCTTGGAAGCTCTAGCTTCTCTGGTGGGTGCTGAGCATTCTGAAAATCTGCTCTTCCAGTATTGCCAGAGAGACTGTGCGAGGGAGGGTGGGGCAAGGCAAAGTTGCACAATAACTGGGCAGGTGGTTTTAAGCACGTGGGAGAATTTGACAGCAGCAGAAGCCAGGAGAGAGTCCCAGTAGCAGCACCACAGGACTGGAAATTTGGAATACATTAGCTGTGGGCGTGTGTACTCCACCACGATTTTGTAGGTTGTAACAGAAAGTGACTCTTGTGCAAACTCTCTCTTTGCTGTGGCAGGCCCCTTGGTGTGGAACTCCCTCCCTGCTGATGTCCATCTTAGTTCCTCCCTCCTTCTTAAAAAGCACCTGAAAACTCATTATTCTCTAGGTGCCTTTTAGAATCCACTTCCAGTTTCCCCTTAATGGACTGCTCCCTTGCTGCTTCCTGTTGGAGAGTTCTGGGAATTACTGTTGAAGATTAGGATCGCTTTAGAGGGCTATGCTAACTAATCTTCATTATTCCCAGTTTACTTTCTAATTGAATTAGTTAGGGTTGCATTCTGGTTTAGTCTGCTTGCTGGAGACCCTGGTTCTGTACAGATTCATTATTCATTATTATTATTATTAGATTTATACCCCTATCCTCTCTCTTGGGCTCAGGATGGCTTTAAATTATGAGATAGAAATATAGATAGCAAGTATAAATCGTATATACAGCAACCCTCTTTAAAACCCCAAATCTCCCACATCACTCCCCGCTTCCCTTCCCCATATCTCTCCACCTAGCCCTACTCATCCCTCTGAGTGCTATGGCCAACCCCACATCTCTTCCTCTCAACCATTCCCATAAAACCCCATCCTACCCACTCTCATGGGAAAGTCCCCTTCCCTATCCCCACCTAAATACAGGGGCTGTAGCTGTCCCCAGCTCTCACCTTCCCATTCACCCCCACTATACAAATAAGCACCAGGTACAGTGTTTCCATTTCCTCCTGGGATCAGCTGTGCTTTAGCATGTGTGACATTGTAAGCATCCATCTTCCCTAATCCTCTTGGTCCTGTCTGTTTGTTTGGTTAGAGCAGTGGGCTTGGAGAGAGTGGGAGTGTTCCAAGCTCTGGAGAAGTTCTTATTCGTCTCCAAGTAAACACCAAGGCAGAGGAATTTGCTTTTTTTCTATAAATAAACCTATTTTTGGTAGGGGTGGGAGTAACTCACCATGTAGACTCTCTGCCCTTCTGTTAATAATCCATTCCCTTATGTTCCTGGTCCTCCCTCTGACATTGGCTTCCTCCTTTCTTCAGTGAGGGTTGGCAATGGGGAGAATGGGGGCAGGGGAAAAGCCAGAAAGCCTGGGGGTCCAACCGTGCCTCCCTTAGTTGTTCTCTCCAACTCCCAAGAGCACACATTTCCTGTCCCAACTCTTCTCTTTCCTACTGTTAATTCCTGGAGGGCGGGGTGTATGGCCTGTGGGAAGGGACAGGGGGTGTGAGCAGGAGACAGCATGCTACAGCCTTGCCTCTCACAGTCCTGGAAACATACCTGGTAGGGTTGGGTCACCAGTGCTCCAAGGTCTGCACTGGCTCCCAATAGCAATTCAAAGTGCTGGTTTTGACTAGTTAAAAGTACCCCTCACACTCCCCGTCCTTCACCTCTAGCATGTAAATATTGCCTGGAGAAACGTTCAGGGAGATGGGAGCATGCTGAGCCTTGCAGAAATATCTATGGGAGCATGAGATGAAGGGCCTGTGACCTTGCAGAGGCTATTTCTAATCTTCCCTTGCTGGGGAGAAGTCTGACAGGGATTCCCAGGATCTGTGGAGATCGGAAGCCTGGACACCCGGGGCTGCTCTCCTCTGTCACTCCTGCCTTCCTTTCCCGCCGCGAGTGAAGGAGTCAAGCTGATCCGCAAAAGTCTACTCATAATGCATGTCCATTTAGGTGTCTGGGTGGGGGTCTATGTAAGAACTTAAAGGGCCAGAAATCAGCTTGTGTAGCTCACACCCTGGAGGGGAGCAGACGATGGGTGATTGTTTCTGTTTGCATTTTCTGCCTCCTGAAATCTCAGAAAAATCTAACGCTGAAACTACGGGAAAGGGCCTGATGGAAGATGGCATGTCCTGGGGGATTATACCGGGAAGCCAGTGCCTTTATTCTTTGTCTTTGTCTCAAAACCACCCAATCAGGATCTCTATTCAAGGAGCAATCACAGCTGTGATAAGAGGAGGCCCCCTTTCTCAGGATTTGATTTCATTTGAGCTTGCAACGCTATTTACAAGTATGTCAGAAATAACCCTCATGCAATAGCCGAGAAGCAAAGCTGCTCTCCAAAGCCTTGAGTGTGTGTTCATGAATTCCTTTATTGTCTTAATATTGCCCTTTAACTTAGTGAAGACTGATTCATAAAATGCTGCTTGTTTGGCAATGGCTAGCGATTCTAGTGAATAGCTGTTGTTTTCTTTAACTGCCAGGAGCTGTGGTTCGTTCGGAATGTCCCGTAATTAATGAAAATGTCACCAAATACTCCCACGGTGAGATGTTCATGTCTCCAAAAAAGGGGCAACTGACCAACAATAATAACAAATTTGGTTGATAGAAAATAATTTCTAGCCTGCCCTTTGCCTCTTATTCCATGGAAACTAGTACCATAGCCCCCCTCCTCTCTTAGCAAAAGGGATGTTGGTGGTTCCTGAATTGTTGGAGGGAGGGAGGGATGTTGGAGGTGAAAAGTGCAGAGAAATATAAAAATAGTGTCGGGGCTTTTTTTTGTTATTATTTTTTTTAAAAGCATGCTGCGGCTGGGAGGGAGCTTTGTTTCCAGAAGCAGCTGGATGGTTTAATTGCTGTGTAACTTTTTTATAGTGCTATCTGACAGATTAAGTGAATAATTGCTGGAATGTTTTAACTGTAGAAAAGCAATTGTTTAGTTACAGTGCTATGTCGCTGACTGGAGTGAGCTACATATAGTTTGGTCACTTTATTCTACCAGCAAGTTTTGGTGGTGTGCAGTTAGCCCCAAGCAAAACAACAGAATATTTCTTAAGCTCCCAATACAAAAAGGGTCTTGGAATAAGTTTTCAAGGGTCACTGGATCTGTGGTCTGCACCTGAGGGGGAAGAGTCTGAATTGCCCCTCTGCTTGCCTTTCTTTCCAGACCAATGAGCTGTATTAGGTCTGCAGCAGCTGGAGTCTTGCCACCTCCCCTTCTTTTCACTGTTGATTGCAAAACTCTGAGCTAAATAACAAACATAAAAACTCAATCTGTAACAAATAGGCATGATTTATTGTTTGTCCCCTGCATCCCAGGCAGGCTGATGATAAAACGCTCTTGGTGTTCCTGATTACAGCATTCTTTCAAACGGCCTCTGTGGGAGGGTATGAGAGTGTGGGGCGATGATGTGGTAGGACATCTCTGTGCAAGGGGGTGGCATGCTGTGTCTGTGGATACCATGGGATGGTGGGTACCCAAGAACTTATGGAACTTCCTAAACTGACCCAGAATCTGTTGTGTCTACACAGCTGGTGTTGCCTCATGTACTGAGATGCAGGGGAGAGGCATGCATGCATGGAATGAGGAGGCTGTGGTCTGGGGCAGGGCAGCAGAGGTGAAGTGCTTAGCAGAGATGCCTCTACTACTGTCTCCTTTAGACCAGGGTCTAGCCCCACCCCTACATTTTTGTTACTGAACCTGGGTAAAGGAGATGGAGCCCTCTGTTTCTTAGGAGAGGGGGTGATTCCGGCCCCTTCCCCCTAGTTTTGTGATTGCTGAAATCTCTTGTCTCTAGTTGCTGGAGCTAGAGGAGTGAAAATGGTGAGAGAGCTCCCCTTTCCCAGAGACTGCACACCATGTTTGGTGCATGCAGTCACCAATCAGAATGCAGGTCCCCACAAAGGCTGGAGATGTCACTTCTCCGCCTGGCAAACCCAGATGTAGGGGGGACAGGGGCAGTTCCTGTGAATGAACACTGCTCCAGGAGGGGAGCTGGAGTGGTGGGTAGCCCAGTTCCAATCCATGGGGAACAACAGATGAGGCCTAATGTGGCCTGTGTTTGGTATGGGGGGTATCGGCTTCGGGACATGTACATTTGGGAGGGGGGGCAGTGTGTGAGGATGCTGGGGTTTTTTGATGGGGGACTCTGTGTGTGTGGTTTAATTTGTGTTTAATTGGGGGTTCTCTTGTTCCTCCACTGGTACTCCTGGACCAACATTTCATGATCGTGAATGTTGAGCTGTGAGGAGGGGTTCATCCAGCTGTTCTCTGGACAGAAGCCGGCACAACCTGTTCCGCTTGGGGTCAGTGAACGTAATAATAAACACAGGAAGCGAATGGAGTCAGAATACAGCTTTGTCTGCTAGAATTGGAGCAGGCCAAACTCTCTGCACAAGAACTAATGGCATGCAACAGCCTGACATGTAGGGAGCTGGGAAATGATCAGGAGAGGGAGAGTAGTAGCCCTTGGAAGATGGTCTTGGTCCCAAATTGGAACCTTGCTCACTGGCCAAAGCAGATGGGTCTGCGCTTCAAGAAAGGGCAGGCTGGCTGGCATTGGCGAGATGCCCAGGCTCCCCCTCTGTTGTCCTGCTAAATGAAACAAAGCTACTCTAAGAACAAAATACCTTGGTGAACAGTCTGTATTTTTTCTCGCTTTCCCACTGCACCTTGTAGAGCTCTAGGCAGACCCCATTGCTTTGGAGGAATTCAAGCTAGAGCAGCAGAAGCAGCTTTGCAGTGAATAAGTAAGCACTTTCCTTGGCTGTTTCCAGCAACAGCCTTTGTGCATAGCTTTTATTTAAGTACTAAGAAAACCTCAGCATTTGCTGGATAGTTTCTGCATCTGACCATATGGCAGACATAAATGTAGCTTCTTTATTGCCAGTGGCAACAGTGATGTGCTGGCAGCCGGACTCTTATATAATCTCCTGTTTTGATGTCAGTGAGTGTGTCTTGGAAAGGGAGGGGTCTAGCACACTGATGTCTGGCAGCTCCATCATAACAACACGTCACTGGCAGGGAGTAGGTTTAATTTGTGACAGTCTCGAGTGGGGGAGAAGTGTGGAGTAGGGCAATTGTACAAGCCATAGCAAATCACAGAGGATTTTTGTAGGAAGACACAGGCTTCCCAAGGCTCTTCCTTTCTAGGATGGACTCTGTTGCTAACTGTGGGTAAAAACAGACATGCAGGCCACCGCTCCTTGGGCTGAGGAGGGGCACTGAACTAATGTCCCCATGGCAGGGTGAGGACTGGGAGCTCAACAAACGTGCATGCTCCACTTCCACCCTGTCATGATGGACAGCCATGGTAGCCCGCATTGGCCTGTGTGGGTGCCTGTAAACTTGCTCCTATATATGTCCCAGCTGCAGGGCTACCGCCCCCTGGTGGCTAGGAAGAGCCCCTGCCCTATTACTCTCAGGTGTAACTCACTGGATAATGGCCCTGGCCCCTCATAGAGTCCACCAGCCCAAGGCCACAGCCTGCCACTAATGCCCCTCAATTCCACCCTAGGGTCCCCAGTCCTAGTAGGAAGTCCCTGAGCGGAGACCCTGTTGCTTCACAGGGCTTCCCCTTTCTCGCAGTTCAGTACCCCAGCTGGGGTCAGTTGCGGGCTGGCCTGTCTTTCCTCGCTGGGTGTCTGGATGTGCTGGTGAGGAGTTAGGTTCAAGTTCAGGTTTATTGTTTGGGCAAAGCCGTTTACAAATACAACTATACAAACTGGTAAACAGCAATACCAGCAAGAAGGAAATAAAATCATCCTGCCGGACTACCTCATCCGTAGCAGATTAAAAGATCCAGCAAAACAAAGACAATCTATAAAATCCCATATGTATACAAGGTACCACACACTCAGGCCCGCGGGTTGCCTTAAATTCTGGGTAAAACTACTTAATTGACTCCGCCGAACTAAGGAAAGGGAGTCGAATTCTATAAGCAGCCAAACCAAATTTAGCAACTAGCCTGGATTGTCCTGCATCAGCTGATCGAAGCAGACTCTGCGGGTTTTTAGACCAAGAGTCTTGTGTCATGAAGATCCTCCCTAAATATTTATTCCTAGGCCCTACCAGGGCAGGGCAGTGGAAGAGGACGTGCACCAAGGTATCCACCTGCCCCAGCTGACATAAGAGGCAAAGGCGGAGTGCCCACGGAATCCCTTTGAGACGTCCCTCCAATTCCATCGAAAGGAAGGTATTAGTCCTCATCCTGAGGAAGCCCTTACGCTCATTAACTTCCCTCCAATCAAATAAATAATAGGAGTTTGTCAACTGGGGACTCGGAGTTATACAGAGAGGAGCGGCCTTTTGAGCAGAAATAAGGATCCCCTCCTCTTGGAGGGTTTGATCATGAATGCGTCTAATTAACAGGTTCCTAGTAGCCCCATATCCCAAGTTTGCAAAACACCCTGGGGAGAACCCTAGGTGGGAGACTTCCCGTTCTACCACCCGCAACCACACAACCCCCAGCCCACTTCTTAAGGCCAGAGCTAAAAGTGAGTCCTCCCGAGTGGGAAAGAGGGGAACCTTAGCCCAATAAGTGACCACTGCTTTCAGGGCAGATGCTTTGAGTGGGAGACAGTGCGCATCTGCCCTTAAAATTACTTGAGTCCCCTTATGAGCCCCTGTAATCATCCGAAGGACCCCGTTTTGAACAGGTTCTAGGATGGAAAGAAAGGAGAGACCCCAAATAGGAAAGGCATATAATAATTGCCCTATAACCTTAGCTCTAAATACACGCAGAGCTGGCAACACCAATCTTCCCCCTCTTCACCGAAAAAAGCTCCCAATTGCCGCAATCGTTTTCTTAACTAGTTGCAGGATGGCTGTAAGATGATCTTTCCAGCCTCCGTTGGAGGCGAAAATCACCCCCAAGTATTTGTAGGATTGAACTTGTTCAATTCTGTTTGATCCAAGTGCCCAACGCCGCAGTCTTTGGGGTCCTCTACTCCCCACTACCAAAACCTTAGTCTTGGAGGAGTTGATGGTCAAAAGTTCCTCCTGGCAAAACTCCCCAAAGGCTTGCATAGCCCGCCGAAGGCCAATAATGGTCTGAGAAATCAAGACCGTTTCATCGGCATACAACAGGAGAGGGATCCTACGATCACCTATTTTGGGGGCATGTGTATCGGCTTTCCTCAAAGCCTTAACCGAATCATTCAAATAAAGATTGAATAATGCCGGGGCCAGGAGACAGCCCTGCTGTACTCCCGTTTGCACCCTTACTGGTTGGGACAGGGCCCCATTCCGATTATAACGAACGCGAAGCGAATTACGATCATGTAACTTAATTAATAGGAACAGAAGTCTCGGGTCCACAAAGAGAGAACTAAGTTTTGTCCACAATTGTTCTCTACAGAGCGAGTCAAATGCCTTTTCGAGATCTATAAAGCAAAGATAGAGAGTCTTGCGGTGGGCGGTATATTTTGATATAAAGGCTGATAAAACCAGAATATGATCCATGGTGGCCATCCCTTCCCGGAACCCTGCTTGTTCGGGTTCAATGATGGAATTATCATCTAACCATTTTTGCAATTTGGTCAAAAGAAGCCTGGAATAGAGTTTGGCTATTATGCTAAGCAGGCTTATGGGATGGAAATTCGCAGGAAGTTTTGGATTCCCCTTTTTATAGATAGGTATAATAATACTTGTCAACCAGGAAGAGGGAAAGGACCCGGTATTATTAATGTGTGTAAAAAGCGGGGCCAGCACCTTGGCCCACCAATCTGGATTGCTCTTTAGAACCTCTGGGATCACAAAATCCACACCCGGGGCCTTCCCTGTTTTAAGACCTACTATAAACTCCAAAACTACTTCTGATGTTACTGGAGGCCATTCCTGAAAACCAGCTATGGAAGGGGTTTCCACAACGGTCTGACCCACCTTAACCTTTGAGAACAAAGCCTGGTAGAAATTTTGCCAGATATGAGGGTGGATACTAGGTCTTCCGGCCCCGGCTGCTCTGGGCTGAGTCGATTGAATAATGCTCCAGAATTTCCGGGGGTCCCTATCTTTGACTGCAAGCGCCAGAAGCGCCCATTGCTCCTTATGATAGTTTTCTAGTTTAGACACCTTCAGCTTACAGTAGGCTCTGCATTGGGTAATCATTTGAGCCCTTATTGCAGGGCCCGGATTAGCCTTTAAATCTCTAGCCAGACGCCGGAGAACCGTTCTCTCCCTACGGCATTCATGATCAAACCACACAGGGGAGGAATCCTCGGGCTGGGCCATCCAACGTCGGTCTCCCGTAGTGACTGTAATAAATGGTAACAACCCGGCCATCAAAGTCTCAAACCAGACTAAGATGTCCGGTCCTGAAGCCCACACCCCATCAGCCTGTCCAGGACCAGCCATCGAGGCGAGAAATTCGGCTACAGTTCAGACCATTTTGCTTTTTTTAGAGGGGGATCCGCCTCCGCTAGAGTAGGCGCAAGCATAGATTTAGGGGGGCCAAACTTGAGGAGTTAAGGAATCGTTCCCTGCCCCCGCCAGAGAGGCTTCTTCCTCTTCCCCCCCCCCCCCATCTCTGCTTCCAGCTCCCTGTGGCTGCCTTCTCGGGCTTTTTCAAGGCCTGGCCCCACCCCCTTCTCCAGCTGCGGTGCGCCCAGCCAGAGCTGTCCACCTCGCT
Organism: Sphenodon punctatus; assembly: GCA_003113815.1. Lineage (NCBI taxonomy): Eukaryota > Metazoa > Chordata > Lepidosauria > Sphenodontia > Sphenodontidae > Sphenodon > Sphenodon punctatus. Next base: position 77,924 of record QEPC01006021.1, read on the forward strand.
GCCTGATGATATCATCAGGGCAACGGAGGGCACGGAGGTCCTGCTACTGTGGGGCTCTGTAAGCAGTGTCTTTTCTGGCCAGGGGGCCACTGGGTGAGTCGGTGCGGCCTGCCTGGGCCACCCCCTGGGCATCACAGTGCCCTTGGCCCGGGCTGCATTCTTGAAGGTTTTTTTGAAGGCTTAACCTGGGCTAGCCGCCTACGTGCCCTGGGGCAGTCCCAGGCTAACGTCTGGCAGCACATGAACATATGTGCTGGTGAGTCCTGGTCCACACTTTGGGCTTCCGTCATATCTGTGTTTACCCTGTGTCATTCACATGCATTAGCTCTTACAGTTGTGAGGTGTAGCATAGATGCATAAGCACCATTTGTTCCCAGTTGTGTTTATAACTCCCATTGTAGTGCAGGCAGAACTCCCAAAGGACAGCTGTGTGTGACATCCCTGCAATTCTCAGCTGTTCAGCAAGGAAAGGCTAGGAGACTGAGGCTGCTTTTAGACGAGCGGCGCGCAATTGCGCATTGCCATGGCGCATATTTTGAAACGTCCGCATGATCTAATTAGACGAGATGGAAGTGGGTTATTATGCGCATATTACGGCGGTGGCGCATTTTTAAAGTCCGCGAATGAAATAGCTCACAATCGAGCTATTTAATTCGCGGACTTTAAAAATGCGCCACCGCTGTAATATGCGCATAATAACCCACTTCCGTCTCGTCTAATTAGATCATGCGGACATTTCAAAATATGCGCCATGGTGATGCGCAATCGTGCGCCGTTCGTCTAAAAGCGGCCTAAGAGACTCGGGTGTGGCTGGGTAGTATTGCATGGGTTTTGTTCTTCAGGCCAATCAGTGGTTCAACAGGGAGTTATTGGTCTGTCATTTCCTAGTGAATGCATGACACTCATGTATTTCTATATCACCAGCAGCATACCTGCCACTGGCCAACTATGAATTTGAAACTGGTTCCTGCCCCCAGGGGCTTATAGTCTACAAGAGACAAGAAAGAGGGGAACATAGGGAGAGAGAGGGATACATCTACAAAGCTGAGAAGGTGCAGGAACATGTGCTTAGCCTAGCTAGAGGGAACAAAGGAAAGTAGAGAGGGTATTAGTGAGGAGCTAGGGAAAGCCTGGTGGAAGAGGTAGATTGCAAGGGAGGGAGCAGGGTGTATATATGTTCAAGGAGGGAGTTTCATGGCATAGGGGGCAGCAAAGGAGAAGAGGCAAAGATGGTTTAGGGAGTGAGAGACTCTGGAGCTGGTGAGGGTGGTGGCAGAGAAGAAGTAAATTCCCAGGTGGAAACCTAGCGGAAAATGCAAGTACAGAAAGATAGGGAGAATCAAGGCCGTGCAGAGCCTTGAAGGTAAAGATAAGTTAGTTCTGGATGTGAAGGGGGAGAGGGGGTAGAGGAGGAGTTGAACATGATTAAAGTGAAGTAGACCTTGGCAGCAGAGTGTTGAACAGAACATGTTTCTGGTTACATGCCAAAACAAGGGCAATTGGCTCCTTGACAAACTAGAGCCACCTACCTACAGTGGCTCTAAGAGTCCCATGTTGCCGGTGTAATGTATGCGTAATCTCCCTGCGGCAGCCCCCATCTCTTCATGGCCACTGTGGGCAGACTGGACTTGAACAGTGCTCCTGTTGCAGCAGAGCATTGGTCATCATCAAGAGAGTCGTCCTCTTCCTGCCTTTAGCAACCCCAGCCCCAGTCTCGATCTGGTCATGGCTTGAGCTGGTGTTTCTCTTGGCAAACTGGAAAGGCTGCTGGGCATCCAAGTATCTGCATGCATGAAATCTTGACAACTTGGTCTCCAACATGTGCTGCGCCATGCTCTTTCTGTGCAAAAGCATGCAGGATACTCGAGCTCATGCTGCATAGGTTCTTGCTTTCAGACTGAGACAGAGATTCAGTCCTTGCTGACAGTTCCAAGACTGTGCAAAATCAGCTCCAGGCAGGTACTGTCTGAGGCCCTTAAGTATTTGCTCAGATGGCTGCAGTCCTGGCACTGTGAGGTTATTGCATGTTTGGATTCATGGGATGTGAGAGTCCTTATGGTGGGTCATATGAACACGGTCTCTGATATCTGTTCCTGTGCACCAAACATGAAGTAAATCATAAAACCAGAAGGGACCTCATGGGTCAGCCAGCCCAACCTGTCTCCACTGAGGCAGGATTTATGGAACCGTTCGCAACCACCCCCAGTTCTATGTTGGCACCTGCTGCTTTGGATCAGTGTTTTCCCCCCCAGCAGTTTGAAGAAAGTGGTGATATTGGACACAGAGAGGAGAGTGCATGCAGTGCATTGCCTGCATGCCTGGCCACCATCGTCCATGAGTTTGTAACCTCCAAGTCTAGACTACTACAATGGAATATACATGGAGCTGCCCTTGAAGACTGTTTAGAGACTGCATTTGGTGCAGAATGTTCCTGATCCTCCACTGACCCTCCCTCTGACATTGGCTTCCTCCATTCTTCATTGAGGGTTGGCAATGGGAGGATGGGGGCAGGGGCAAATCCAGAAAGCCTGGGGGTCCAAATGTGCCCCCCTTAGTTGTTCTCTCCAACTCCCAAGAGCACACATTTCCTGTCCCAACTCTTCTCTTTCCCCCTCCTCCAGGTACTGTTTATTTCCTGGAGGGAGTGGTGTGTGGAATGGGGGAAGGGACAGGGGTGTGTGAGCAGAGGACAGCATGCTACAGCCTTGCCCCTCACAGTCCTGGCAACACACCTGGTAGGGTTGGGTCACCAGTGCTCCAGGGTCTGCACTGGCTGCCAATAGTGATTCAGAGTGCTAGTTTTGACTAGTTAAGTCCTAAGCGGCCTGGACGCTACATATCTAAAAGGCTGCCTCCTTCCATATGCTCCATTGTGATTCCGAAGGTCAGCCAAAGATGCTCTCTTGCAAATTCCATCATGACACTGTGTCAGTTTGGCAAGGGTGAGCAGAGAGGCATTCTTGGTGGCTGCTCCACAACTCTGAAATTTCCTTCCCCCTAGAGTTTTGCCGAAACCAGAGGACATGTAATACCTATCTATTTGGTTAGGCATTTAGCAGGCAGGGATAGGATTCGGCATGTGTAATGAGTACTTTTAATCTATTTATATATTCTTATACTGCTTTTATAATGGGTTCTATTTTTGTAATTCATATGTATTTTTTTGATGTTACCTGCCCTGAGCCTTTGGGAAAGCATGGACTACAAATAAAAATAGATGAATAACTGTCTATAATTATTGATTGTACAGTGCCAGGTACACTGGTGCTATATAAATAATAATAATAAATTGCAGGGCTAGCAGTTTCTTCAGCTCAGGAAGGATCGAAGTCTTGTGTGCTGGGAATTGTCAGAAAGCCAGGTTGTCTTGCTGCGTTCTGTTTTAGCAGCTGCCTTGGTACCTGCAGGACTGGCCCTGCTCGTGCGGTGATATCTGAAGGGATAATTATTGGGTCTGGTGCCTTCTTCGAGCCAGTGCCTTGTGGTAAATGCTCTCCAGTGCTTTGCTGTGCGGTTATGTGAGAATAAACTATGCTTGGGATGTGCAGCTAAGGCGGAAGGCTTACAAGGCTTGGAGATGCTTGGTCTATTGCTGCTGAGGGCTGGTAACCATTGGGAAGTGCTTAGAGTGCATGGGTGAGTGAATTTGTAATGCTTTGTCTAGTGAATTCTAGCCCTGCATAGTTCTGGGTTTGCCCAGCTTAGCCAGTCAGACCTCTCATCAATCAAAGCTGCTCTTCCTGCATTTCCTTTTTCAAATGGTCTTGGAATCTGTTCTTCTTTCTTTCTAGGGCTGTAGTCTGCAGCAGACCTAGAACACTGGAAGTTGGTGTGTCTATGTGGAGCACTGAAGCAGGGAATTAAAATACACTTCTAGGGGTGGGGTCTACATTAGAGAGTTCCCATCTCCTATACTCAAACTGAGGGTCCCAGAATGCACTAGCTGCAGGTTTCTTAGGGCAGAGGTCAAGGAGAACTTATTGGCCAAGGCCTGTAATATGTTCCTGCTTAGGAAAGGAAGTGCAACAAGAAACCTTGCAGTGTGTGCTCTGTTAGTCTGTTTTAAAGTCATGCTGGCTGCACTGGGACCCAAGCCTTGAGTGTGGGGCTCCCCCCACCCCCCCCCCCCC